>CM049390.1:9972045-10547045 GCA_026937815.1 Etheostoma perlongum | reverse complement strand
CTTTTAAGACTCATGTCCTTGTTGAGGAGTGCTGCATTGCCACTGAAGGAACTGGACAGCTCTGTGATGTCTCACTGACAGAAAAAAATTAGTTATGTCACAATGAGCATACCTGAAGAAGACTCCAGTCTCTCCAGCTTGCTAACCAGCCAGTCCAAGTTGTTGGAGAACTGGGTGCAGTTGTTTCTGTTCCCTCTTATTAACGCAGCTGCAGGAAACAAGCAAAGTGTGGATGTGTCACATTTCATAGGAAAGAAAACAAGCATTCTGGGTAAAGTAGCTTGATGGATCCTATTCAGTGAAACAGCAAAAACAATTTTGCCCAAATGTGGACACTTTAAATGCATGCCCAAAGATATGGACAGTTGAGCTTTGACACCCTTATGCATATTAATTTAGAAGCAGCCTATAATAGAGGGAGGGAATGACAAGGAGAGAAAAGACATAAACACAAGCGGACAAACACACCCACATTATGTCTTAGCAAGAAACAAAAAAGACAGGGTCACCCAGTGCAGACAGACAGGGAAGAAAGGAGGGAGGCATCCTAAATCCACTTAGTGCTGCGCAGAAGCAGGTGTGTGAAGGATGGGGGCAGGAGACGTGGCTAGAACACTAATCAAAGCCAGGAGGTGAAATCAGTGTAAATAAGAGTGTGAAGGACACACTTAGAGGGCGGAGGGGTTTCGATGTGGCAGGAGAAAAGATACATTTTACATCCACATTCTCTTCTTAGGAATGTGACAGGGAAAAAATGTCTGCTCGCACGTACATCCTTTATGTCACAACTGCTGACAAAAATGTTTCAGCCAAACATTGTATTCATCAGATATAGCTAGAGGGAGAGCAAAAAAATGTATTTTTCTCTGCCAGATCATTTTAGTGAGATACGTCTACATTTGACAGAGCATATGCTAGCAGTGCAAGAGGTTAAAGTGGTTTTGCAAAGGCATGGCTGATGACATGCTATGGGAACACAAAGAGCACAAGAACAAGTAAATGTTTACAGAAAGCAGCAAAGTGATGAGAATTGACATTCAATGGCTAAAAAACATCTGGTCATATGACAAAGCTGTCAATCAGTGCAATACTGTGTGTGTGTGTGTGTGTGTGTGTGTGTGTGTGTGTGTGTGTGTGTGTGTGTGTGTGTGTGTGTGTGTGTGTGTGTGTGTGTGTGTGTGTGCAGGAAATTGATGGTATGTGTGCGCATGTCTGCATGTATAATGTTAAATTAAATTCTGGAAACCTCAGAATACAATCTTCCAGTGTGAAGGGTCTGTAAGTGGCTGCTTTAATACCAGGTCAGCCCACTTCTTCATCACCACTGCAGCTACTTTACCTTCAAACAACGACTCATCTCTGTGATTGATAACAGTGTAAGTGTTTGTACATGTGTGTGTGTGTGTATGTGTGTGTGTGTGTGCGCGTGTGTATGTGTCTGTGTGCTTGTGTGTGTGTGTGTGTGTGTGTGTGTGTGTGTGTGTGTTAAACAAACCACTTACCCAGCAGCTCATACAGCAGGTTTAGAATGTCTTTCCATGCTGCTCCGGCCTCCGACCCCGCACACTCACCGAAGTGGGCAGCACTGTTGTAGAGGTTGAGACGATCGATACAGTTGGACACCAGAGTCAGCATGCCCTATGAAATACACAGTGATCAAATATGTGAACATGACAGAACCACATAAAAAACATAAATATGAAATACATGTATTTTACACCGACGTCCCCTATTAAAATACATATCGTTTAAATAACAAGCTCTCATTAGTATGACAACTTAATTTGGTGAGCTCTTTTTCTGCAGCATTCAATTAGTCAACCATCCTGAATGCAGCCGGATGGCTCTCTCTTGTCCAATTTGGTGGTTGTGTCATAGTGATTTATACCACAGCAAAATATCTATAGTGATCATATATGCTAAATGGGTGCCGTAAAAAGACAAAATGGAAATTGCTGATGATTTATAATGCCAGGGAAAATCATGAGTCAGCTTGTCTGCAGTGAAAAATTAACCTTCTAAATATAATATATTAGGGGTGGGACAGAGATGTGCTGCTTTGGTATATTATCATAGAAAGATGGGAAAATAAGATTAAATGAAATGCTGAAATATGCATAATTTGCAAATACTTAAACCACCAGAAATGCACATTTATTTCAGTTAGCTAATTCACATTCATGTATGTTGGCTTGAGGATATGGTGACACATTGTTTTAGCCTGTAAAGGTTAAGGGGAGTGGGGATAGTTGACATCATAGGCACCCTCAGTAAGGCAGCTGACATTTCGTAATTGATGATCGCAATTTAGGTCCAAGAGGCTTAGCAGAAAGCTTCGGTGCACTCTGCGCCAGCCTTGGGAAAACTTATAACACCAGAACTGCTGACACTTTCAAATGCAATGCCTCCAAATACAAGATGGCATTGAAACCATATAATTTGCTTTAGCCCTTCACATACTTTGTCTTTTGCGAGTTTGCCGCTGCTCTCGGCTCACCCATATATGCAGTCACTTACTGAAATTGCCTCAATCACAAGTCAAACTATTTAGTCCAAGGGGCTTAGAACAGCTCACTGTGTTATTAATTGATGTTTCATAGACTGTTGGTTTGATGCGCCTTCCTTTATGGTGAAACGTACTTCCTGTTTGAAAAGGTTCTGCCGGTTCTTGAGCGAGCGCAGCTTGATCTGCCTCTCTTCATGTTCCAGCTCAGCATCAGGGAGCTGGAAATATGTGATGAGGTCATTGAGGGTTTGGAGCACCTCCTCAACAGGCAGCGAGACCAGTACCCTATTCTTAATACCCAGACAATCCAGGTCTCTTGGAGGGAGAGAAAGAGAGAGACAGAGAGAGAGAGAAACAGAGAGAAAGAAAGAGAGAGAGAGAGAGAGAGAGAGGACACAGAAACGTCAACACATCACAACATTCAGACAGAAAAGCAGTCCCTAGTTTGTGATTATGCATAGTTTTCAAAATACCCCCATTCATCACAAATGCAATAATGCCTGGTATAGACACTCTAATTGGGAGACGGAGCAGACATGCGGGGAGGCTGTGATGACTAACACAATGTTTAGCCCACAGGTTCATCCATGCTGAAATGCTGATTTCCGTTGGCCCGCTAAAAATAGCTCCTGTCATACTCGTGGGAGGCGTGAGCAGAGATGTGTGTGTCACAGCCGCAGGGGGGGGGCTGACAGACTCTCACATGTTCCCGCCATTAGCGCCCCATGAGCCCAACCCAGGAGACAGCGGGCCGTGTGATAACAAATAAGGGCGCTGGAAGCATCCACTTACGTGCTCCACGACTCCCTTCTTTATAGCTGGCAGTGCATAGCCGTGACACCGCTACAATGTTTGCCTTTTGGAAACGCATGACTGGACCACTGAGTGAGCTGTCTAGGGCTTTGGCATCCCACTCAGTCAAAACTCACAACTCCCCACCGGGTGCGTTCACAATCTGTAGGGAAGTTACATCACTTTTGTGTGGACTGTACGTGTCTGTGGGGCTTTGAGATGTTTTTAGAATTCATCTGTGTGTGATGTTGCGCAGTTGGGGGACTCTTTGTTTTATCATCTCTATTAATTATGCTCCATACTTATTATCAGTGGAACGATTACGCAACTTGTACCAATGACAGGACATTTTGCAAATTAGCCTAATAAAACGGCTCAAGACAAATGTGGACTGTAATTTGGTTTAATTGGGCAATTTGTGTGATCACGTCACTGTGTCTATTAGTGAGGAACAGCAGTGTTAGTGCCATGTTTGGCATACCTGATGAATCGGTTGAAAAGTAATGTGGTGTTGCGGATGATTCGCGCAGCACGGGACTCCTCGTGTTGACAGCGCTGCAAGGTCAACCCGTCATCCATGTGACCTTCAGAATGTAGGCACGCCTTGACAAGGGCAGACAGGAAGAGAAAGAGTGTGAGACACTGCCATGAGATGATGTAGGGAAAGAGGGGAAAAAAGACCAAAAAAGGAAGAGGAAGTTATTTAGTGGAGAGAAAGTGACCAGCCATCGGAAGCCGGCACTTAGCCACAATGTCTGGAACACAGGTGCTGACACTACAGGCTATCTGGCTGTGTTTACATGGAGGACACATTGTCACGCATATTATCGTGCACACCTCTATCACTTCTGCCACAATAGCCAAGGGACAAGGTTTATATTTAGCTGGAGCAGAGATACAAACTAATAGACAATAATCTTACTCAATGAACTCATTACCCTCAAAATAATTATTTGCTCCAAGGAATCACATTTATCTATTGATGTTTTTTTTAGATGTGCTTTGCATCTGAAGACGAAACCGTGCGCTCATGTTTGTCTTCACTCACTCGTCTCTTGAGGGGACCCAGACGGGCAGATTTGACATCAGGTGCCTGGTAGGAGAGCCAGAGTCCCGTGGCCATGTGCATGATGAAACAAAGCGAGTCCCCGTATTTAATCTCTGCCACTCCCATGCCCTCGATGTCCCGCTTGGGGCTCTGCTCCAGCTTCTCCTGCACAGGGGAGGAGAAAATGTCAAAGTTGTCAGTGTGGAGCGTGCTGGCACAATACAAAACATGCACATTCAGACACACTGCATGCAGATCTGTTCTTAATCAACCACCAACCAAATGTCAACTGCATCTGCTGTTTATGGCTCCATCTATCACAGTGGGATGATTGTATTTGCTTTGCTAGGATCAGATATAACTGCGACCCCTAATCGACATGAGGACTTAAGTGATAAATCACTTCACTTATATTCATGCTTTGAAAACACATTGGAAAGGTCACTAATTTGCTGACAATCACTGGCCATATCTAGAAACTCCATTACATAGAGTAAGGCTAATTGGACGGTTCAGTCAGAGTCGCCAAGAGCAGCTAAATCAACCTTGAAGGTATAGCTTTCACTGCTCTAATAATTCTTGTAGTTTTCATTGTACTTGAAAAATGGTGATTCTCCAGTTCAAGAGAAGTGGGCGGTTCATTTGTAAAGGTTTAGAGGTGATCCTTTGTAACTTATTTCAAGTGGTGTGTAATGAGTAGGTGTGTGATTGACCACATGTGACACAGGTCACCTTGAGGAACAGCGGCAGAGTCAAGTGAAGACATTTTGTGCCCTTGTATCTGTGCGTACGTTTGTCCTAACCTTAGAGGCTCTGAAGCAGAAGGCGGTGGCGATGGTGTCTGATCTCTCCCGGTCCTGCAGCACCAACCCCCTATCCTCAGTCAGGGCCAAGTAGTGACCGGTGGTCAGGTGGCGCAGTCGGAAGGGCTGGCCCCAGCGGATGTGGCTCCCACTCCAGCTGTCAAGATCGCACCCACACATTAAAATGAAGCACATATGCAAACATACAAAGAGAAAAAAGGTGCATTAAAATAAGCCCGGGAAGCCTTATATCTGCTAATTAATTGATCCAAACATTGCTGCCAGCTGTTAATTATCTAGCATGCCATGGGGTAGAATAATTAGCAAATTGATGAACATTTCTCGAATAATGCACTTTGTTTCGGTTCAAGAAATTAAAAACAAATCCCGGTGAAAAACATTGTACATTTGACAAATATAACATTTGACACAAGATTTAAAATGAATAAAAAGAAAGGCTGCATTGCCTGTGAGGCTGTGAAATAGTCAGGGTCAAAGAGTCAACAGAAAAGGAGAAAGCGACAGAAAAAAAAGAAATAGGGGGGAAGATAGTCAAATAAAGAGACAGAGAGGCCACAGAGCAGCATTAAATCATAGGTAGAGAGAGGGAGGAAAGGACAAATGGGTGTGGAAAGAAAAAAAATAGAAAGACAAAACAGCAGATACAAAGAAACAGGTGGGATGGAAAAATATGAGAATGGTGGAAAATGATAAAAAATAAAGAATAAAATAGGTTGTGAGAAACAGGAAGGAAAGAAATAGATAACAGATCATGTGAAACACAACCCACCTGATACGGAGCGGCTCCAGCCTCCACAAGGACCTGGCCTTGGCACCGGCTTTACCTGTCTCATAGTTGACTATCCTGGGGATGCCAGAGAAGCATGAGTGGGTTGTCTTTCTGTGAACACTTTAAATGTCTAGCCACCACTGATACCGTCAAGGTCATTCATCCTGCTTCGAAAGAACACCACTCTTTACGCTCATTTGTTACACTGATATTCACTGGGAGGACGTGTTTGTACACATAAAAACGCACACACACTTTGCTGTATTTACTCTGCTGACTAAAGCATCACATTCTTCAAACAGAGACATGTGCGCCCTGATAACCTACAGCTACACTGTCTATCAGTTGGGTGTCTGGGTCCAAAGATAAAATAAATCTCTCATCACCCCCCGCTGACAGCTTGGAGTGTGTTTGATCTGCCCCAGAAAAAATTTAAGACCTCTAAACAGCATGCTCCTTCTGTTGAATTTCAAGAACAGTAGAAGAAAAGCCAAAGCAAGAAAATAAAATCTAACCCCACCTCCATTTTGCCATGATCTGCTCTAAAAATACACCATGTGTTTATGTGTGTTTTTGCCCTGGAGGAACAGACATATCCTGGCACCTGGCTGAGCGTAAATGGGCCTTGCCCGCTGTTGTGACACACTTCGAGCCCAGAGTGCCTTTTTTTTCTGCGGCCTACGTTAACTGTGTTGGCACCAAGCATTTATACTGAAGATAAAAATAACACGGCAGCCATTTTGGCTCCCCCCAGAGAGACGAGTGCCACGCTGGTCAGAGCCATTCTTTATGAAGCAAAGTGGGTAACCCACAGGTCAGTTAGCTTCTCTTGTGCTACATAACTGCTCTCCATCACTAAAGGGTGACCCCTAATGCTGCAGCGTTATCTAGTTTGTTCAACACTTTCTGTGTTTCGCACCTCTGCTGCTCTTCACTCTGGTCTGATCCTGGGATGGCCACTACCTCGTCATGTCCATGGAACAGCCGCATCACATGACCACCCAAAAGGTAGCCTAACGGAGGAGGAAGGACATTAGATTTAAAAAAAAGGAGACTCTCAACATTTTGTTTCTTGTTTTGTTTTTTGCTGCTTTTGCCTCCACTGCAAATGCTTATCATATCATAGATGCAATAATATGTTAATGTTGACCTCCGAAGGCGTTTTCCTCATTTCTCAAAAAAGAAATCCAAGCTAATTCAACATGACAAGGAGATTTCCACAAATCTGGGAATGGACACAGCGGAAAAAGAAAATATATATATTTAAAATAAAAGTCTTTATAGTGTTTAGGGGATCATCCTCGACCAATTAGTGGAAAATTGCGTTATCCTATCTTGAGATGTATTTACAAATTGACATTGATTCGACAGCCTACACCCTCTCCTTTTATTAATACACTGTTTACATAGAGTTAAACAATACTATAGAATCATGGACAAACATGTGGAAAGAATTGTGCAGAACTAATGGAAGTTGGGACTTTGTGTAGCCTCTACCTTCTTCTATGTTGCTACCGGGAGCAGATGGGATGGACGTTCCACAGGGTTTGCATGAAGGAAGCATCCACCTGAATGTTGCCATTGGAGATGGATAAGTGCTGCAAGAAAAGAGGAGAAAGATTCTGTGCAGCATTTACTTATTTGCATACATCAACACCAGTGACAGGTGGAAACTTTTTTTTTTTTTACTTTACCTGCATGGTTCTACTTTTTTTGTTCCACCGAATACAATAATTTAATACATTGAACCTGCAAGAGATTATATTAAACATTTATACCTTTTGTAAATAAATCTCTAGAGTACAACCCGACTGCAAACAAGTGTGGGTTATATAGGAAGATAGACTCTGGCTTTCTGATATCTAAATGAAACCATTTATTCATAACATCAAATGTGATGTAACTTAGTGTTGAGAAAACCATAAATCTGACGGACAGATGCCTGAGTGTTTGGGGATTTATACCATCTGGGGGGCTGTAATGCTGTGTGTGTGTGTGTGTGTTTTCCACAGTTCTTTAGTGTCCAAAATACAACTTTTGTGGCAGCTGTGTCCTGAACATCCTCCCTCTCCGCAGCCCTTGGGTGCTGTTCCCACATACCACTGTGTGGGGGACAGCTGGGACAGACTACAAGATTGACATTGGTGACTGTAAGGCGATAGTGGTCATCTGGCTGTGCACCTGCCATGAAGTCACCAACTTCATGGATCACAGGGGACATGTTTCCCAGGGTTAACATCGCACAGTGCTATGA
This sequence comes from Etheostoma perlongum, assembly GCA_026937815.1. NCBI lineage: Eukaryota > Metazoa > Chordata > Actinopteri > Perciformes > Percidae > Etheostoma > Etheostoma perlongum. The sequence continues at coordinate 10,538,852 of CM049390.1, read as the reverse complement.
TGCTGATCTTAGAGGGCAGGAAGGCATAATAGTCAAAGAAGCAGCCTATTGCTGAAAAGGTCAGTTCAGTAGTGGAATAGGAACATAATCATTATTGATGGCGGTGGGATGTGGCACTGGCTGCAGTCTGAAGAAATCCTAATCCACCAAACCAGACACTTCCAGTTCAGATCAAATTTTGCTTAATGTAAATGTTAGCAGCCTTGCAGTTATCTAGAAGGAAAAAAGGTGTTGCTTTACAATAAAACCTCATGAAGGAGAGAAGTCATGGAGAGAGTTTGGTAACAGGATTGGGATAATCTGAAATTTTGTCACATTTCAAACAGAGTTGATGTTCTCCTCCTAAGACCTCTATATCACACACACACACACACACACACACACACACACACACACACACACACACACACACACACACACACAAAATACACAGCTTAAGGATCAAACAGCAAACAATGAACTTACAAGGTATCGCTCTGAGGACACACTGACGAGGATGAGGTCATCGCCGATCCGCACTTTCTCTCCTTCAGATCTCTGTTTGGAGGCAGGGTGGATCGTCCACCAACAGGCCTCACCTACAATGTTACACACACACATTTTTTTAATATATATATACACACATACATATACATACACATATATACATACACATATAGATATATATGTATACACACACACATACACACACACACACATATGCTTTCTAAACTAAAGTGGGTTGTTTAACATATGGAGACTGCATACATATACTGTACAGTGTCTCCATAATTTAAACAACCAGCTATAGAGAACACCCCATTGCCGCTGCCCGAATGTCATCTGTAATTAATAATAATACAATAAGGGGAGAGAAGGTAGACATGAGAACTTGGATGCATTTGGATGCACCATGGCAACACTCTTTTTAAGTTATATTGAGGTAACTGATCATCTGGTGCATGGTATGAAATAAATAATAATGCAAATGTGCAACAGAGATGTAATCAGCACTGACAAAAGAACCACACTGTATGTCTACAGCGCTCCACAGGGAATATTAACTGAGAAAACAAGCGCTTGTGAACAGAGAGGGGGGGATAAAGAGAAGGGAGCTTGCAGACAGCAGAGAGAGAGCTAAACAGAGTGAAAGAACCAAATGGAGGGAAACTGGAAAAAGACAGGGACAGACAAAGAGAGACAGAGACAGCTAGAATGAACAAGGAAAAATAGGTGGATAAAAGCAAACTGCACAGAGCTTTTTTTACCTGTTGAATCCTCCTGCAGACCGACATCGAAGGAAAGCTTATCTGTCTGTGATCTTGATGTCTTCAAACAGGCCAGATACTGTGGTCAACAAAAACATCAAACCACACAGGATAGCACTGTCACACACACACTCCTCTGCAGAAGACCTTGATCATTTTTTTTGATGATGACACATTGATTGTGCGTGATCACTTACCATAGAGCTGAAGGAATGCCGCAGGAGGATGGCATGCCCATACAGAAGAGTCTTGTGTCCGCCACTCTGCGCTGCCTACAAACAAACACACACACACACACACACACACACAAACACACAAACACACACACACGTCAGCTGAAGCTGAACAGCCCCAGTGGTCTCCTCCTCCAACTGCTTCAATCAACAACCGACCTCTGGCACTGAATGTTGCCCTCAGCGAGGACCTTTTCACCAGCGATGATGACCTCAAGTGGGGGGAGGGGGGCACATATCTCTTGGGGAGGGTTTTGCCACCCCATCTCGTCAATGCAGACATGCAATCTGTCTTGCCACAGGAGATGGTCCTGTATCCATGATTGATACGGGGTCATCTTTCCAGCACTCCGACAACAGGAATGTGGGAAGGATGCACAACTACTGTCAGTCTCTGATGCAATGTCAACATTAGCAGGGAATGACTCCACTGCTTATGGGGTTAGGTTAAGATGCAGGAGGGGGAACCAATGGTATCTCTACTGGTAGAGATGCAAAGGGGATAAAGAAGAGTTTTTGGTTGTTTTTCTTCAAGCAACTCTTGTGTTACTCACCTTCCTTATGAGCCTCTAGGAAGCATTAATGTAAAAAAGAGTTTCATTATTCAGAAAGAACAATTGTTCTCCTGAGCCTTTCTCTGCCCGCCTCTGCCTTATTTTAGTCTTTGGTACACATTATTAAAGTGCCAAGAGCACACGATTGTCAAACTGTCAATTCTTTTAAGCAGGACTTAGAAAAACAAGTTGACTCCCATTCTTTGGCATTTTACAAAGTATTGCCATTGGCACCGGCTCCAGAAATACTTTCTGAAACAATGCCAAGTTTATGCCACATTAAACTGAAACTACAGACACTGCAGGACACTAATGACATGTAGTCAAGACTTAAAATCTACCAAAGCTCAGTAGATTTTTTTCAATTTGAATTATCTGAGAGACACATAATGCATGGCAGTGTTTTGTGAAAGCGTCCTACAATGCACAGCCTCTCTCTCCTCTTTCACTCTTTCTCTCACCCTATATCCCCCTGGATTGGCTACATGGGACAATAGCTGGCCTGTGATTTGATGCAGTTGTGTTGTGCAGACTGCAGCACTGGCTTCAGGCTTCTTCTTTGCTCCCGGCTACTGTTCTACGCTGGCTGAGGTACTGAGCTTAATGCAGCGAGGCACATCCAGCTGCAATCAACACCACAACCAATAAACCCAAGCCTTCTGCTCACTTCCGTACCTCGCGGCTGGAGACTGCGTTATACAGATAGATTGTACACTGGGGGAAATTGTGGCTCATAAGAAAAATAACTTCTACATGTAGAGACACATTGCAGCAAAAAATCAATCCACCTTGAGCAACTGAAAAGAGTCAGACTGTATTAACTTCATCTCATTGAGCCATAAAGAAGAAGACTATTGGATCAAAGAAGTACTGGATCTCCTGTACAGCTGTTGACAAAAAGTGACATTCTCATATCAATTTAAAGGCGTGACAATTAGCAGGACGCAGCCTCCTGGTGTGTGAGCCCTGCAGCAAATTACGTGTGTGTGCATGTGGCGGCAGTGTTGGGGTTTCTCTCAATAAAAGGAGGTGTGGCTGCAGCCACAAACAAACACCAAGCTAGAAAAAAAGAGGTGGCAGTGATGGCAGAGGAAAAGAAACACTAGCACCCCAGGTGCCGTCAGGGCAGCTTGACTGACTGATCTCGTTATTAGCCCTTTTGACAAAATCAAAAAGGTCAGTGCTTTTTAGATGAGCAATGACAAATTTACACAGAGTAGTGGCTGGTGAATACTGATCTAAAAAGTGGGGTTGGCACTTACACCAGTTGTAAGTGTGTTGTAATTGCAGGTCCTCTTCAGTCCTCTGTGTCTCAGGGCCTTCCGGCTAAAACAGCCTGAACTACCGATTTTCTCTAGCCACTGTGTATTGATAAACCCATCTGTTCAAAGGCATATTGATTTCAGAGCCTGAGCCGAGACATATTCAACCTCCATTTCCCCTTTAATGGCGCTTCGTCCAATGACATTTCAACGCAGGCAAAGAATGATGACTAGGAAGGCAGTATCGAAAAAAGATAAATGTGAGAAAACAGTGAAGTAACACAATAAAAATGACAAAGACATCTTAAACTTGCTGGGGTCTTTACTACAAAGGCAAAAATGAGAGAAAGGTAAAGGAAACTATTTTTGAGATCCGAGAAGCCTAATAAGAAAGTATCAAACGCAACAATATTAAAGTCCATCTGAACATGTATGCTTCCAGTTTTGCAGTTGGGAATTTGTTTCATTTATCGTTATTGATAGTTCTTTATTATCAAAAGGAAAGGAAAAAAAGTTATTTTTTGGGATCAGAAATGTTTGTTTTCTCCTGAGCAGCTCTCTGTGTTTGACTGACAGCAGCTGGCAGACTAAGCTTAAAGATGGGAATGAGACTTGTGCTGTAGCTAACACGTTATGAGAAAACCGTGCGCTGTTAGCATTGGTATTGAACAGTAAGGACCACACAAGCATAGGGCTGGGCATCATTCAAAATCTTTTGATCCGGTGCAAATTTCGATACCTCAGTTTTGATACTGGTTCCTAACCATATGATACCATATGTTTTAAAATCCATTTCAACATCAACACAAATACATTAAACACAAAACTTCTATTTTCCACCTTAATTGTGAATCAAAATAGTCAAAATTAAAAAAAAAATTGGTAACAATGCTCACTCAGAGTAACATTAATAACACAGGTTGTGCTTTAGGATAGGGGTGCGCCAGTCAGATACTCAACTGGGCCAAAATTCAAAATTAACAAAAAAAGAAAAATCTTTTTCCCACAACATGAACATTATAAATAATAACTAAATAAATAAAAAATTACATTGTGTACAGGCTAATACTGAACTAACTAAAACGCAAAAGAATGTAAACAACAAAGACCTTTTAGTGCAAACTGCATAGTGACACAAACTTAATAAAGCAATTTGATTGGCTGTATAGACAGAGGTCTAATGGTAATCCGACAAATTACTGCAAAATATTAAATAAAAATGCCTTTTGACTTCTGATTTTTTTCCTTAAAAGGAGAACACAGGACTGATTTACAGAACAGGGGTCTCATTTATAAAACTGTGCATAGGATCCTTACTTAAAGTGTGTACGCACAAAAGCCAAAAATGGAATAAGCCAAAAGAAATTCTGATTTATATAACACCTGTAAGCAACGTTCCCTTTATAAATCACAGATTACCCAGTGTGCGTACGTAAATCAGCCTCTTATCCCGCCCAGGTCAGACCCATTTTTAACCATAAATAGTCAATGTGAACGGGGGTCACCGCAGTATTTATATGTTTACTTGTGTGATTGTTAACACCTTGCCAAAATCACAGCATCAACTAGTGGTATCCCCCACCCCAAGATACAATTTAAAGATGAAAGTCTAATAGACCAACACACGTTTCTTTGTGCAGGTTTTGTCAGGAACATTATTAAAGTTTGGACCGATAATGACTGCGCAAAAACGTAACGTCTGTATTTTCAGACTTTGATATTTGATGTTATATGCACAGTATTAAAGACAAACATTTAGTTGTTTAGGCTACACTGTGTTCTGCAGTTATGTAATGGTAGTAATTACATAAGATTATATATATAAAAAAGGTATTGCTATCCTGTATTACATGCAGTTGGGCCATCTCCTCCTGCACTCTGTAGCGGACAATGTGACAATGAGACAGCGCCAATTAAATATTAAGAACAAATTTTTATTTAAGATTTGAGTAAGAATTTACAAGGTGTTTATGGAACAAGTATCACTTGGTACAAGCACAAATAACACTGCTAGTTTTAAGCTTCATTAAATGTGGAGTAAAAAAATGTGCGTGAGGCATCAATACTTACGAGTAATCGTTATTCCCACATGTACATTCTGCAGTCTGACATCAGTTCACCACCTCACCATCTGAGTCACCAAGTCCCATTGTCTCCAAAATGTGCGTACGCATAGTTCAGAGTTTGCATGCCTTCAAGTTTGTTTTTTATATATTACAACTTTTGTGTGGGAAGTGGGGTACACACAATTTCAGCCCCATATTGTGCGTACGCCACTTTTATAAATGAGACCCCAGGTATTGTATATGTGCAATGGCAAACAAAAAATTGCAGTTGGACTTTAAGTGTTATCTTAAGGCCTAAAGAAGGGTGCTGATGCATGAGGGATGAGGCTGGACGCAGTTAAACATGTCCTTTCAAGCTTTAATTTAGATTTTAATATTTTGAGCACTTCTTTTCTCTGTTGTGGCTCATAACTCCCTGACATCCAGCTCTTAAACTCTTAAACTCTAGTCCTCCAACATCTATTTATCTCAGAAGTCAAGTAAATAAATGAGCCTTAACAACTGAGGATTTATGGAAATTCTCACCATCATTAGCCATGTGGCAAAAGCTGACTCAAAGTCAGTGAAGAGCTTCTTTTTTTCTTTTACTAAATCACTCGTGATCATTTTCTGTGGCGGAAATCTCAGTCTCAGCTGTTTGCATCCTCTCATAGCATCTGATATCACACAGCCAAGAGTGAGTGAGTAAAAAAAGATACTGTGACAAATGAGAGCTTATCCTATGTGGTGTGGTTTATAGAAAACAAATGATACTGCAAGGACCATCCATCTGAATGCCCTCAAGGGCAAGACTAATGTTAATCTGACGCTAATCCAGCATCGGTGCCGCTCTAGTTCTCCAGCAATGGAAAGTGAGTTGTGTGAGAGTTGATGTTTGGGAGGAACCTTATTTGAAAGTCTATACCAACCTCTATTTGTTTCTGTCAGCTCGGCAGGAGCTCAGACACAATTTTCTCACCCAGTGTACACAAAAAATCCATTTCATCAGTTATTTGAAAGCATGGGCTCTGGTGTTAGCATAAACTATAAACCATTTCTAACAATTTCTGATATAAAGAGACAAATGTTCAGTGGTGATGGGTTATAGTAGAATATTATGTATTGTGACCAATCTACTGCATCATGCATTGTGAATGAGAGGGGAATGGTATGAGTGGTGAACATACCCATCGCTCCGGGCCGCGTGTCTATCATGCGGAAGATAGAGATTATACACAGAAAAGGGGAGAATTACACATCTGTCATAGCAATGACAAAGAGAAGCAAACACACTTGCAGGAACTTGACCTAAACAACATCAGGTGCAGAAAGTACAATGATGAATTGTAAATAACAAATTCAGCAACATAGTATTGATTGAAAAAAATCCAAATCTGCTGTCACTGGCTCTCTTTGCTTGTAGAATGCTTATTTTAAATATGTATGTGCTAAAGTATGCCATTTTCCTTCAAGACTTAGTGTTAATCAAATGGGCTAAAAGTGCATTTGAGGAAAAGCTGCAGTAAGCCAGGGCATCCCCTTCATCCTTATTTATATTCATAGGGGCCCGGACCTCTCCGCAGTCGAGGTCCCCTGGCCACTGTAATGGGCCTATTCTGCCCATTAATCTCTTTATAGTGACTGAACAAGTTAAGAGTATTCAACTTAGCTGACTTCATTCATTACAATACACTGTTTTACAACCTCCTCTTTTGAATGTCTAAACATAGTGTGACATACAGTACATGACTTGATGGCTTATGAGGAGTTGAAGTATGAATTGTCAGATTGTTTCCTATGTTTGTATGTGTATTAGCATGTGTGTGTGTGTGTGTGTGTGTGTGTGTGTGTGTGTGTGTGTGTGTTCACCATCACTCACCCCTTCACTGTTCAGTCCGCTCTTAGCCAGCATCTCCTGTAGGGCTCGTACTGACAGAGACTGCTCCAGCACAAAGGTACAGATGCAAAGGTCTGGAGGAACATACTGCAACAACAGACAAGTGGGTGTCAGAGTACTAATGATTACCACAGTTTTTAAGGCCAATTTCAGCTACTTTACATACAGTGTTCACTCTTGTGTTCTCATTGTAGTAGTTAGTTCAAAGTAATAGTTTCAAGCTGCGGGAGACAGATTTTACAGGCTCTAAAACGGCAACTGTCTTCTCAGGCTAAAAGGAAGACATTTGTACCTCAGAAGACAGAGTTCCTTCCTTATGTCGGGTGTTGTCACCTGTGCCAAGAACTCTAATATTATCTCTAAACAGAAACACAACCAGTGGGGCTCAGTCTCCCAAAAAGTCGGACTTACAAAGAATTTTTACACCATCTCTACCCCTCTATCATTTAGATGAAAGAAAAATGCATTTAGGTCCAAGAAGTGTGCAGTTTACTAATTTCTTGGTGATGAAACCTTTGAAACTGTTATCTCGTGGGGCAGTGAAAACATGCAGGAAACACAACATCTTTTAAGTTGAAATTAAAAATTAGTTAGATAACAGTTGTACAGCACGTTCTCAACTAAAGTGTGAATAACCTTTTGCTGCATAAGGAAAACATATATCCAGAAAAATGAAAAAGTACTCCCTGAATCCACAGGGATATTCTGATTAGATGCCCACTTATAAAATCTGTGCTGACTGCTGCATTTTAACCGCACTTGAACCAAGTTCCTCTGAATCATGTGGGCGATATTCATTAAAAGGTACTTTAAAAGCAGATTAAGTGCTCTCACGTCAGTATGAGTTCAGATAAGCCAGGTCATGGACAGAGCACTACAAGTGTTAGACAAACAAAGAAGATCGACCAAACTGCATCCCAAAACAGGACAGCAGAGGATAGGGGAAATTGCTGACAGAATGAGGGAAGCAGGGATGGAGATATTGTGGGGAATGGCTACAAGATAAATTAGATCAACACCTGCCCTGGCCTCCTTACTGAGTACCGCACCTCAACTCCTCCCAAACTGGTTCATGTACCGTAAATCTAACCTCATTTGCAAACTTCACACAACCCAGTTTCAGGGTAAAGTAACAATAGATTTACAGTCAAGACGCAAATGACCACTACTGTGCACAAACATGGCAATCTGATTATTAAAAACTTCATCATGTTGAAGTATAGATGCTCCAGGCGAGGCTCGTGATTCAGTGAAAACAAACCGAGATGATTTGATTTATGCCAGTGTGTTGAAGTCCAACAATTGTGCTTCCAGATTGTCCAACTGGCTGACACACTCCGCAATCGCTTAATTTAGATGTCAACTTGAATAATTTGGTTTATTTTAATACATGCTATGATTTTTTTTCTTGCCAGCTAATTTATGCTATTGTCGTCCAGCTCCCTTAATTGAACTTAAAGTAACAGTTTGACATTTGGAGCAATACATCTATGGATGAGATTGATTAGATACTCAATACCACACACATCTTTGTCAGTTAAAGCGGTGGATACCCCTCTGGCGGCCTTCGCCGACGGCTGCCAGAGGGGAATCGTTTACGCTGCCGGCCACTAGAGGAATTCCGCCTTCGCCAAAGGTTGCCAGAGGGGTATCGTTTATGCCGCCGGCCGCTAGAGGAAGAAGGCTTTTGCCTTCACAGCAGTGAATCCTCAACGTCCTGTTCGGCCGTCTGAGGGGTTCCACGTTCACTGTGGTTTTCAGTCATGGACCCTGGACTTAGCTGGCTGCAGCCTCTCTGTTCCCCAGTTCCACTGTCCCCGGTTCCCATGTGCCCAACTTCCTCGGTTCCCTTTTTTCTTTTATTCTCCGTTCGCCCTTCCTGGGTTGTTTTGTGTTTGTTGTGTTTGGTGTTATTTGACTTTTGCCTGTTTCCTGAAGACGATTATTGCCTTGCAAGTTTAAATATAAAGCTACAGCCAGGAGACGGTTAGCTTAGGTGAGCATAGAGCCTGGAAGCAGGGGAAACAGCTACCCAGGCACCATGCAAAAGGTTACTAAAACAAAATAAACTGCCTAACAGCACCTCTGAAGCTCACCATCACATCATATTTTCTATGTTTTCTCTTGTTTGTTATGTCTGGAGTCACAGATTTTGTACAGATCACAAAAACAAGATACAACTTGGTAATTCGTGAGCTTTGGAGATGATTTTTAGGCAGATGTTTTTTTGCTTTGGACAGAGCCAGGCTAGCCGTTTCCCCCGTTGCTACTCTTTATGCTGACTATTAACTGTCTCCTTCATATTCAGCTTCCCATTTAATGTAGAGATGAGAGTGGCATCAAACTCTCAACAAGAAAGCAAATAAGTGTATTTCCCAAAATGTCAAACTGTTCACACTATAATATACAACTACCTGTACAAACTGTATGCAATATAACACATTTTCAGCATGCTGTTTGGGTTGGGGATGGGCTTTCCTTCTAGCACTGTCTGTAGTTATGTTTCCATCCACACGTTTTTATCCAAATGAAGTGATATCGAATGAAAAATTCCTTATGGAAACAATAAAATTGGATGGAATTTCATGAATATCGACTCAAAGGAAATGCGTTTGGTCTCATTGGATTTTATCTTTATCAATATATGGCTTATGCAATAAATGCTGATGGAAACGTTATTTGCCGAATAAATAATGAATTGCGATTAAGATTTAGGTCATTTTATGGTTGCAACCCACCACAAAATGAAGAAGTATTAGTTAATTCCCGCCCAGTATTTACGCTCTGTCTGCACACATGGCGGGTGTCCACAAAGACAGATGTAAGTGGACGAACAAGGAGACAAGAGACTTTCTGAATTTAATTTACGAGCAAAATATAACAGCTATTTTAGATAGCAAAAATCTAAGAAATGACATGATTTATCAGGAACTCGCAAAGGAAATGGGCTACAAAGGTTACGGCAAGCCGAGGGACGTCCTGCGGAGTAAATGGAAGGCGCTCAAACAGCGAGACATGTCTCACAAAAGAGATGTCTCGCAGTGGTGCCAGAGGGAAAATAAAAGGCAACTTGCATCTGCATCTGCATCATCATAGCAATATGTTGATAGTGTCGTTGTTTTCTTATTATAACTTGATATGTTGCTATCAGCTGGCACATAACACTATTATAACTTGTGAAATATTTGATGGTTGATAGTTGGTAGATGCCGCAATTCATTTTGTCTAGAAAAACTTTGTTCGCAAATGTTTTTCTTGAATTCGATATACCAATTTGATCGCAAAACAGCATGTGACGTCATTACCGACCGATTATTCGCTTTAAAGCCGTTGGATGGAAACACACTTTCACTAGCTTTATTCGCATGAGTTTTTTTACCTAACGTCAGATAATTCGATTCACATGTGGATGGAAACTTAGCTACTGTAGAGAAATCATAAAAAAGGGTCTGGGGGAAAGCAATCCTGCCCTGCCCTTATCTCTCTGGGTGACTAACAGCTGACCTTTGCTCTCTCCACACGTAGGACTGTAACAGTTGGTGGGGAGGGGGCTGCCTGGAGAGAGCAAGGCAGTTTAATGAAGGTCTAGAAGAGCTGGATGTGGTGATGAGTGTCCAGTCCTGTCAGGATGTCCTCTTACCAGGAAGAGGAGGTAGACAGCTTTACAGCAGCTTGGACATACCATGACATTTGGTTTATGACCAATAGTGTAATTAGGGAAAGAGCGCAGCTAGATGGTGGGCAGGGATAGATGGCATCTTTACTTCTGTCTCCACAGAGAGAGTCAGAAAGGGCAAAGCTGATTGCCATGAGGAGGTGATCTCATACTCATTACTTTTCAGCTTAATTGGAGGAGCTGCTAAAACTGTTAATTGAAGCAAGGAGCTAAGACAGAGGATTTGCTAATAATCGGTCAGTTGGCGTATATAATGAAGTCCGGCATCACTGCTGTAGTAGCTATTTCCAGTCGGCCCTTTGCTCCCTGATTTGCTACTACAGGTGGCTGAGCTGGATGTATAGCTTGTTGCGTGCTGTTGTATAGATTAGAAGTAGAAGTTGATCCAGTTGGTCAAATTACCATTTATTGTTATTGATCTAGATAGAATGTTACAAAAAAACTTGAGGTAAAATAAAACAAATAAACTTAAGCAGTCACTTATATGGCAGCAAACGGCTTGTCATGTCATGGCCCTACAAGGTACACCACCTTGTGACCTGTGGCCATTTATTCAACTAGAGATGTTCCGAAAAACGCTGGCATCGGTATTAGGAAGTACTTGAGTAGTTTAGGCACTGATCTGATACCATGTAACAAAGCCCTAAAGAAGATCTATGTTAAAGTAGTTTTTTTTATGTTATTTTTTCGTTATGACTGACTGTCATATTGGATAAAAAAAGAAAGTTCTGTGGCATTTGTTGTGTTTGTTCATGTTTTACAAAGAGTGTAACCTTATGGTAACTTTTTTTCCCCCTAAAAGCACGTATTGCTCCCAAGTTGAAAAATGTAGGATTGACGTACATAGGGTTACTTCTTTTACTGCTAAATTGTACAACACAATCAAATGTTTAATATTTGTTATTATTATTAGTGTTAGTATTAGTAGTATAACCATAGTGGAATCATGCAAGCAATAAAAAACCTTCTTATGCGCTGTCGGCCTATAATAACAATTTATCTGTATATTAAAAAAAAATAATAATCTGACCGGCACACACACACACACACACACACACACACAAGAAAGAAACATGAAATCAACCCAAAGCTCAATTTGGCTCCTACAAATGCCATTATGGTATGTGGGTATCTAGTGGTCGTAATATTGAGTCACTGACAGGCGAGTGCTGCTGGTCGTAGATCACAATCAACCAGCTTCTTACAGGCTGATTGATGTTGCCATTTAAACAGTGCACACTCTAAATCAACCTCATCCTACGGTGCTGGTTCTGTGCCCCATTACGAGACTAGTTCACCAAGGAAAGGAGGCATCCAACTCAATCGCCCAGGCCTGCTTCCAACTTGCCATCTGGGTTTTTTCATCTCTTCGTCACTGATTCCAAAAGTGTGGTGATGCCTTTTCATAAAAAAAAAAAAAAAAAAAAAAAAAACGTAGGCCATGAAGACAAAGTGCCAGATAGAGAGAACATCCATCACACCTGTCAGGTGTAATTACCATCCAATATGGGGTGAAAGCCTCACCTCTCTCTGCGCACAATACCCTCACCAATATACACACACTTCCTCTTTGTGAGAGCTGTTGGAGGGCAGGTGGGGGTTGTTGAAAAGAAAGAAGATACTAAATGCCACGAGTACATGGTTCTTTTATTTCTTCTTATTTTTACCTCCTTTCCTTGAAAAGCATCTGTATGTCTCTGACACATTTACAGACCGTATATGCCTGGTGTCATAGCTTGAGCGAAATTAATCTCAGGAAATACTAATGGATTATGATTAAACGAGTATAAATGCGGAAAAAGCCCATTAGGACTGCTGTCAGCAGGCCTTTCTTTGGGAAAACAATAATGCCAGATAAGCAGCAGAGCAACAAGGAACGGAGAAAGGTGAAAGTGGCTTGGGATTGGTATGGTTCTCTCCAACAGCCAATCATCATTCGGATATTTCTGCCGACTAGCTTGATCACTGTCACGTTGAAAAATAAAGGTTCAGCGTTACATCAATTTTCATTTGTTTGTTCATTTGTGTCACAAAAACAAAATACGGTGGCAACCTGCTGATTCAACTGTCGTAATTAAAACTTTGCACTTAGTAGCACAAACCTTCAAATACCTGTACATCAGCATCTACAGTTACTGCTCAGCTGCAATAAAGCTGTAGGCAATTTGAGAAAATTACAGCAGTGTTTATGAAACAATTCATCAAGCACGTCCAGGGGCGTCATTTCTGGGAATTATCATCTGACGGCGGGCCCACTGAGATGCCATGTCGTCCCTTAACCCATGGAAGAAAAGCTCATCAAGAAGACTGTGGTGGCTGTGAGCTGTTGCTCCAGCTTTGATAGCGTGCTGAGCAGCCTTTCTGTGCATCTTCGCTTGGCTTCACTGAATCTTTGCTGGACCTAAACAAGGATTAACTAAATGGATGGTTGGGTTTCTATGGAGCTCTCACCCAGCGTGAATGCATCCTTTCATCCGGTTTAATTAACTGCTTCATGTAACATTTGTTGATTACATTCTGTATGCACATGTGTGCGTGAAAATATAAAGTTGATTATATAACTGTAGAGCACATGTGTCAAACTCAAGGCCCACGGGCCAGATGTGGCCCGCCATGTCATTTTATGTGGCCCGCGAGAGCTTAAAAGTTTTGAGTGTCTAAAAATAAATACCAAAAAATAAATTAAGAGCGTGCTTTGACCAAAAACTACATTTCCCACAATGCCTTTCGACTACGCTAGCCGCGGCAGTGTCCATGCCAACGAGTGGAATTGAGATATAATTAATGATCCCAAAATGTCCAGAAAGAGAAAAGTTGATGCAGACGGAAGACTGTTTCAAGAAAGATGGGAAGGCGAATACTTGTTTGTGCTTCAAGGAGAAAGACCGGTATGTCTTTTGTGTTACGAGGCGGTGTCGGTTGTCAAAGAGTACAATCTGCGTCGACATTTTGACACCAAACACGGAGCTAAGTACGCTAAAGCTAGCCTTCAAGAAAAGCAATAAATTGCCCAAGAATTAAAAGGCAAACTGCGGTCGCAGCAGAGTTTGTTCATGAAATCCACAGCCAAAAACGAGGCCGCGGTGAAAGCTAGCTTCATTGTGGCTGAAGAAATCGGCCACGCTTCCAAGTCTTTTTCAGAGGGAGCGTTTTTGAAGCAGTGCATGCTGAAGGTCTGTGAGCAGGTGTGTCCCGACCAGTTACAGACTTTTAATGTCAGTTTATCAAGAAACACCATTGCCGACCGAGTGAAGGAACTAGCAGAAAATCTTACAACACAGCTCATCCCTTTGTTCAAAACCATCAGGGGTGACTCCCAACAAAGCAACCAACGGATCTCTATATTAAAAATATCAACCAATTCTGAGTAGATATCCCAGTATTTCTTAAGTTTCCCACAATACCAAAAGGTGTGGACAAAGTTTGAGTTGGTTTCTCCACAGTTCTTCCAGCATTAACTTGTTGCTGAAGAACCGTCCTGTTCAGTGTGGTGTTCTAAAGTATCTTGCTACCATTTTCAATTTGAATTTGAAAGTAGAAGTAGTTGGGACTACTAGTAGTAGTTTTTTTTAATCAAGATTCTCCGCAGAGACACCCAAGACACAATAATGCATCTCTTTGTTCCACTGAATATTTTTCAGATCAGAAGGAATCAAACCGTGCAAGAGTGTGCCTACCTTTGCCTCAGATGTGGGCTCCAGGTAACACAGCCGATTGCCCAGCCCCTCAGCAGCCAGGCAGAACTTGCGATTCTCCTTCTGGATGCAGGCCACGCACTGGAGCACCACTTCATCATCCTGTCAAGAGAAAACAGACTTTAGCCAGTGTGTCTGTGCATGCAGACGCTGCGAGTGTTCACCCACACACATGCACACAATTTATCAGGGGAGTCTCTTGTGCTACTAAGGCCTTAAAAGTCTTTTGTCTCTGGTCATTTCCCTCAGTGATAGAGAAACAACAAGAGACTGTTGGACACAATAACACAACTTAAAATGTAATCTTTATACTGGAGTGGTCCTTATAGCAGTGCTACTGTTGCTTTTTGTGTTTGTTTAATGAGAAACTTTCAAAATAAGACGAAGAATCTGTGCAACCAACAAACAATAACTTGTATAATTGAATGCCTACATTTTTTTTTAAATCTAGAAATCTTGGGAATGAACATTTTAAAACAAGCAGCGCATTTTTAATACTTTAATACTTTTTTTTACTTTTTATACGAGGATCAATAAATATGCATAAATAACCAAACAGTGAAATGCACCACACAGAGTTAATTCTAATACAAATATACTGTTTATTTCCCCACCTTCTCACAAGTTTTCCTTTTTTTCCTCGGTCTCTAATTGGAGGGATTTCCCGTCTAAATGTGATGATCAAACAGAGACCATCCATAATTGATCCCTTTGAGTCCAATCTCCTTTAGGTTGTTTACTCTGTTTATATGGTACAAATGAGGCAATTGATTGGAGCGTTTCATGTTAAAGTGCTTGAAAAATCTGGGATTTGGGGCGTTATTTTATGTCTTTGGTGCTTCCTCATGCATACAAACTTGGGAAAAAACTATCCATGCTGTTTTGAGTGAGATACAGGTTTCCGAATGTCCTCTGCCTTCAGTCTCCGGGTGAGCCGTGCAAAATCTGCACGGCTTTCTACGTCACTAGCCAAAATGAGTTGGTTAACCGTAGCACATGCTAGCGCTAGCATGCTAGCACGTTCTCAATGGCAAAACTACAACACACACTAGTTCACCATAATCTACAAAATTACTACTTTCATGTCCCTGTTCTGCAGGTATTCCACAAGTGTGCCCTCGTTTAGAAGAAGTCTCCCAGCTAATCCTGCCTTGTACTGACCAAAACTGGAGAAAGAGTTATCTAGCTGATGTGATCTTACCTAGCTACTGTGCATGTGCGACTCCCAACAAAAGATAGTATAGAAGTGAGATGTCTCACTCTGTAGCTAAAACAGAGACCTAAACACACAGGGTGAAAACAGCAGCCAGCAGCCATGTGCGGTACAAAAAAAATATGGTGTTTTTTGAAAACGAAACCATGTAAACCTATTCTGGTACAACCTCAAAATACAATTATGAACCTGAAAATGAGTATAATATGGGCGGTTTAAAAAGAAAATAATGTTCATGCAAATTAATTCTTTATTTATGTAAAAGAGGCATTGCATAGCTTTGATGCTGCATAAGAACTAATTTATGAAATTATGTGTGCATACATTTGAGAATGAATGTCTATATTTGTTACACTTCTGTATATACAGTATATGTATCTAAGAAGTCTTTTTGGAGTCCAAAATGTGAGCACAGCAAAGCTACATACAGTGAAACAAGAAACTAAACTAACTTACCCCAATATGCATTCTTTTGGGAGAACAGCTGAAAGCAAACATGATGCTGCTGTTGTGTAAATGGCTTGATTACGTTTAAAGTGCTGGCCCTGTGAACGCTGAGTTGGACATAGTTACTCTTCATAATAGCAGAGCAAGTGGAAATCTGCTGATATGGGCTGCTATGGGATGGGGAAGCAGGGAGCAGCTTCTGCACAATGGCCAGCTGCATTATTTAAATAAGGGGGATTGTGCTGAGAGCAGAGTGCAGCAGTAGTAGTAGTAACAGTAAAGCAGAGAGAGAGAGAGAGAGAGAGAGAGAGAGATGAGTGCATATGCGTGAAAGCTTTGTTTTTAACATTTGTGTGCATAAAAATCAATATGACAAACCTCGGGGCCCTCAAAATGCACGCATGATACTGAATCTTTTCTCAAGTTGATCCAGGGAGAGATTCTAATGCAAAGAACATTGTGAGCAAAGAAAAGGGTGTCCTTCATGAGACCACAATTGTTTTTAATGTGATAACAAGTTTGTCTAATAATATTAATGACTAGTGATTAGTAACTTGCTGATGTATTTACATCATGAGTCATTCATTCCATAAGACATAAACCCAGCATTAGGGATAAGGTTGGGCTCAAATAAGGGGGAACCTAACATTGATGGGAAAACAGATTTTGACCCAACTACAGCTCTAATGTGGAGACACCCCCTTGCACAAAAATGAACTGGAACTTGAATAATACAATTAATAATAAAGTATTTTCAGTATTTAATCATATCTTCATAAGCACCCTGCAATGTCATAATCCTATTTATATCTATACGGTATTGGGTCCATACATACAGTCTGTACAGTAGGAAGCAGATACAATTGAGATAATACTGACCTGCTGGAATTGATTGTGCCATTCATGGGACTGTTATGGGAAAGACTTTGGATAATGCTGCCAGTCTTGGCTCAATTTGAAAATGTTATTCAACTCAGATGCTGATTTAAATGAATAGCCCTCTACAGTTAATCAACACTTGGCTGGGTTAAAGCATACAATCGTTCTCCTTGTTGAGGGAGCGAGCATAGGGTTGATTTGGGCAATATAAGAAGGGTATCGATCCACGCATCCCATTCTGCCTGTCCACACACACACACAGTTGGGCGGCTGTGGCTCAGTGGTAGAGCGGTTGCCTGGCAATTGGAAGGTTGGTGGTTCAATCCCTGGCCCTGCAGTCCCGTGTCCTTGGGCAAGACACTGAACCCTGAGTTGCCCCTGATGCTGTGTCATCGGAGTGTGAATGTGTGTGCATGTTTATCTGATGAGCAGGTGGCACCTTGTACGGCAGCCTCGGCCACAGTGTATGAATGTGTGTGAATGGTGAATGGTTCCTGTACTATGTAAAAGCACTTTGAGTAGTCGTTCAGACTAGAAAAGCGCTATATAAATACAGCATGTGTAATTTACACACACACACACACACACCTCTCTTCTCCTCTTGGATAAGTGTCATTTTCATCGACACACACACACCTAACTGACTCTTGTTTCTCTGGCCTACTATTGGCCCTTTTTCCCCATCTCACCCCTACACTGAAGTACAATTCCGTATCTGACATTGTCTCTCTTCTCTCGGCCTCTTCCTCCTCCATCACCAACCCTTCATACATCTGGCTGCTATAGATGAGGATGGGGCACTCACTGCTATCAACCATTCATAAAGTGAAGCTCAAAGTGATGGTGGTCACACTAGATGGAAAGAAGATGCTCTTCTCAATTTGGAGATGGGTCAGTTTACAAAATCTGAATTAAAAACTCAGACTTTAGGGGTTTAAACTCCTTTTGGTTGACTGTATGCAAAGATCTCTATAGCAACAATGAGAAAGGTCAAGCATAATTAGAGTGCTTTATAGACAGCCAAAGAGATACTTGAACTTCTGTCAGATGGAAGGAAACCTAATTAACATCATCACCTTGACTTTTGACAGGGGATCACTAAAGTGATAACAAGTCATTTACACAGCTAGTGTGGCTAAAAAAAATACTCTAAATGAGAATGCATTGAAGTGCAGAAGCTAGTGGAACAACAGCCATCCCAAATGTGATGTCAGAGCATAAGCGCTTTTCAGATTAAGCTGTCCTCAAACTGTGAGAAGTGATCAGAGTCACATTGAGATTGAATTTCACTCTATTATAATACTCCCACTCTCATACAGTACTCTATTACTCGTATTCCTTTGTTCTGTGTACATCTATGTGTTGTGTAAGCACCACCAACAACAAGAGCGTGAAACTCCTATTAGACGTGTGTAAGTACCACGGGAGCATATCAATGAGCGGGCCGTGATGGCAACTCATCTTGTTTTCTTGGTCTCAACCAATCACACTCTCTTGGTGCACTACACAGGGGAATAATGACGTTGATGGAGATTTCTGCATAGCAACAGGTAGTCATACCAAAGGTCTCCTCAACAACGCTGCAGTAACACAATCAACCTGTGAATTTGGGATGAGATGAAAGACTCCTGTACAACACAAAAGAGTTGTATGTGTAAACCTGCAGGTGCTGCCTTAACGGCCTGACCTTGTAGTGCTGCTGGCATGGACTGATGAACTGACAATACGGCGTCTAAATAAATTATCATTATTGATGATAGTAAAGAGTGATTACAGAGTTTAGAGGAATGTAATGGGTTGTTATGGCTCATTAAAAAAATAATCCTAACATTGGGCCTCTTAGAAGTGCGCAATTATTTAAAGAGCATCTCTTTTCTCTGTTTCATCTTTTCTCCCCAGCTTGTTTTTTTATGTACGTATGCATTTTTGATTCCAGCCCTTCAGACAACAAAGATGAGAAGTCCGGGGTTAGTGGAGTGTAACTTATTTTGTTGAAGGCTTCCTCTCAAGTACTGGAATAAGTAGAAGCACTCGGAATCAAAACACTCTCTGGAGGAGTCCGGAGTATCTAAGACTTAGAGATGTCTACAGCATTTCAGCAGGTAGTGCAGCGCATGCCACCAGCTCAATTTAGAGAGACTCTTACCAACTTATTGTGCACTGCGCAGAGCTGCAGTCAGGGATTTGGCAATGTATTCTCAAGCACATCCTGGAGGTGCAACAATAACTACTGTAAAGCTGGAGTCACAAAATATCTTATAGACACAAGTTGGAGTAAGAGAAGAAAATAAGATTCTTCCCATATTTTAGCACTTTCAGTCTGGGTGTGATGGCAACTGATATGCTCTGGTATTTCATGTGTTGCTCTAATGCCTCCCATGAAGCTTGTATTACCACTGCTTGCACTTGTACATGTTACACCCAGCACCAATGACATCACCACCGCTCATCTTCTTTCATGTGTGATAATCTACCTCAAGTTTAAAGCATCAATGCTGCAGAGAAAATACACAGTGCATAATAAGGACTTTGGTGGTTACAGTGTTACAACTCCCATAAGACAGGAATAACATGATAAGCAGTGCCATCATTAATGTGTCTCCTGTTTAAATCCACCATAAACAGATTTCGGCCTCTCAAATGCTTTGACACCCCGAAAGAGCCACAAGCTATGCACCCATGTCAACAACAAGTTCTGTCATCTCCTAATCGTCTGTTGGCATGGCCAAGTCTTACAAAAATAAATTGGTGTGAAAATGTTTGTACATATAAATAAGTTCATTAAGACAAGACAATTAACTTTCTGTTAAGAGGAAATTGCCAGAGAAGTATAGATTTCACAATTTAATTTTTAAATAAATTAGTTGTTTTTTTTAAATAATTTTTTTTGTTATGACTTTGATTCTCATTTAATTTTATGAGCCAAAGGCATCACAAACGCTACTACTTTCTTCTGTCCACCTTTAGAAACTAAAACTAAACTGAGTTTGAAAACAAAAAGTCAAAAAGAAATAGAAATAAAAACTAGTGAAAAATGCAAAAATATAACTTGGTTTGGTACTGCCAGTTTGTTTTGTAATGGTCAAATAAATGGTGGAAGATAATCGTGATATCAATTCTTAGCCAAAAAAATTGTGATTTGTATTTTTCCCCAAATCGTGCAAGCCTAATGGCAGCACAGGCGAGAAGAAGGGAAAAAAGAAAGGAAAGTAGATTGGCAATGGAAAATCTCCTGCAAGCAAAGCCAATGCACCACCCATACACACAGCACTTTCCTCCACTTGCCTTTGTCCCTGTTTGACTCTGTTATACAGTGTACGGGCTAATAAGTCTCCATCCTCACCAGGGGCCTGCTGCCAGTCAACAAGCTGGCCCACACACCGTGACTTTGTTCTGGACAGATTGATACAGCTGGTCGGGCACTGCAAAACAAAATACAGCTGGGCAGCGGTTGCACCCCCTACAAGCTTTCACTCCTGCCTTGTCTTTTACACATACAGAGACAGAAAGAGAGAGACAGAGAGAGAGAGAAGGAACAGAAAAAGAGCAGGTGTTTCCCAGGCCTATTAGAAGGCTATTCATAGCAGTAATAGGAGAGGAAAGGACTGCAGTCTATAATGACGCACTATTAAAACATAGGGGAATTATTGGCCTAATCTGTCCGTGCCTCCTGGTCATGTTAGATGTAGATGTTAAATATGATCTAATGTTACAGTACAACTACCTCTGAATCATCAGATTCCAAAAGGATTTAGGATCAGGTCAAACTGTATATGTCACTTCTGCTTAGCTCACCTGGTAGAGCGGGCGCCCATATACTGTAAAGGGAGGTTTACTCCTCGATGCACAGGAATCGACTCCAACCTGCAGCCCTTTGCTACATGTCATTTCCCCTCTCTCTCCCATTTCCAGTCTAAGCTGTCCTAAATAAATAAAGGACTAAAATGCTCCAAAAAAAAATCTTTAAAAAAAACAACAACTGTATTTGTCACTTCAAATCAAGGTGGCTTAATGTTGTAATCAGCTCCAGCAGTTAGAATAAAACTGTTTGTATGCATAATTTTGTACAGTCTGAGGTGCATACCTTATTCCTTTCTTGCCATCTTTCTCTCTAGTAAAATGATCCTAAAATTTTGGATGGTAGATTATGTTGGATTGTACTCCTATGTACAGTGCCTTGCAAATGTATTCATCCCGCTTGGCATTTTTTGTGTTTTGTTGCCTCACAACCTGGAATTAACATGGATGTTTTTGAGGATTTGCATCATTTAATTTACAGAACATGCCCACAACTTTGAAGATGTTTTTTTTTATTGTGAAGCAAACAACGAATAGGACAAAATAACAAGAAAAGTTAAAAGTTAAGTTAAATGTGCATAACTATTCACCCCCCTAAAGTCAATACTTTGTAGAGCCATCTTTTGGGGCAACCACAGCTCCAAGTTGCTTTGGGTAAGTCTCTATGAGCTTACCACGTCTTACCACTGGGATTTTTGCTTATTCCTCCATGCAAAACTGCTCCAGCTCCTTCAAGTTGGATTGTTTGTGCTTGTGAAAAGCAATCTTTAAGTCTGACCACAGATTTTCAATTGGATTGAGGTCTGGGCTTTGACGAGGTCATTACAACACATTTGTTTCCCCTTAAACCACTCGAGTGTTGCTTTAGCAGTGTGTTTGGGGTCATTGTCCTGCTGGAAGGTGAACCTCCTAGCCTCAAATCTCATACAGAGTGGTACAGGTTTTGCAGAAGAATATCCCTGTATTTAGCACCATCCATCATTCCCTCAACTCTGACCAGTTTTCCAGTCCCGGCTGCTAAATACCATCCCCACAGCATCATGCTGCCACCACCATGTTTCACTGTGGGGATAATGTTCTTTGGGTGATGTGATGTGTTGGGTTGGGTTTGCGCCAGACATTTTTTTTTTTTGATGGCCGAAAAGTTCATTTTAGTCTCATAAGACCAGAGCACCTTCCTCCATACATTTTGGGAGTCTCCAACATGCCTTTTCGCAAACTCAAAACGTGCCAGCTTGTTCTGTCGTGCCATAAAGCCCAACTCTATGGAGCGTACAGCTTATTGTCATCCTATGTACAGATAATCCAGTCTCTGCTGTGGAACTCTGCAGCTCCTCCAGGGTTATCTTAGATCTCTGTGCTGCCTTTTTGATTAATGCCCTCCTTGCCCGGTCAGTGAGTTTTGGTGGGCGGCCATCTCTTGGCAGGTTTGCAATGTTCTTTCCATTTGGTTATGATAGATTTGATGTTGTTACTGGGGATCATCAAAGATTTGGATATTTTTTTATAACCTTACCCTGAGTTGTACTTCTTCATAACATAGTCCCTTACTTGTTTGGAGAGTTCCTTGGTCTTCATGGCAGTGTTTTGTTAGAGGTGCCTCTTGCTTAGGTGTTGCAGCCCTTGGGGCCTTTCAAAAAAGGTGTGTATATGTAATGACTGATCAGGTGACACTTAGACTGCACACAGGTGGACATCATTTCTCAAACTGTGTGACTTCTGAAGGTAATTGGTTGCACAAGAGCTTTTTATGGGCTTTTAAAACAAAGGGGGTGAATACAGACGCACATGCCAATTTTCAGTTTTTTATTTCTAAAAACTAGTTTTCTCATTGCACTTCACCAACCTAGACTATTGTGTTCTGAACCACCACATAAAATTCAGATTAAAAAAACATTGAACTAAAGGCTGTAATGTAACCAAACAGGTAAAAAGCCAAGGGGGTGAATACTTTTGCAAGGCACTGTAGTGCACAGTAATGCCTGCACTCATAAAGGCTTGGCAATTACATTTCATATATAATATTGCCCTTTACATTTACTTTTTGGCAGTTATGCTACTGCTTGTGTTGCTAAAGTGACTTCCTATTTGCATAGTTGATAGCTTAAGATTGGACATTATTTAAAACTCCACTAGCTGAGACATTTCTTACATTTTAATGGTACAATCATAGAATCTTAGAAAACCAACTAAAAATAAGAGTGCGAGAGAGAGAGAAAGAAAAAACAAAAAGCAAACAGAGCTACAGAGAGCAGAACAAACTCACACAAACACACATTATTAAAATCCACAGGCCAGAGTGACACTATAAATTAGTCTCGACATCTGCTAAAATTTCAGCCTCCTTTAAAGGCTTTGCTTGGGGTGCTGAAGATGACAGCTTTACAGCTTGTTATTGAACAGTGTCAGTCCCTGGCACAAAATGCGTGCAGCTGCATTGTGGATTACACTGGCATGGATTCAGAAGAAGGTTGGAGAATCATTCAGAACACATTTCTCATTTGTACACAGTGTGCTCTACCTGTAGATCTTAACTTAAAAATTAAAATGTCGAATATCGAAAATATCGAATCAAGTAATAGAAATATAAAATATAATTTGCAATGTTTAAATGGACGTTACAGTTCCTGTACCAATCTAATTTCTCTACACCACTATCTACAGTAAGATTTTTGCCCTCTGATAAACTCTTCATTTTCTCTCTCTATTTCAGCTTGGTTTGCGGTAGGTAATTGGCTGAAAGGTCTATTGATACAAAGTTGACTTTCTAAGAATAAATAAATAAGATAATACCACCAAAGCACTGCAAAATAATCTAATCTACAGTGGTTCAATAGTCCCATCCATATCTGATCCTTTCAGGTGTGTGTGTGTGTGTGTGTGTGTGTGTGTGCATGTGCGTGTGCGTGTGTGTGTGTGTGTGTCTCATCTGGCGCATATTGCACTTCAGACCTGGACTGTCTAATCACTGTAGGTAATCTAATTACACAATCACCATACACCCACTCTATACAGCTGTTAACAGCAGCAACCATATGAACAGAGGCAATCCATCTCAGAGATTGGATGGATATGGCGATCACTGTGAGCCATATAGCTCAAGGTGAAAAATGGCTACATCTTAAATGGCACAGAATGTTTGTAGTTGCTTATAGCTCTGCCCTCTAACAGTATATTAGAGAGCAGACATTACGTTAAAGTATTAGTTCATTAAAAAAAAGGGCTGCTACAGGTTATGTGAGGAGAAAGTTTAGGAAAAAACATGTTACTAGGTGAGCCCTGCAGGCAGATCAAACCCCTACCAGGTCTAGAGGCATTTAGCCTGTCTGCAAGCTTCATTGCCGTAGGAGCAGAGAAGGGAAGCTGTAAAGTGTTTCATTGCACCTTGCAGCATTTCTTCTCTTCCCCGGCGGTAAATTTAATGTGAAAGGCTAAGTAAGTATTTTTATATAACTTCCTTGCTTTAGGCTTACACTGTCTATACTATTGCACAGACAAAAAGGAAACACAAGGCAATGGAACATCTCTGTGATGTTTTAAGTATTTTGACATGAGGCAATGCAATGACTATGGAAGAAGATTGGGCTAGTATATAGCACCTTTCCTCACTTGACTACATGATGGCGTTGGGGATGCTAAGGGGCAATATGTGACAGCCCTATAGCTGGGGCTTAGGAACAAACCTCCCTCTCCTTCTGCTTCCTCTCCACAAAAGTAGCCTCAGTTACCGAGGGAATTGAGACTTTTTGTGGCAGAACACAGCAAAGTGAATATTGGCTGCTTCTACTTTCTGACATTCAATGGGTTGTATTTTTAGAGAAAGAGCCTTTTTGGAGGTCCAAAGGAAGAGCAGCCCAAACATGTGCATTTGTAACCACCCTGGTTCCAGGAAGCTAAGCCTGACTCACAATTTCGACTGTGTGACGCTGGAGATAGGCCGAAGGTGTGGAAACGGAAAAAACACCTTGCTTTCAAGTCAAGAAAGTGGATGTACTGGAACAGTGAATGCAGCTGTTTCAGCAAAGCCAATGCCTGTGCCCAATCCACAAGGAAAGGATGGTATTTGCTGTTGTATAACTCAAACTACAGAAGTTCAATGTCTACAACATCTGCCTGCCAGTGTGTTAAAGAAATAATCAACATTTTGGGAAACAGGCTTACCGATTTTTGTTTTCTTGCTGGGTGTGAGATGAAACAACCAATACCAATCTTATGTCTATATGTGTATATGAAGCTGACGGTTACTTGGCCTAGCATAGATGAGAAACAGAGGACACTCTAGCCTCGTTTCATTTGTACAAAAAACTAAGTTAAGAAAAACACAACTTGCAGTTGGGGTTGTGTGCAAAACGGTTTCTCAGCCAGGAGCAGTGACTTCCAAGAGTAAAGGCAACTAGGGAGATCAGACTCAGATTTTATACAAATAAAAACAAACATGTTAATTAGTCAGCTTTAGAGATGCTAGCTTTACTCATGGAAAGACCCAGGCTAGCTGTTCCCCCCCAGTTCAAGTATTTATGCTAAGCTAAACTGCAAAGCTCATTTCTCAAAGCAGGGGGAAACAACTAACTTGACTCTGTCCAAAGGTAATACAATTTTCCCTAGCACCTCTAAAGCTCACTTATTAAACCATTAAATCTTGTTGGTTTAATCCATACAAAAATGCTGTAGATATTCCTTAATCTGGCCCGTCAGTTCCTGGAGTCTCAGCAAATGAGATATAAAACGTTAATGCATACGTCTTTGTGTTACGATGCATGTAAGATAACCGTCTGTTAACTCCAACTTCAGATTAAACATACAGAGTAGTTCTGATCTTCTCATCTAACTCTTGCCAAAAAAAGCTAATAAAACACATTTTTTTAAATGTTAAACTATTCATTTAAACAGACTCGTCAAGTGTTCACATTTACTCCATGCTGGGTTATGGAGATGTGATCCAATCTCACCATATATCCCACAATTCCAATGCTCTGAGGGGAACATTGCCCTCAGCAATTATCTCTTGCCAAGAAAGACACATCTTTATATTCAAATGAGATTATAGTTTTTTTCCCTGTTCTGCAGAGACCTGGACAGTGTAACAGTATTACACTTGTTCCTTATATAAAGTATGCACTAACAGTGATCGCTGTGTCAGCTTCTCCGGGATAAAAATATCCATTGTCCTTTAAGGCCTGACCTGACAGAAATTCTTAAGAGCACTCATCCACATGCTTGCACAAAGGAGAGCTGAGATTGAACTGCAGCTGAGACACCGCTGTGTCAAACTCTATTTATTTGGGGACCGGTGACGATGCCCAGGTGAAGAGTTCCGGTGTCAAAGCTGATGTACAGCTGAGACTGGAAAATAGAAGGCAGATAGAAAGAGAGAAGGCTGAAATCGTTTGACCAAATTTAGGGACACATCACCCTGAGCAACATAAAAGAAGGTAAACTACAGCCAGATCACCTTATCCGGGCTCAGATTCGAAAGACAGCCTCCTGTTACTGCAATTTTGACGGCAATCAAATATCAACCTCTTTAGCCCTCTGATTTGTCATATATTTCAGCAAGAGGCCGTTTGGAGCTTGGTGAGGTACTTTTGAAGTGTCAGCTCCTTAGCTATACTGCCATTGAATCACTTCTGTAAGTTGGAAGGGAGTGCTACCAGGAGCTGAGAAAAACAGATAGTCAGCTCAGTGAGGGAATAAAAAAATGCTCCACTATCTCTATACATTCCCTCACCTGCAGGGCTAGAAACAGACCTAAGCTACAGTACAATTCCATGTTAGCAGACAATACTCTCAAAATGCATTGGGAACTGATGAGAGCTATGTGCTGGCATTCATGTGCATGTCCATGTTCATGCAAACCCCATGAATCATCAACCCTGCATGGTGGTAGGGCTGGATAGTGCATTTCTTTATAATACACATCGTTGACTCTGCAGCAACAAGACCCAATAAAGAGGGTGATATCTGCTCGCCTCTGCTGGCATGGTGCAACGCAGAGGTTGTTAAAGAGGTATAAATCTTTTATGAGGTGGGAAAACGCCAGCGTCAATATCAGATGAAAAGGCAGAGACTTTGACATCCGCCTGGAGGGAGAACATCACTGGATTTTCTCAAAACAGAAATTGTTGTAGCGCCGGATGCACCTATGTGTGAAGATCCTGCAAATTACTCAATTACGCACTTTTAGTCGAGTCAATAAAATGCTTCACTAACATGCTCTGGTGGCACTGGAGTACCTTGCCCACAGCATAACGACACAGGATTACATTTTCAGAAGACTATTGAGGTTTGCTTAAAAACTTAGTAAACTCAGAAGGACACTCAACTTTCCCTTACAAAATGAGCCTCAACAGCAGCAGATTGCAGCAGTAAACACTCCTCTAAACGGCCTATTAGGGACACAGTGGGGAGACAGAAGATTGGACATAATTACGACAGATCTATGCCAGAGCTGCTTTATGTAAGAGGAGAATGATTCACAAGCACAGCCAAAAGTAGTGAGCGTTTTAATCATTTGTATCCATGGTAAAATATTTGAAACACTGACATTGTTTCAGTGGTAACTGGGAAATCCTAAAATGTTTCAGTTGCACAGTACTATCACTTAAGAGAGGTACGTTCTCAGAAAGTGAACTAGTAGACACAACACTTCCTCTTGGTTTAGTTGTACATGTTTCTTATAACAATGTAATTGTGTTAACTAATTTGCGTTCCATCACCAGATGGCTGCTCTACTACATCAGTCTATCCACATAAGTAACTAGAATACATCTTCACAGGAAGCCATACCTTTGGTCACGGCTTCAGATTTTAATCCGTTTAATCTGGCACAAAGTGGTAAATGAGCCAAACCTTTTCTCCCTGGATGGATTTGGTACCATGCTTGCACCTAATTACAATTGAAGAGGTTATTCTTTGTTTTTGTTTTGGGTAAAAGAGCAGCAAACAGTGACACCTTGAGAAGGATATAATTGATGCGGTGCAACATAACCCACTGCAGCTCATCATCAAATGATTGAGAAAACAGATAAATCTGGGAAAGCTTGACAACACCAGGGAGACTCACAGAAACAAGCCTATTGTATGTCTTCTTTTCTTGATTAAGAAGAACCACAAGCTTACATGTAGCATACGCATTTACTTCCAATTCTACTTCTGCCATACCTATCACATTCCTATTTCAAAACATAGAAATGTCAGACATTTTAGGAAAGCTTTCTTGTGGCGAGTTAGATAAGAAGATCCATATCAGGGACCTATCTGTTCAAAAAGCTACAGAAGCAGCTGGCTGTTAGCTTAGCACAAAGACTAGAAGAAAGGAGAAAGAGTTAGCATGGCTCTGTGTAAAGGATAAACAAAATCCACATAAAGCTCATCTATTAACATTTTTTTTACAGTTCAACAGAGGCTACAGTAGCTCCCCTTGCTTCCAGTCTTTATGCTAACCTAAGCTAACTAGCTACATATCAATTAATCCTGTAAGATCATGGCATATCATTTGATTAAAAGGATGTGACATCACTCCGTTAAACCATGCAGTTACAACTTAAACAACAGCCAACAACATAGCAAATTAATCAGTGCTAGGTGTTATGAATGAATGTGCACTCAACTGTTTTGAGAGTAGCAAAAAGAAGATTATTTTAGAAGGTGAGAAAGCAACACACAAATAAAGTGTGGAGGGAACACATTTTAATCTACCAGTGACTAACGGATAGCCATAGCCTTTTGGAGTGCAGCATATTCAGAAATACAGCCTTGTATGTGTGAGCCAACACTAACTGCCAAGAAGCAATGGCAAAGAGAAGAAGAAATAGCCCTGCTAGCTATGAAGGTGGTGGCAGAGCCTATGTTGCAAGTGCACATATGGTTTGGGTTCAATATTGATGGAAAATATTGGTGAGAAAATAAAAAAATCGCAATTAGTTATTTTCCAAAATCGTTTAAATTATGAGTCCACATAAGTCAACACTGTCATATCATGGCTTGCCATTGTCTGATTCTGTAGTTGCAAACATAAATGGCACACATGTTGGAGGTAGGCCTGCACGGTGAGGGGAAAAATATGAAATATGACAGAGTCAGGTTTTTTAGCTTAGAATTAATATCACGATTCTCTGCTTCGATGTTTTTCTCAGAAAAGTTAATGTTTATTTATAGAGGTTTCGATGAAGAGAAGGGAGAGCATTGCAGCACTTGGGAGCGCTTTAAACCCTATTTTATACAGTCTATGTTTAAAGCTCAAAGAAGAAAGAAGTAGCATTTGTGATGCAGTCGGATCATAAAATTAAATGAGAATTGAAGTCATAAAAAATAAAATAAAATAAAAATCAAAGTCATTTAGAAATTAAAGCACAAACAGGGGTGAATCGAGATCGCGATTTTATATTACGATTTATCTAGTTGGAGGTCTACAACCAAAGAGAAAAGAACAGGGTCTTCTTTGGGAGGCCACTTCCTACGCCGTCTTATTAAATATTCATGCTCTGAAACACCAGATCAATCAGGCCTGCTTACTGCATGCCACTGACATTATTGAGGAAATTTCTTTATTTGGTGGTACGATCAATAGCTCATTACAACAGCTTTACTCTGGGTTGTCTCTGGGCAGGCCTGCTGGCTTAATTCCCTCTACATCACAGGCCTATCTTATCCATCCATCTTCATCATGCAACACAGAGAAACAGCCTTCTACAGAATAACACTTCCACGCTAAACCTGACACAAGCTTACTTTTCTGCAAGTTGACTTTTTGAATAAGTCTCAGATGATGTTAATGGGAGATATGAAAGAAATCAATACTGCAGTAAGGATATGGAAATATGTGCAGAGCAGAAAAAGAGTATGTATTTGATCAACACCATGCCTTATAAATGATAGAACGATGCATTCTGGGTAATTTTAGTTGCAACTCATCCAGAACAAGAGAACCACTCTGATAAAACTGAGCCCTTTCAACAGGAAATCAGAAGTTTTAGTTAGTTTTTCGTTTTAGCCTTGGGTTTTGTCTTCTTTACTGTGCAATGCAATTAATAGTATGTTTGAATTATTAGGACACTACATACTTTGAACCTGTATTGTCATTACAGAAGCATGGTAACTTTTGGTTTTAAATACATGTATAATTTCTCATGACACTTTCATAAAAAACTCTGTCAAAAGAGTTTTTAAGGCTATTTAAGGTGCAACCATGTTATGAAAACTAAAATAAATAATAAAGAAATAGAACCATTTGATTTCATACTTACCCGGAAATAAATAAATTAAAATAGAAATATGGAAATTCAAGTATTCTCAAGCCATTCAGTAACAGCTGGTAGAAACATGTGGCAAAAACACTCGACAAGACAATATTCCCCTTTGCAGGACAATTTTTCATGGTTTCATGAAATCTTCAGAGTGAATCTCAGTGCATACATCTTCACCATTATGCTCAAAAAGCCTTCTGGGTTGCTAATGAAACTGAGCTATTACTTTTTTAATTCAACCATGAAATGACAGCAGATCTCATAATAACATTAAAGCTCCCCTCCTTAGTGTCAAGTAGAATGTGATGATATGCTGAACTGAATTCCCATCGGTGGGAATAATTTCATGGTGATCCACAATAATTATACACAGGGCAAGTGACACAGTAACAGGAGGAGCCAAATATGAAGTAAGTTGAGTGTACTTGTACTTGTAGCACCGAAATTATGCACAAACAAGTATCAACTTAGATCTAGTAAAAACAAAGTAGGCTTGTGATGAAAGGTCAGCAGTAACCTGGAACACTTGTGCCTTGGCCTAACTGAAGATGCTTCTGTACGGTTTTATGGGAGTGCACACTGCAGATCAACATATCCAAAATAACAATTTACTACTTTACAGTCTTAAGTTTTTACCTCTGATGCGGTTAATGTTTTGGTCTGCCAGTTTGGCCCGTTGCATTACTTCTGTATTGGCGCATTGACAGTCATCTCGTGGATGCAAAGAGAGACCAGTGCCTTCGCATAAACAAGCCAAGCACTGCCACAGTGCATTAGTCACAGCCCAAGTCTGGCCTTTTCAAAGTCACTACTCCCACTCCAACTGCTAATAGATCACCAGAATCTGATATTTGCCTAGCAGGGATTCTCACAACAGAGAAGCTGTGTGCGTGTGCACCACATGCTGTAACATGTTTTTACTAATAAGTGGCCTTCTGTCAGGAAAAATAAGTTTGGTATGATGTCCTCCTCTTTCTCTACTCTCATGACATTGCACAGTAGGCAAGCAATTCATTTCGAGAACTACTCTTACATAATGAGCAGCCTGAGCTATGTAACTATAAGCTGATATTTTATTCACTGCTTATAATGAAGCCAGTCCTGCTAGAGATGCATCTGAGGACATCCAATTTCCAAACAGTAAAAATAAAATTCCTCCAGAATATGCAGCCTTATTAAAGTGTTGGTGCGACCCCATGCCCCTCTGACATTAAACAGCAGTTTGGAGAAAGCTTTTCTCCGAATCTCCTTGCTCACAATCAGCACCGTTCCTCTTTCTGCAACATCAAATTACCCATGGCTGTGATACCCTCGCTCTTCCCTTTCTTTCCTCACACTGAGTTTATAGGCAACAGTCCGGCAGGGGTAATTCTGCTACCACTCCAGGGAAATTACTTTGTGCTGTTGGAGAAAAGGCAGTTTGTGAACTGCTTTATCAAGCTCCTTGACTCCAATAACAAGCAACATTTGGATGCCAGCAAGAAATATACAGCCTCTACATATCCTCAGACTGTTTGCCACTCAGTGCCACCGATGTAAAAAAAACAAAATGCTAAGTTAAAAGAGAATTTAGTTTAGTGCCAGTGTGTATGTCTGTTATTGAATAGGCATATGTGCATCCAATGAGCATCTGTTTTGCAGGACAGACTTTAGTAATGTACTGTAGATAAATGTATGCATATGTGTGCATGTACGATACATACTTTGGTGTGTGCATCTGTTCTATTCCTCTACACTGTGTAGTTGAGCTGTGCCTCGCTGACACTGATGAATAATTTCTGCACAGTGCTCTGTTGTGGCACGTCTGGCGCAGCCTGACTGCACCACATAGCTACAGCTCTGCATTTGCATCTCACACACAGACACACAGACACACACAGATACACACACACAGTCAGTTGCTTCCCTGTGTGGAGGGATGCAACAAGCTGCTGCTAAGCCCTTTTTAAAGCAACAGCAGTTTCCTTTAGTCAATGTCATAGCAATTCTTTTCCCTGAGTTACATCTGGGGGGGAAATTGCTCCCTGTGAACCAAACAAATGGGACCAAAACAGCCAGGCAAGCAAAGACGATTAAATCCAGAACTCTCATGAAACTTGTTCTCCAAACATCCTGATTGTGGACTGGTTTGGCATTCAAGCCCAGAAAAGTGGTGCTGAAATGTCAGCTTCTTTTTGGAGTGGCAGGAATGCTGATGGGATGACCTCTATGTGCTGTGGTTGGGGGACTGCGGGACAAATAGCGGGAGGTATCAGCTTTTTCTGAGAGAAAGAAAGGGACATTTGAAAGATCACTACCATCCCTTGGGGTAGTTAAGCCTTTAAATGCCAAAATACTGCCTGAGTCAAGAGTCCATCACTTACTGTATATTTTTTTATCTGATACCTAAAGGTACTGTTATGAAGCTGTATTGTATCTGCTTAAATATCTGTTGACATTGTTGTTTGCTGGGTAAAATATAGCTGATAACTAGGAAATTACAGAAGACATTACCTTGTAAAATGTGTCTTAAAACTTAAAAATTGAACATGTTACTGGAATTTACATATCCAGAACATCCCTGCTCCGTTTACCTCAAAGTACAGCAGGTTACACATCTGTGAGTAGCTTTATAAAGGGTACCCACAGGCAGCAGTCCCAGTGATATGAGCAACCAAACACCTCCTACTGTCTCTGGGTCTCCAGTGCTCGGCTCCTTCATCTGTCCTAGACGAGTGTGTATTTTCAGACATGATATGCCTCTCAATGCATTTCACCAAAGATGGGCACATCATGTCATCATCATCTATCTTTTTAACAACAGTGGAACGTGTTCGTGTCTGCCACTCATTTTCAACAAATTGTTAATATTTTAATAAACGGCAAATATTTTCACTCTAATGTAGTACTAGAGCCAAGAAGAGCGAAAAGTCTGCAGCATGTTTAATACAAATTATATTATTTTCTTATAAGCAAATAATACAGACTATTTATGACCAAAAAGTAAGACAGCATTAGTAACCCATGGTGTAGCAATACTGTATTTTATTCTTAGTTCATTTGCATAGACCTTTGCTGCTGCACAGGAATTCTGGGGTGACGGTCTGGGCAGGCAGCCTAACCTGCCAGGGCAGGCTACCACGTTCGAATATATTATAATACAGCATGTACACTGGTTCAGAACTCATTTTTTTTCCTAAAAGACATTTAAGCAATGCTACAAGAGCAAACCTTTTAATAATGCGCGTTATTTAAAGACTAAGTTAAATACCTGTGTTTGTACCGTCAACCTGTCAAACTGTAAACAAGTATGACTACAACGGTGCAGCAAGGTGCATATATAAGTTATACATGGGACATAGTGCTGTCAACTTCTTGAGACAGAGATTGCAGAAAAGACAACAGCTGTCAGTGAACGATGCGCCAAAACAATAGAGCACTATCATCGCCTCTAACATCTGCAAAGAGGCAGAGAGTTACCAAAGGCTACAGGATGCAATGGCATCTGGGATAAAAGCGAAGTGGCAGGCAATTGACAGTAATAATACCACAATTAAGGTACCATGAAAAAGAGCTACGCGTATTTCCACAGTCACCAGAGCAACGCTTCAATTACAAGCGGAAAGAAATGTAACGTTACTTACAGTCCTGAGGAACTGGATTTCATCCTCTCCTTCTCCACCTTCAGCCATGGCTGCAAATGAGCCTGTTCAGACTCGGGAAGCCTTCGCTGGCTCCTCTCTCCTATCGATATTAGCATATAGCTAATCCACGGCCATACAGCGGGGAGACTAGCGCAGCATGTGTCACTCAAGCCCCTGTGCTCAAGCCCCGCTCACCGCCCGGAGGAGGAGTGTGTCAGCATCGGTGGGCTGGAGCAACTGCGGACGGTGTGGCGGCGGAGTAACAGGGAGAAGCCAAGTCGTGTAGCGGAGATACAGAAGCGTGGTCTTTATCTTCGACGTCACTGTCAAATACAACCGTGTAAGCGCGAATATTCAAACAAAAAAGCAGCAAATGCATTAAAAAAATCACTATCTAAATCGGCATGTCGTACGTGTTTAGCTTTCTTTCCCTATCTCCTAGCTACGGAGTCACAGGAAACCTGACAATGTGTGAAAAGGAAATCGACAGCGTAATTTTACAGTATGCAGGAAATGCATGTAGCTGCTATTTGCATTGCTGGTCCAGATCAGCACCATGGTCAGCACCACACAATGTAGACATGCCTGTTCTGTGGGAACAAAGCATCTATAGGCCTACTATACAGTGTGCGTTTAGCTACGCATTAGTCTCTCAACATATTCCTACACAGAGAATGTTGTTATCACCGTTGAAGTGGAAAAAGCAGACGCACACGTCCTCCAATATCAACCCAAATCTAAAAGATCTACAATTACAAATTGCATTTATTTTACCCGATAACAGAATCTGTACACAGCATTGCTATAAAGAAGCCAATATTATTAGTTTTATATAGCTGATAAAACTGAGTTTCGCTTTTTTTCCCTTCATGAATATGAGCCTAGAAGCTGTAAAACACACCCCAGCTTGCAAAACTGACATTTACTGTCAGTTTTGACATTGTAATTTTAATTTTGTAATTTAATATGTGTTAAACTATTTAAATCATTATGATTGGATGAATAACCATTCAATTATTTAAAATCCAATGAGATTAAACTCAGTTTAAAAAAATGAATGCAAGAGAACATAACTGTGGACTGAATACAGTGACAACTGTGATCACTGGTCTTTGGTTACTCACTGTTGAATCAAAGTTGACCCTGAGCCATAATGAAGCCTACTCATCTCTACAACTAAATTAAATAAACACACTATACACCCTTATCATAATGCGATGCCGCCCTCTATTGCCAAAGCTGTGACACTGTCCTCCTGATTGTTTCCTTCCATTAAGCATTTGATCCTTATACCTTCTCCCCTCTACTCATACCACAGTTAAATCGTTTGTTCTTCCTCCTTTCATGATTACAAATCATCTAATTGGGCAATAAGACAGTAATTAAGGGAGGACCCTTAATTACTGTCTTATTGCCCAATTAACAGCCTATGAGAAATAAGATGCTGCGATTTATCTTTCAATAATCTTATTGAATCAACGCCAATAAGAAAATAAGCTGTTCACCCAACTTCGTTGATCCACTCAAATGTCGCACATACTAGGCTACTGAGTAAGTTACACTTGCATCTGTTCCCCGCAAAACAATGACAGGTAGGAACGGATTTGCTTGAATTATCTATCCGCCTCCGTACTTCATGTTTTCAGTCATATATCTATGCAATATGTATTTTATGTGGCAGGATTTTTACAACAAATGTAACAATATTTCATTGAATTTCTCTAATTTACACACTAGCAGTCACAACTTAGAATACAAATGATAATATGGAAAACATTTTAAGAAAAATACATAGACACTAATTATTCAATTATCATGTAGCAATTTAACTATCAAGTTATATATATTTACATGTGTAACATTTAAGTTGCTATTTCATGGCCCTTTAGTCTAAGAGCTTGATTTCAATTATGAATTAAAACGTTGATGCACATGTTGGCCACTAAGTGTCTCCGTTTCGTAGGAAATGGCACTACATCGGGCCTACAAAGACCAGGCACTTTTACATTTACTTGTCTCTCTGCGTGTACAACACAGTGTTAATGTTAATCCTTGGAAATACTGGAAATGGCTACTGTTAAATTAAAATAATTTTTTGCCAAACTTCGCCATTCTCTGAACGGTGCACAGTCTGAATCCCATCACATGACCTACCTGTAAACTGCAGCTGCACTGACTCAAAATGTGGGATGGGATAAACACTCAGGAACCAATCAAATAGCGGGGAGCCGGCACTGAGTTATCTATTGGACTAAACTCCTGTCAATCACGACGGATTTACCCTGTGAAACAGCGGTGAGCACTGGCTGGCTGCAGTACAGAGATGTGAAGATATTGTTTTTTTACCATGTCACAAAATTGGGTAAGTAGTTGTTTATATTTTACGAAGTGCTGTTGTGCTTTTACCTGCTACAGATGCATTAACTGTAACGTGTTTTTATCTTCTAAATAAATATAACATTGACGTGAAGCTGATACGAGGCTAATGCGGAGTTGCATGCATTACATTTTTAATTTATAATAAATGTTACTGAATATTTCTCGATCCCAGTTGTAAACGGCAAAAGTAATGTTGCAGGATAGTGTAATTATGCTACCATTTTAACACTGACAACTGCACTCGGGCTTGTTGCAAGGTGACAGTAACCCATGGGATTAGGTTATGATGTAAACAGTGAGATTAAAAACTGAGATGTTGCCAAATGTTGAGGGAATCCACTGCAGCACATATCCAATGTGTGCTAGCTTTTCTGCTTCTAAACATCTCCAATGGCAGCCATAGCATGGGACTCTGCATGTGTCGTCACCTTGTTGTCAGGTTTTATGGTGCAGCAGCTTGTGAAATGTTGATAAAATGCGGTTTAAAATGTTTTATGTAGTCGTTCAACAATGCCGGGAGGATGAACATAAGATATTGTTAGGAAGGTGAGTGTATAGAATCACTGTCTTGTTCAATCTATGCAGTGTTGGATTGTGTTTAGTTTTAATTAACAAATGGGGTTGACAGTGAATATGGAGGGCCCATTTTTGGGAAATGATTCAAAACTATAGCTCTGCATTAGCATCCAAATACTGTGTAGAGCCCTAGCTGCGAGATTATGCCTATTCTATGTTGAAAATGTAAAATAAAGCATGAACTCATGTGGATTACTTTAAAGGCACTAGTAGGACTAACATGTTTTGGACATATCTTTAGATTTATAGCTGTGTGCTACTTTCTCTCTGACAGTATCTGGACAGGCCAGGTGATGAATAGACAGAGATCCTCCTCTGCACTCCGAGCCCAGTCACTCTGTCTGGGGGCTGACCACTTACTCAGAGTACTTGAGTGATTAACATGACACCAATCATGGAGGGAACACACACTGTTCTGCTCCTATATGCACCCATCCATGAGATAAGCAACATCAGCCTGTATTT
The DNA here is from genome assembly GCA_026937815.1 of Etheostoma perlongum. Lineage (NCBI taxonomy): Eukaryota > Metazoa > Chordata > Actinopteri > Perciformes > Percidae > Etheostoma > Etheostoma perlongum. The sequence goes on along the minus strand of CM049390.1, from coordinate 10,501,618 downwards.
CCCCAAGAGGCGGGCCCCGAGCTTTAAGTACAAGAGCCGCGCCCCTTATTCAGAAATGGTCAGTAATGACCATGACGAGGGAAATGAAGGATCTCGCAATGCCCGAACAAATAGGCCAGTCTCCCTGCTCCTCAGACGACCTCCTCATCTCCCAGCAGGCAACAAAGGAGGCAGTTGCAGAGCTCTCCTGGCTGGCGGCGGAGCACCACCAGTTGCTGGCAGATCTCTTATCTCTGTGTAGGGATTGCGCCATCAAAGTCAGGATGGGTAACCAGGATGGGAAAGTCCAGGATTACATGGAGGGTCAGGGTCTCAGCAGCAACAACTATTCTCTCACTGTATCTCCAGAGCACAAGAGGGCAGCTACATCCAAGGGCAAAAAGCTGAAGAAGTTGGGAGGCAAGAAGCTTGACATTGCTGAGGATTTGCTGCACAGTAAAATGAAAAAGAAAGTTACCAGTGGAACCTCATCTATTCAGAGTCCTGCACTCAACAGTACGTCCATACCTTCAGCCTCTGTAATGCAACAGTTTCCAGGTGGTACCCTAGCCTTTGACCATGTCACCGACTGCCCAGTCACCGGCTCTTATGCCAGTGCAGTCAGTAATCCCATCCTGCCCATGGAGGAACCCTTCCAGATCAGTCATGAGGGTTGGGACTTCATGGAGGATAACCGGACATTTGACCCTTACATTGACTTCTGCAATGACTTCTCAGAGTATGACGGTGAGCTGGGTTATGACGCGTCGTTCTGCAGCCTGATGGAGGGTCTGACCAGACGGGAAAGTGGGAGCAACCTTCGACCTATTAAGAGGCCTGATTCCTTGGGTGAGACAGTATCTGAGAATGCATCAGCAGTCAACCAGAGTAATACAGGGTTCAGGATGGTGGATAAAGTGCAAGATGTGGAAGGGAGAGTGCAAGATGTCAACTATACATGCTCAGACAGGGCAGGGCCAGCCATGCTACATCCAGGGACTAACAGCTGCCAGCAGGGGTTTGGAAAGTGGAGAGGACCAAACAGAGAGCACCTGCTGGAAGTCAATAGAGAAAAGACGGGTAACAAGCTTTCTGAGGGGCTACGGTTGCCCCTATCCCATACCACCGAACCTAACCCCCAGGCCAAATCCCACACAAAGAGCCCCTCTTCACCTTCTCTCGCTGGGGTCTTCAACACATCTTTCCCTGCATCCAACAGTCTCCATAGCATGTCCCCAGTCCTGTCCCCTCTATCCTCCAAACAAGCAAGCCCACAGCTCAACCACCGCATTGTCTTGCTCTCAGATAAGGATGTGGACCATGAACCAGATACCTCCAGGAACAGAGATGAGACCAAAATCTTCACTGAGGACATCGACAAGAACGGCAACAAACGGACTGTCACCCATCTAGATTTGAACCTCAGCAGGCGGCCCAGCAACTCCAAGTGGAACTCCTCCAGCAACTCCACAACAACAGGTGAGCTATTAGAAATCACACCGCTCATAATTTGACACACTCTCATTCATGTTCAAACTCCCTGCCTTGAAGTGAGTGTTGACACAAGTGCTTTTATCATCTTAGTAGCATGAAGCGTAGTGTCAGAATAAGCCCTTCATCTGGCATTGCTGTTGCTGTATTTTAAAGAACAGAGCAAGAAAAAGATGCCTTAAGAGATATTCAAGTGTGTGTCTGTGTCAGATTGACTGTCTGAGGTTGTTGTCGAAATGCTCCAGCAATTACTCTGCAGCATCGTACCTAGAGCCCGACTGATATATCGGCAAGCCGATATTAGGCATTTCCTGATCTATCAGTATCAGCATTTATAATGGCTGATTTTCTAAAAAATATATATATAAATAATACATTTTAAATATTCATTCATCAGAATCATTTATAATGACAAATAATTGATTCAGATAAATGAATATTTAAAAAATAAAAACGGACTGTCAACCATGTTATGAGCGTTGGCATTGCATAGTTTGTCCACCAGAGGGTGTTCTTTAACGTCCTTGATTATTTAACATTAATACAGATTTTTTTTTTTGTTAGTGTTTTTGTTCAAAGGACTTTAAATTTCATATCTGAATTTAGTATTTTTATACATTTTATTTATCAGAACTTTATTATATGTTGATGTTCCTCTGTTCTGTTGTGACAATAAAACAAATTATCATATTATTTTAGTGAGAAGTCATAACTACAAATAAATAATGTTAGGGAAATCTATTTATGTTTTGTAATGCCTTTCTGGATTGTTAAAAAAAATCAGAATTTACATAACCAAATGTTTGTATTGGTATCGGCCTTAAAAATCCATTATTGGTCGGACTGTAATCGTAACTGACATACATTTTCAGCGAAGTGAGTTTTACCTTGTCACTCCAGCTGTTATTAGCGCTGAACGATATTGTGTTTTAGCACCGACATCGCAATGTGCGCATTAGAGGATGGATACCCGACCCCGAGCCCGACGGGACCCGACGGTACCCGACGGGTCGGGCCGGGTTCGGACAGATTTTTAGAAAGGATGCTCGGGTTCGGGTCGGGCTCGGTCACATCAGCGCGATAAGGCATTGAACATTTTGAATTTAAAACAGCTTAAAATAAATGTCAAATATTACCCTAACATCCGTCTTCCTGTGTGCTGTGACAACGAAAGACGTGCGTATTAAGCTACAATGTGGCAGCGCAGCGATGGAAGATGTTAAAAAGAAGTTGGCCGCAGGAGATTTTAAAACTATTGAAAACGAAGGAAAGTCAGCGGTGCATTGATGCGCTTTAACTGTGTCGGGCTCGGGTCGGGCTCGGACAGAAATATCTTAATGCCTGTCGGGCTCGGGTCGGGTTCGGTTACTGCTCTGTCGGACGCGGGCCGGGCTCGGACAGAAAAATCCGGGCCCGATCCGCACTCTAGTGCGCATGCACGATAGTCACATCGCATGACATTGCGATGTTGAAGCTAATCCTTTTTTGCTGCTTGATAGAAAAGTAAACGTTGACAGTTCTTCTTTTACATGATTATTACCGGCCGACCCTTACCCTTCAAGACAGGTAGCCATATGGGCATCGTGTGTATGTGACGTTAGTCCGACAGGGTTTGTTAAGTGAGGCTCTCCGTGTGTAGAAAAGTACCGTAGGCAGCAGCTGCTGCTGACACAGTGATGCGCATAATTTTTGATGGGTAATCAGTGAAGCTACTAGTCAGTGTTTTATGTTCGCTGCAAATACAAACTAAATCACCTGATTAATGCAACATTATCACAACGTCTCCCGGCCATTTCCACAGCAGAAAGCTGCTAGCAGCCAGGCTAAAGCTAATATAGTTAGCGTAAAGAAACAAGCAGAAAGCTGCTACCAGCCAGGCTAAAGCTAATATAGTTAGCCTAACGAAGCAATGGGTCCGTCTGTCTAAGCTAACTTTACTGTTCGGAGCCGGTGTAACACCAAATTCTGTGACCATCGTATTTTGTGACTGAAGGGGGCGCTGTTGCCACTGGCACAAGGGGTCACATATTCTGACAGCTGTTGTCAGAATATGTGACCCTACTGTAACTTTGCAGAAATTACCTGTAACAACAACCAAACCATTACAGGTGACTTGTTTTATCTTCATGTGTATAGACAAGAAACAATAATCACTCTGGTCAACATCTGGTCTTAGGCACAAAGGGTCACATATTCTGACAACAGCTGTCAAAATATGTGACCCTTTGTGCCTAAGACCAGATGTTGACCAAAGTGATTATTTTTTTGTCTAATACATAAAGTTTTATTATTTTTTTTTTTTTATATATATATATATATATATATATATATATATATATATATATATATATATATATATGTATTATTTATATATACTCATTGTGAATTGTCCCCATAAACGAATTCATATATATTTGAACATTTCAAAATTCGCAACAACCAAACCATTACAGGCGACTTATTTTATCTTCATACTTTATGTATTAGACCAAAAAATAATCACTTTGGTCAACATCTGGTCTTAGGCACAAAGGGTCACGTATTTTGACAGCTGTTGTCAGAATATGTGACCCCTTGTGCCAGTGGCAACAGTGCCCCCTACAGTCACAAAATACGATGGTCACAGAATTTGGTGTTACACCGGGACACTGGAAACGTAAAACTAATCTACTACAGAAGCCTGTGTCTGATCTAACGTAATTTACACTGGTTTAATTGTTCTTGGATACACAGAGTTTGTTGCTAGTGTGCGTGAATTTATCATCAAACGAGCTGGCCCCGCTAGTCGACTACAACCTGACATTTAGAGGAAGCAACATGCAGTCATTGTCATACACTTTAGCTTGGATTGATTATTATATGAATACAATAGTGGCATGCTAGTCAACCAGCGTAATTCTACCTAATATCCTTCTCCAAAACCACTTCAGAAGAGCGTTAGTCTCAGCACTTGTTTTGGTGTTTATAAAGCATTAAAGTTCAACAAAGAATGGTTCACATTAGAAAAGATCCTTTTTCATTTTTTTCTTCTATGTAGATGCACTCACCTACAAATCATCGCAGTAGTCGGGAATGATTTATTATTTGCAAATAGAGCTGTTTGTCATCTTTTAAAAATTACTTTTTCTTTTTCATTTTGAAATATATATTGCAGGGGAAATAAATATTGCAATGTCAGATTTTTCCAATGTGCTGGCCTAGCTGTTATCTAATAAACAGGCAAGATTAATAAATAAACATTGCTTTCCAAAATGTGTCTCCTGTAAGTTTTGTCTGCTGTGATCTCGTCTCAGCTCAGACATGTTACCACAAATTAAAAACTACCCAGCAGAGTAGTACAAGGGGCAAACACGGCATGGTAATACCCTCGCTGAGGATCCTTTTTAACTCTCGCAGCGCCACCGAGGAAGGCAGAGATTAGTGTCCTAGATCAAAGGCTCAAAGTTGACACGGGGTTCAACCTGACCAGGGTTCTCGTGAGTGCAGTCAGTGTTAACTGAAGCCTTGCCAATTTGGACTTTGAGGGATTTGCTATCCCTCCCCTAAACCCACATCCTCTCCAGTTCACAGGAAACTGACAGAGGATCAGGGACCCAGCGGACACAAGGGTTCCAGAGAAAAGGATTAAGAGTTTTGTTATTTGCAGGAAACTTTTCTTTCTCTTTCCATAATATGTACCACTGTATAAAATGCCTCCACTGCAGAGAAAATGCCTTGAAATACTTTCAACATAATTAATATTTGCAATGCCATTATGATGTCACAAGAACAGTTGAGCTTGTCAGTGGGATTTTGTTTTCACTTTACAATCACTAGCCTCACTTTTCTCACCAGTGTGTATTTAGCATAACTGCTCATGCCATTCTGTGATTTTAAGTGGTCAGTTGAAGAGATTTCCTTGTTGGTTTTAAAGTTTATACACTTTTTCTGAAATCACTCCAAGCTGCACTTTTCAAGTTTATAATGCTGCTGTTGGTCTGCTTCAAAGGATACTTTAGCATTATTGTATTATCTACCACTATAAAGTAGTTAATCATCCCTTTCAGTCAGTGTAAAACTGTAAATCAGTGTACAACTTTAATTTGCATCAGTATACAGATGGCCTTCCATGGATAATATATTTTACTAATAGACCATGGATAATGGTTGGACCTTTTTAAATGTCAGTATAGACAACCGTATCCCTAATTCAAGAACTGTGCATCATCTTTAAGTAGTATTTGAGTTGTTACATTACAGTCCAGCACTAGCTCAAGCAACTAGTAAAACTAGCAATGCTTAGCTCAGCAAAATATTTAGCTAAGCTAACTCGTGGATAGCCCAGCTTTACTCATGTGGAGATGATTTGGATCAATTCCCACTGAAATGAAACTGTCCTTGTGTGTCCTCACCTCGGCATTCACAGATCCCGCCATTAACATTTGCGAGCACACACACACACACACACACACACATACACATTGTCATTGGCATTAGACCACACTTCCTTTTAATTTCAGTGTTCTTGCAAATGTTAAAAGTGACCAATGTTTGCTTTTTTATTTCCTGAGCGTGGGCGTCACCAAATATCCTCATCCAGTCTATCAGATGGAACTGTGTGATATCATAACCCATAAGCTGTCTGTAAGAGACACTGTATCTCCTACACTCCTGCTAATCAAATTCCTTCGCAGTGAAGGCTTCAACCTTTAATCTTAAAACAGATCTTTATGTTGATTTTGTTGTATCTTAGCTGTTTACTAGATGTTGCTTGATAATTGAATATACTTCAGATGTTAATGCAGAAAATGAACATCACAGGGTCCAGGTAAAAGGCTAAGTAGATTGGAGGCAGCAGAAACATCTAGAAGATACATGATACATTAGCATTCATTTGGAGTCGTGTTTCTGGCCACCTGGTAAATGTAAATCCAATTCTTTCCTCTCTCTTTATCCCCCCTCCCTCCGATCCCTACTTATTTTATAGTCTGACATATGGCTGGCAACATCATAATCAGATTACCCAATACATTCCAGCAAGGTCATATGAAACTGATCAGTGCAGCATGAGAGTGTATCACCCCACTGTCCACGCTAGCTGTCATTCAACACAAGATGCCCTGCCATGCAACATTGTTCCACCCAGTGTAGACAAGGGCCAGCTCTATTCACATAATGAAGTGGATCAGTGGATTGCTCTGAGCTGCATACTACATGGGAGAAACAGGGCACAAATATAACGTGTAACTTGTTTTCTTTAATAAATGATTGCTACACTGCCACCGTGGCAAAAGTAGTTCCCATCTTGTGATTTTCAGTATATGCTGCTTTAAAAAGGATTCTCCTCAATGCCCCACTATTTTAAACACACACTCAGCAGTGAGCTGGAGTGAACTTAATCAAATTTCATGTCTCCCAGTCAATGGCCCGCCAGATCCAATGAAAGCACTCTTCCCCCTTCCTCAGTTCTGTGTATCCCATCATCCTCCAGAACTGCATTTCAAATGAGTAATGATGACTCTGTGAGCATCATGTCATGCTACATTGCTGCTCTGGCCCTCAGAGCGCCACAATACTCCTCTGAGTTTTCAATTGTAGCTACCCCTCACACGCACCTTAGCACAGCCAGCCAAACCAGTAAGTGAATCAGCCAGCCTGACAGCCCTGCACAGCCAACAAGCCTGCTTGGAAAAAACAGCTGTGACAGGCGCGAAAGAAAGAGGCTGATTTATAAATCCTGCATTATTTTTCGTGATTTATATAAAAGTCTATGATCCTTCCTCTTGGTGATGGAGGGGGCCGGAGTCTGCCAGATTCACTCAGCATGCCACATGGCCCAGTTTTCTACTTTGAAAGATGAGGTTATAGATTTTCAGTGGATAAAATGGGGCAGACTGGGCAACACTGTTTGAGTGTCTGTCATAAGCATGAGAAACTGTAGCGTGGCAAAAGATAGGGTTCATTTGTGAAAGCTTTGTATTTATAGATATGCATATTGATATTTCTGCTTTGTCTGGCCTTCAGTAGTCCCTTATTGATATGAAAGAAAATACCAGGTTAACTCGTTGTCATTGTTACTTATATTTAATAGCTTTGCTTTTAGATTTATTTGATTTCATGTCTGCTTTGTTGTGTTCAATACAGCCTCCACGCCTTCTCTGACTGCTGACTGAGTGATGACCAGCCAACAGTGAAAGGTGGATAAATCACCTCTGACAACACCCACCTGTCAGGATCAGACATTAGATGGCTTCCGAGCGATGCCAAAGACAGTTAACGTTATTGTTAAAATCCTAATGCTTACTGTAGCACAGAAACACCCATGCTGTCTGACAGCTGCTCACTCACACACTGTGATTTTCACAGTCAAATTACAGCACTGTCAGTCAACACCTGCAGGTTTGCGAGACGGAAACCCCGGTGTGTAGTGTAGATTTCTGAAGAATTTACTTTGCTAAAGAGCAGTGCCTTATGAGTATTGACTCTTGAATTCAATGGATTGCTGTTGTCTTGGGATGGTCCAGTTAGCATTGCATTACTTGCTGTCAGACCAAACTGCATGACAATTAAATCCCATCTGCACTCGGTTCAGCTATGGACACTGTGATTTAGTCTCAGCTTTTAGGGCAGCAGGGAGGGAGATTAAATAATAAGCACACCGTTTTACCCAGGGATAGTGAACTTAAAGCTCTGTTTGTGTGTGTGGATGTAAGAGTGCAGTCCTTGTATTACCTAATGCATCTAAGAGTTGCTTCTCTGTATCTGTTTACTGTCATGTCTGTCATTGCAGTGTTGTGCGTTACTTTATACAGTATATGTCTTATTTCTAGTATACAGCAGAGCTTCACTGTAGTGTGTTTGACTACAGTTAGAAGTCCATGCCTCTTCCTCTCCCTGCCCAGATGATGGCAGTGTAGGGTACCTTACACTTATTACCCACGCCAAAGAGGTTTTGTTTTGGCTCAGTTTGTCTGTTTTGTTGGTTTATTTGTCTGTCAGCAGGATTGCGGACAAACAACTGGCCCAATTTTCATGACACTTGGGGGAAGGGTGTAGCATGACCAGAAAGAAACCATTAAATTCTGGAACGGATGCAAATCATGGGCAGATATAGGAATCCTTTTTTTACTTTCATTACCATTGTGAGATAGGGCTTTTGTGCTGCATTTGTGCGTGTCGTAATAATCGGAAAAATTAGTTCCTGACTGGAAAAATTCACATTGCATTAACATTGTGAGATAAGGCATGCCTTGGTGGAAGTCTGGGCTCTCAGAGTGCCATTCTATTTTATTTACGTGACTGGTTAGCAGTCAATCTGGGGAAGCATAAGATCATGATTGTTTAACCGTGAATCGTAAAGTTTGGGGATTCACGTAGGAACGTAGCACACGTATATCAATGGGTGTTCAATGTTTGCCTGTTTCATGTATTTAATAGTTTAGGTAAAATTGGGGAGAGAGCTGTTTTTTATCACTAGTTTTTTTTCCTTGGCCCAGCCTTTGGCATGCATTTGGAAGTGTCCCAACCTAGAGTCAGCAGTTCCCACTGCGGGACCATGCAGCACAGCATCATCATAATGGAAACGTTATTAATCTAATCCTTTTTTTCCCTTGCTGTCAAAGTCCTAGATAACTGGAGAGACTGCATACATTGATGCTGTCCCATAATGACTGATTGTGGTAGAGTACGGAAGTTGAATTTCAATGCTTCCATTTTTTTAATAAAGCCGACCTCCTCACTTCCCCCCAGTTTTGCGTGTGTGTTTGGGCTCCTGATTGATTTTTTTGCATTGGCTGGGATTCTGAGGAGCTATACAAGGCAACTTCCAAAGCTTTAGAAGTGGCTGCTGGATGGCAATACAGTAATACAGTAATACTGTATTTCCTCTTCAAGGATGCAATACTTGATACAAAAGGAGACTATTGGATATGTTAGCAGCTTATCGAACAGGAAGTGTTATTATTTTTCTCAGCTCATAATTCTGCCCAAACAGGTCAAGGGGTTGTCTTACAGTTGGAGGAGATTAAAGTCAGCAAGCTTCTGATCTGTACCTTTCTCCCTCTCACTCCCACTATGTTCTCTCCTCTATCTCCACCGCCTTTTCTTCCTCTTTATTATTTCACCTCACTGTCCCGGCCCCATATATCTTAACTTGCACGTTTCCTCCTTTTTTTCTCGCATGACTGACTCTCTTGAGACAGTGAAAAAATGCATCAAGGCAAGATATATCATGTTTCCATGCACGTGAGAAGAATGCGAAATTGCATTTCTGCCCCTTAAGTCCCTCCTGTGTTGGCACTTGAGGCACTAGCCTAGTTCCTGAAGTTAATACCATGCGACTTGTTCGGGGCATAGACTGTATACAAAGAGGGTTTCTTGTCATAGCGAAAGAGGGAGCTTCTGCAGGTTGAGGCTGTGCCTGCAGTACATAAACAGCACAAAGGGAGGAATTTGTATACAATTATACAATGTATTTTAAAATGTAGCTTTACCCTGTTTTAGCATAATTTTCTAAAATCTCCTAACACTCTTCATCATTGCAGTGCACTCATGACCCTTTGTGTGACTGCCTGGTTAGGAGAGCCTTTCCCAATCTAAATTCCTGTATTTTCACTCCTTCAGGTCCTTTGGATGACTACACACACACAGGAAAACTTCACACATATCTGCAACCACGTTTATTGTAGTACATTACTAGTGCTGAGCAACACCATGGCTCTGTTACAGTGAACATGTCTTGAATCAATACATCAAAAAACAAATCAATAGTGGTATCTGTTTTTGAGGCCCGTGCTCTGCAGCCATTTTTCCTTATTGGATCAGTGTGGCTTTCTGCTGGTGTTGACGATGGGAACAAGACCGGCTAAGTGCAGATAAAAATAGCTGTGTGCCCTCAAGCCTGCAGCCAAACAGTGGTCTCTCTTGCTTGATACTAACATATTCTGATGCCTGCTTTCCAACTGGTGTCACTTTTATTTCCCATGCAGGTTACACAGGAAAACAACTTGCCGCAGTCAGTGCTGCTTATTTAGCCTTGTCACACATAATCACACCTGTAATGCTGTTGTGTTTTTCCATGCTACAGTACGCTTCCTTGTACAACATGAAGCATTAATTACCCTGTGGGCGTGTTTGTGTATTTGTGTAGAGGATCCCTTCTTGCGTCAGGATGACATTTGGATGTTGGATGGCGATGAACCTCAGGAGCCCATTTCCCGCGTTCCACGCCCTGATCACCTTGACTTCCTACGCATCACACCACCTGAGGATGACATCATCGGGGACACACCCTACTGTCCCAAACTGGAGTGCACGGTGAGGGCTCTCAAGCCGCACAAATAGTCTACGTACAGGTCAAAAATGAGCCATAATGTGTATTTTCACACGAAGAGCAGTGTACCATAGCACTCTTTTTTTCCCTCGTGGGATCATAGGGATTTCTCTCCCTATTGGGGCATTTAACCACCTGATCATGAATTCTTAGAAATGGATTAACAGGTCATGGATTCTAATCTCTAGACTGGGGCCTGAACTGACTGAGATCACTCCACTCAAACCTCTTTTGTGCAGAGCAAAGACAGGAAAATCTCTCCTTCTTTTGTTGCATTTTCAGAACATATTTTTAATCTTATGTAGAAAGGTGTGGGCCATTAGCAGAAGTTGCAGCACAGAATATTTTTTTTCTTGCCACAGAGCATGTGACTGATGTAATCTTCCTGTACAGTACGTTTCCTCTAAAAAAAATAAAAATTAAAAATCCTTTAGCAAACAATGCATTTTTGTTTCCAGGTGTTTGTAGGCTTTAATTATTCAGATATGTAGTATGATTAAAGAACTACCTTACGCCACTTTTAAATCTATCAATGGTAGAGATGGAAATAGTTTTTCACATCGTTTTGGGTTTTTCCAGATTTCATTTTCATCATGCTGTCTGGCAAAGGCATTCATTCCTGAGGCAGATGAGGTGAGATTATCTGGGTGTGTTTCAGGTGGAGTGTTTTGACGCAAGCCGTGCATTGTTTTCCCACGACACAGTAACTGCCCTGACTGGGAACATATTCAGTTAACATATTAGTACAAAGGCCATGCTGTACAGAATTAGACTCTGTATTTTTGTGAAAGTGACCGCCATGTTCCATACTTCATTGTCATCCATTTTCATGTCAATAGAAAAAAAGCACCTCTGTTGTTCATTATGTATTCTCATTGTATTGTAACAGCTGAACAAACACAAAGGGAGGGTTGTGACAATGACACAATCTAATTATGAGGGTTAGACTTGTTAGTTTTTTTTTAGCTCTGTAGTGTTTGCAGATTAACTTGTAAATTCATGATTTAATTTCTATTTCAACCTCATGTGTCAGATCTGTGTTCATATTGTGGTCTTGGCTCTCAGTCAGGCCTCTTTCTAGTAAAAACTCTAGTGTATGAAATATGAAAGTATGAAATAACTTAATTCCTCAGCCACAGAAGCCCCCTTTTAATTAACAGATAAGGGAAACAAAATTAAAAAATCATATGAAATGCAATTTGTATTGGTTATTGGTATTTTATTGGTATATTATTAAATATGTTTTGTACAGTTCTTGGGCAGTCATAATTCTGGATTTAAAACATTTGAATGGCAATGTGTAGAAATGTGCCCTTTGGTCCTGCTTAGACCGTGCTCAATCAGGCAGTCTGAAGGAATGCATTCATGGAGGGTGACCTTTTGTTGCCAGGGGCAACCACAGTCTGAAGAATGCTAAACAGACACAACAGAAATATTTTTTTCCTGCTGATTTATTTTCTCATAAAAACTTGTTAGCTTGTAAACCTTAGCTAACATTAGCTTAACAACTTTTTAAAACCTCAAAGTTATATATACAAATATATAGAGACTTAAGGTAAGTGAATCAAAATGTAATTTTTCTTGCCCTAACTGTCAGAGTTCTGTTGGGGGTGTTCATGAGCTGCTAATCGCACATGTTAGCCTCTTAGCATGTTAGCTAGAGCTGGCTAAGGCCAGGATGACTAATCACCATGTCTTAAGCCCCGTATTGTAGTAGCTCACTGCCAAATGGTGCAGTGCTAGGCTAATAGACCTCTGCAGCTCTCCACCTGGACACAGACTGACTCCCCATCTGTATTTATTCTGTTACCTTGGTAGCCATTTTACGGAAGTAAGCAGAAGTAATCAGACACCTGCGGTGCTGGGTTCAGCAGGTCTCCTCCCAGGAAGGGAGGAACCTCAAGGGAGGCGTTCCCAGACTGGATAGACCAGTCAGAGACATTTTTATCCAACCTGAAGGTTTTTTTTCTCACACAACAGCACACAGGGCTTCCCTGTAAACTGAAAGACCGAGACAAACTAGAAGTACAGTTTAGTCATGGACTCATACTGTATGTCAGCATATAGAGAAGGCTAACCCACAACTTTTATGGATAATACCGCTCAACTTGTCGGAACAGTTGGGAATGCGTTTGTGAAAGGCAGGTGAACTCTGCTCTCCCAGGGAGATTACAGCAGGACATGCTTCCTGCCACTAAATGGCTTGTCTTTACTTGCAGTGTCTTGCAACTTGCTTGCACAGAGGAGGCTGAACTGTGCTACTGACAACATACAGTCAGTAGTAGACTTTATTTGATATTATGAAAGTCTACTACGCAGGACCTGTTTGTGCCTCACTGAACAGGAATACAGGATAGTGTTGTTGTAAATGGGGCCCTCCCTGAGAAGGTAAAAGAAGCTGGGGCGATTTGTCCATACAAAGGCCTTTTGTTCCCGGCCTGCGGTAGAGGTGGAAAAGGAGCAGCTTGGAAGGTGGGGGCATTTGTGACATTTTCAATGGACATTTTGCCAGAGCTACTACCTGTTTTGGTTTGCCTCTCTTTGGTCTCAGTGTGAAACGCAAAAATGGACAGTGTGAGTAATAACTCAGATGGACTGGGGAGGCAGCCCACTAGTTCCCTCCTGAATGTCTTCAGCAGTATCTTCAGCCGAGATACACCTGCCCCTTCAGACGCAGAGTCAGCTGTGCTGACGTCTTTCAAGGAGCTGTCGGATGGGGAGAATCCTCTTCCTGAAGCCTGTCAAACCACTAACCGGGAGAACAAGCTCCAAGGGAGGGACAGAATTAATCAGAATAATGTGACCACTTCCTATGATACAGGGCTCAGGGCTGAATCACGGGAAACCTGCAAGGACCAAGTTAAAACAGCCGCTGGAGCCTTGGTTGATCTAGATCTAGTCCAGGTCACGAGGGTGGAAACTTACAGTGACAGTGAGGAAAATGAGGATGAGAAGGTGGCCAACAGCAGCACTAGTCTGTTGGAGAAGCTTGCCAGGACCAGGGAGCCTTCCCTGCCTGAGGAGGGTAATAATACAGTGGAGCATGGTGATGGAGATGAGCTAAAAGATGCCAGTGAGGCAGAAGCAGAGTACCAAGTGCCAGTGTTTAGAACACACAGACTTGAGGAGAGATCACTACACAGGTTTGTCAACAGAACTAACTTGAAGCCAGTTCTGGTCTCTTCAGTTTCCAAACAGGGAGAGGGCTTCAGTCTCAAGGAGCGCACCACCGTGTCTTTGGATGTAGAAGACAATGTGGGAAACAATGAGAGTGAAGAGTTTGCCAACGTAGATTGTTCTCTGCCTCTTCCTTCTATCATCTCCGGACATCTGGCTTTGGGGGCCTCAGGTCAAAATGCTGCCACAGCCTCTCCTTTAAAGCAGGATTTCGATAGAATACAGAAGGAGGAGACACATGAGCAAATTGCTGAGGATGGGACTGAGGAACCTCACTCCGGCCAGGTGTCAAACTCTGCTGTTATCACAAATCACCCTACAGGGCTAAAAAACATTTCACCACCATCTGCAACTGAAGAGTCCCCAGGTGATATTCAGCCAAGGACCAGTCCTGCTAAACAGAGCATAACTGCTCCAAAGACATCAGAAACAAACATGCCACCTCCAGCTTCATCCAATCCACCCTCCTCTACCTCATCCCCATCCAGGGGTATGGCGCTCTCTTCGCCCGCTTCCTTCCAGATGCCAGCTCTCTTCAGTGGGTTGCGAGTGCTGAAGAAAGGAGCGGTGGGGGAGGACAGGGAAACGGTGTCAGAGATCAAACAGAGTGAGAAGGATGCTGACCTGGCCCTGCTCAGCCTGAAGAAGACAGTAAACAAAGCCAAGCTCTTCCCTGAGCAGAACACAGTCACTCCAGTCAAAAAACATGCAGAGTCTAAACCTGTTACAGAAACAAAAAGCACTGTGATGGGACACTTGAGTCAGCTGCTCAACGTAGACAACCAGGATGAGACCAAAAAGGCAGACGCTGGGCAGGATGCTGATCCTGAAAACAGCAGAAAAGAGTCTGACAATAGAGAAGAGGATGCAGGAGAGAAAATCCCTGGTCCAGTAACCCCCACACCCCCACTGGAGAAAAAGAAGACCTCAGACTTGGCCTATGAAACCTTCAAGAACATCTTTGGCCCCAAAACATTAAAAAAGGAAAAAACAGAAAATGTGGACCTGGAGGCCGTGAAAAGGAGAATCAAGAATGAAAAGGAAAGCCTGAGGTCTATTTTTGAGAGAACTTCCAAATCTCCTGGCAAGGAACTCAACAGTCCCACAGAGGCTCATGTATGAAATCCCAATTATTTAAAATCTTTATTAATATATATGATGAGGGAAATTGGTACTGTATCTTTGCATTACCAGGTTCCATGCTGATGTTTTTGCATGTGTTGTCTTGGCACAGACGGAGGTCACATCTCCTACAGACAGTGAGGACCGGACCCCAGGGCGTCTTCAGGCTGTGTGGCCCCCACCCAAACCTAAAGATGAGGAAGAGAAGGTGGGGCTCAAATACACCGAGGCAGGTAAGAACCGCAACCTTACACACTGTTGTCTGTCTTTACATCTAAGACCAGTCAAGCTTACACTGACATACCTCAAACTAGAGCCTGACCAATAAAGAAATTTTAAGGCCGATACCGATACGAATATTTGGTTATTTAAAAATTTGATATGCCAATATATATTTTAAGAATAATCCAGAAACGCATTGCAAAACATAAACAGATTTCCCTAACATTAGTTATTTGTAGTTCTATATGAGTTCTCACTAAAATAATATCCTTTGTTTTATTGTCACAACAGAACAGAGGAACATCAACATATAGTAAACATAAAGTTATGATAAATAAAATGTATAAAAATACAAAGTTAACATATGAAACTTATAGTCCTTTGAACAAAAATACATTAACAAAAAAAACAGTCAGTGTTTCCAACAGGGAGGTTGTAGAGTGCTCTCTGGTGGACAAACTATGCAACGCCAGTGCTCATAACATGGTTCACAGTCATTTTTAATTTTTTAAATATTCATTTATCAGAATCATTTATTTGTCATTATTATTATTATTATTATTTTTAATAAAATCGGCCATTAAAAATGCAGATACCCATAGATTGGGAAATGTCGATATATTAGTCAGGCTCTACCTCAGACTGATTGTTTTTGTGGAAAAGGGCTGTTGCGGATATAGGAATTATATCATAGGATTTTTGAATCGATCTTTTGTAACAAACAAAACAAAAGTTGAGCCACCCCTATCACACCTTGGATCACTCACACTTTTTGTATTCTAAAACTCTAAGACAAGTCAGACAAGTCATGCAGTGCAAGTACACAGTGAGCCTGCGTCTGCTCCTTAATGCTGCTGTTTGGTGGCACCGCA
Source organism: Etheostoma perlongum (assembly GCA_026937815.1). Classification (NCBI taxonomy): domain Eukaryota; kingdom Metazoa; phylum Chordata; class Actinopteri; order Perciformes; family Percidae; genus Etheostoma; species Etheostoma perlongum. The sequence continues at coordinate 10,485,445 of CM049390.1, read as the reverse complement.
GGATCGCATGTGTGGGTGTAAATGGTCAAAATATTTAATGGAAATAAATATACTCTCTAGACAGCATGCCATGGTTGGCCCATCTTAAAGGTGTAATGACTTAAAACACACATGGCTGTGGATGAGCTGATTTTTAAATTACAAAGTAAACTACTTTCCTGTTCCGAGTACAGTGAAATTGTTTTGAACTTAAAGTGTACCGTAAATTGCAACAGCAGTGGAACAGCTGTTGGGTGTTCTGCGTGGTGCAGCTTCATTCCTGAGAATAGATTAAGACTAACAAGTGTGGATTATTCTAGTGATTGGTGCTCCTTTTTAATTGGTCTTTGCACTTGTACAGTATACAAGAATAGTGTGTGGAACTTCAGAAGCAGAGCTAAGTCCAGACTGTGAGCCATACAGATAAAACAAGATGTGTACTGTACATTCATATCATATGCATTGCTTTCAAACACTATTTCACCACACATGAATGGGCCTAAATTCAAGTACTGCTTTAATAGTGCAAATAATTGACTATTAAGTGGAGTTGCAGAAGTTTTAATTAAATTTAAGATCAGTCTGCTTCTAATTCTTGACTCGGATTAATCATTGCTACAGTACAATGGTACTCATTACAGCAAATAGCTAATGTGTGGGTCTATAGATAGTTTATGCTAATGATTAGTCACAAACATAATCATCTTCTCCTTTTTTGATTTGGGTCTTAATTGTAAACTGTCCTCAATAAAATGAAATTAGAGCTTGTCAGCAGGTGACACACATGGGTATGATATTGTAGTTCATCACCATCTTTGCAGTCAAAGTATGCTCAAGTTTGAAATATTTCTTAACTGACAAAGGTGGTCTATTTTGTCTATTTGTATTGTAGTCTGATGTTGTACATGTTTCCAAACAGATAGATAGATAGATAGATAGATAGATAGATAGATATTGATCCCAAAGAAATGAGAAAAGATAGTGTCACATTAGCAAAATATCCGTCACACAGCACAGAACATAAATATAAATGAAATACAATATACATGAAATAATATGCTACAATATACATGCATACAATATATATGAAATAATAATAGGATAAAATACAAGAACAAATATTTAAAATATATACAAATTGGGAATACAAAATGTGCAACTGCAAATGTGCAACCATCATGGGCATTAGGTGATTCATGTTGGTGGTGATCTTTTCACCTATATGTTATTTCATTAGAACAGTTTTTTTTTTGTATGTGTTTTGACCTGACAAAATATTTTGTTTGGGCTTTAATTTGAGTCAGCAGTATACTTTAAAACGGGTTGGTTGAGTTGTCATTGTGGCCTTTTACACTGTAAGTGACACACCCTTTAAAATTACACCACTTAACAGCAGTACATCTTGTTGGTATGTTTCTTGTCTTGCAGATAAACTTGATAATGATTTACCATACCAATCTTTTAGCCAGTAGCTCGAGAAAACATAACTCTAACCCAGTTTTCTCAGTCGAAAAATAGAAAAAAAGAAGAAAAAAAACACACAAGCAATGAGCTGTGATTATTGTATATGCATTCCATTGTGTATTTAATAAATCAAAACTGCCAGTAGAATGAGTTTGTGTCATCATACAAGTGTCCTTGCTCTTCCTCCTTACAGAGCACCAGGCTGCTCTCTTGCAGCTGAAGAGAGAGTGCAAGGAAGATCTGGAGAGGATGCATGTAAGTAATCACTTTAGCAGACATGTCACATATTACACATTGAAGAAAACTATCCTAATCTAGTCCATGTGTGACACTAACAAGTTTTGTACAAGTCATTTCAGTGGTTTTTCAGATAATTTTACCATTATTTATTTTTGAACTTTTTACATCAATTTGAACACAAATGAATTCAACCTAAAAACTGTCAATTTTGTACAAAAGGTTGTCAGTAGGCTCACACACCACGAGCTGGAGAGCCCCACAGAGAGAAAAGGATTCAAAACAATCTTGATTTATAAACGTACAAAATAGATATTCTATATACAGTATATTCTTACAATTATAACTTGTCTCCTCCTAGTTGTACTACAGCATTCCCAAAACATAAGTTTGGAGACACTACCTTATTTAATCATTAAATGAACAGATATTTTTGTTGGGTGTTGTAGTTTATATACATCTAAGCACCGCAGGCTGCTAGAGACCAGTCTTATTTCTTGGCCAAAAAATGTTTGCTGCGTAATTCTAAAATATAGGAAAGACTTCTTTTAATTAATCACAGTTTAGTCATTTGAATCAATATTTTCCTATTTGCCACGTTTAGTTTCTTTTTAAACTGTGCAGAAGCCATATTTGAGCCACACAAACATACATGTTTGATTGATTCATTGTCTCAGTCTGTGTTTTAACATGGGCCCAAGTTGGAAACCAGAATCAGCTTCCTAATCTAGTCCTCACTAACAAAAAGTCATTTCACTTGAGTTACCATTATTATTGTTTGAGTCATCAATCAACCTAATTGTCAATACAGTATGCTACTGCATGTTCTCACCACTACGAATCAGATTCCCAAACATGTCCTTCTCTGAATTCATATCTAGAATGACTCAGAATCTTAATTCTAAAATGTAGGGAGTTCCACAGTTTAGTCATTCTGTTTCAAAATAATGTAGATTCATTTACATGTTAAGGGTAAGGGATGTTGTAATTCTCCTATTGGAATCTTATTAACGTGGAGTCACATCTCTGTCAAAATTCATATAAATGTTGTAGGCCTTTTAGTAGACATCCATTTAAAATGTAGCCAATGGCATATAAAGTGCCTTGTCACTGAAGTTTCTCAGTTTGCACTCTAAAAAATGGTTGTCATTCACAAGTCTACTTTTACTTTTATACTTTAAGTAAATTTCCAAGCCTGTACTTTGTTACTTTTACTTGAGTAAAGACGTTAAATCAGTACTTCCACTTTTACCAGAGTATTTTTTAACACAAGTATCTGTACTTCTACTTGAGTACGGTAAGTGAGTACTTTTGCCATCTCTGCCGATATGTTGGAATATCGTCTGACATAGCAGTTCACTCTCCTGAACACAAGATGGCACTAAGTAAGTGTAAAATGTTCAAGTGCAGCAGCTGGAATCTTTCATAGCTCTGCTTAATATTTACCCACAGCAGTAGAAGCATTAAGGCACTGTTTTTTTAAGTTGCCCAGTATTGTGTATAAAATGTCTAAAAGTGTCTGAGGTTCCTTTTGTACATAACATGTATGCAAAGAAACAGTATGCATACATCCAAATAAAAAAGAAAACTTAAATCAGACTCAGATTTCTGTGAAATGTAGTTGAAGTGTGTCTTCACAGTAGAGAGATATTGTATATTAAATTTACAACCAAATTTAATATAGCTTCCAGTACAGCACAGAATGACACAATATATTCTTAAAAAATCTATTAGCATTTAGCAATTACTACTATAACAATTGAAAACATAAAACCTTTTAAATGATCAATTTTATTTATTTTATTTTTTACAATGACTTGATTACAGATACAAACATCGTACTTAACATATCAAGTTAAAATTGCAGTGTGTCCATTTAAAAAAAAAACTAAAAGAGGCCAGAATTTTTATGTAATTTGTATAATAAATTTGCTTCAGAATGTCTTCCAAATACAGAGTTCTATAATGGACATCTTATTTGTCTCCAATAACATACCTCATCTCAAATCCATTTTTTATGTTTCATTCATCAACAGCAGAGGTTATTTGCAGTGTTTCACAGGTGTTTTTCATATATCAACTTAATAAAGAGTTGTATACTCTTGGGAAACTAGCATAGTTGTGGTTGTGTTACATAATTTGTACCACAGATTACTTGCTTTATGGACCATTTCCGAGAAAACTTTGACATCAGAGTTGTTTTTTCAGCCAGTCTGCTTAAAGCCTTTAATTTGCCGTTGGCCTTTTAAAGTATGGATGCTGACATTGAGAAACATCTACCGCAGTCAGCCCACAACAAAGGGTGGAAACATATCTAATGCTATTTCTAAACTGACACTTGTTCATAACAAACGTGTAAGATTTATTGCAAAACCATTTTCCTTTCTGTATAAAATCAATACTTTGCTTTGGTAAGATTGTTTGAAGTGTCAAATGAAAACTGGGCCAGATTGTTGCTGTAAGAGTCATGAGAGTATTAATCTCTGATTGGGGGCAACTTTAAATGGAATGAAGTTTAAAAAAAACAAAACTGAAAAAGAAAGGATTGTTATAATTCAAACAAGAATTGTGTGTGTGTGTGTGTGAGACAGAAGTTACTGATACTCTGCAATTGATTTGTCTCTGGCATTTGGCTCTTGTTGCTTACAGTCTGACTTTGAGCTTCAAATCTTCCAACTGCGAGGTGAGCATGCTGTCTCAATATCACATCTGGAAGGAGTCATTGCTAAGATGCAAACAGACAATGGGTATAATACAAGTCAGGACCGGGGGCGAGGTCCGCGATGCTGCTGTGTCCACTGCTGATGACCTGACACCCAAGACCTACCGCACCGTGAGTATCCAGACGGACAGGGAGACTTTCATCAAGAGCCCTGAGGGTGACAGTGGAACCCTTGTTCAAAGCACCAACCAGAATGTGCCGAAAAGACTCAACTTGGATTCTATTGGACTAAATCTAAAAACTGAAACGGCCCCAGGGGCTTCTGGACCACCCCCACCTCCACCTCCGCCTCCGCCTCCCCCTCTCCCACCAGGCCTCTCGGGACCTCCCCCCCTACCCCCACCCCTACCTCCTTCTTTGCTAGGCAACACAGGAGCGCCACCACCGCCCCCTCCGCCACCTCCACTCCCTGGAGGTGGTCCGCCGCCCCCACCACCTCCCCCTCCCCCGCCTGGCCTACCTGGCGCTGGTCCACCTCCTCCTCCCCCTCCTCCAGGCTGTGGTCCACCACCTCCTCCCCCGATGGGCTTCAGTTTCGACCAGAAGGTGGAGAAGGCACCACGGAAACTTGCCATTGAGCCAGCATGTCCAATGAAGCCTCTATACTGGACCAGGATACAGATACAGGACAATAAGTATGTGGAACATTGCCTCATATTGCTCCTAAATGGTAAATGCGGGTGATTACAACTTGGGTCTTATTTTCAGTGTTTTGGCCATCATTGTAGTTTGCAATAATAAAGTTGTACTCAGCAAGTTAATTGCAAAGATCTGGGAATGCGGCCACATTGCTATGAAGAAGTCCCAACGGGCAAGAAACACTGTATTGTTTTTTTTAACAACACTCCAGATTAGCCAAATTGATTTAAAAATAAATGAAAGGCTTAGGGGGAAGAATGATTGCCTAAACTGTTGTAAACATCCAACACAGTTTACAGACTGACATCTAAGTTACAGGCACACAATTTGTTTGTGCAATGTGTTATTGTCGACATTTCGGCGATGCTCACTTTAATTTTTACCAAATAATAAAGTGGTTAATATAATCAGGTGAAACTATTTATTTACAACCTCTTAAACTGTCTAACCACTTATTTCTTGCCCCATTGGCTTTCATTGTAGCAATATTGCCGTGTTCTCAGATATCAGAAATGACTATGGTGAGTGCCATGTTAATAAAACATATGCAAGCAATGGCCAAAACTACAAACATGGGACCCAAATCGTAATAAACTGGAATTCTTCTGTAAATTGCACTGATTATGCAAACTTATTAGTAGCACACAAAGATCATAAAATGGCTTCCCACACTTGCATTTCTTTTCCCTGAACTAATTTAAACCCAAGGTTATAGAAAGCACAGCTAGCATAACCTCAGTTCACAATGTTATTTATTAACATAACAACTGATTGAATAACTTGATTTTTATTAGTGATGTTTGGTGGATTGCTGCAGGACCAATGAAGTTCTAGGCTGTATTGACCCTGGTCTAATGGGGTCTTAGTTCAGCCCTGAACACTCTTGTTCAGAGAGGTTTCAAAGATATGGTTGGTGCGCACCATGCTCCTTCTACTGGCCCTATTGAGATACTCTGTAATTGTCAGTGGATTATCCAGCCCATTTACAGTGGCTGTGGTTGTTGCCTCCGAGTGCCAGGCTTCCAGCTTTATGGCCTTGTATTTCCATGGCTGGATTAGTGAGGGAAACAGAGTTGTGGTTCACACTTTCTCTCTCTGGTCCAGCACTGGAGGACTGACTGACTGACTACAGCAGTTTCATGTCAGCTATAAATTTAACTGTTAAGGGGCATTAAATGGGTCAGATGTTTAACTATAGCTGGATCAGCTGTGTGATCTCTGTTTATGGTGTGAGGTTCTGAGTTATGGGGAGGGGGGGGTTAGTGTAAGGTTTGAAATGATGCCAGGTGTCTATACGTATGCTGCAATCCAAAGTATGTTTAGCAGCATGCATGACAAGCTAGCTTTAATAGGGATTCATACTCCATTATAGTCATAATCCAGTCAATTAGAAACTTGTCTTGCATTGAAATATTTCTTGGGGTTTGGATGTAATTTTCTTTTCCGAGCTAGTCCCCTGCACATTTGGGTTCAGAGTCGGAGGCTGTTCATTGAACTTATTTTCCTTAGTCTCTCAGAAAGGAGTATAAAATCAAAGGCGGATTTTGGTGCAGTATCATTATGTCTTCAACAGAACCTCTTGGCTGCCCCAGATGAATACTGCAATATTCACCACTGTAATAGGAAGCCAACTGCATACAGAAACAATTGGACTTACTCAACCCTAATTGAGTCACTGGCAATGCAGTTGATCGTTCTGGTATTTAAGCCATGATAAGCCTGCGAGCGCTTATGTTAGTGTGCTGTGCCCAGGTTCTCTTTCTCATTGTAAATGGGCCTTGACAGGTGGCGATATACCTGCCAGTCTTATATGTGCACAGATGAGATGTCATTTCATCAAACAATGACCTGCAACCTGTGAAAAGATAATAGGAAACCAGCAAATCATAGATGTCATTAGTCCAAAGTCTTCTTTAGAATAGGTTTTAGAATAGATTCATTTGTTAGTAAGGTGTTTACTGTGTCTCTTGATGTCCGTTTTATTAATAGACTTAGGGAAGGAAAGCAGAGCCAGATGTGATGACATCCTCCTAGCTTTAGACACTCTTGTTCTGATTTCTGCCTCTGTTTGTTTTTTCCATGTTACTCAGCAACATCGGAAACAGAACATCGCCTCCTTTATTCTGGTTCATTTGCTGGAAATGGTCCTTTATTACAGAAATGTCTTAAACCTTTGTTTTGTTATTTTTATCACCTAGCTCATAAACAGTGCCATTTAAAGTTGAGATTGCTGTAATTCCTGCCAAGTTTTTGTGGGACAGCGAAATGGAAAATGAAAAGCAGTGGGCAGTTTGAATAAACATCTAATAATCTTTCACAAATAGAAGACGCAATTTGTTGTAGCTCGAGGAAAGAACCTAGATGTTTCTAGCCTGGCTGTGAGCCATTATGATTGTCTCATTTGTGATGAATAGAGTTAAGTAAAAACTAAGATAAATCACAAATTAAAATCTTCATCTTCCAGCAACAACACACTCTGGGGTTCTCTGGAGGAACCAAATATTGTCTGCGCCAATGAGTTTGAGGAACTTTTCTCCAAGGCCACGCTGCAGCCAGTGAAGAAGCCCCTGTCGGACACCTATGAGAAGAAAGCCAAAACTAAGAAGGTACATTCAAATGGTCCGCTCGCTTCTCATTCTGTGCACTTTGGCGTTGTAAGCGTGCTTTCTTATCAAGCTTTGTTTAAAAAAGACTTTTCGTATTCTGTCATGTTTAATCATAAATCAAAGTAAGAAATAACAAGAGGTGAACTGGGAAGAAATGGATTGTGACTCTCATCAGGTCCTCCTCCAGACTGCTGCCTTCAGTTGCCAGGTCTGGCACTGGGCCAACACCAGCTATCAGTTTAGGAGTTCAAGCCCTGGTTTTCTTTATTTGTGTGTAAGCCAAGCTAACTGTGCAAAATTGTAATGTCGGTAGGGCTTTAGAATTATGTTGTTTCTTTCATCTGTGCTCGTGTCACAGTTTTGTTTTTAAGATGAAACTAGTTGAGAAAAGCCAGTGAAAGTGTGCCAGATTGATCTACCATTCTCCCGACACCACCAAAGACACACTTGTTGATGTCTTGTCAAATGCTGCAACTCTGCACTTCTGCTGCAGCCAGCGCTGCGTCAGCATCCTGGCTGCCTCGTGGTCCTCACTGTGGCGTCCAAGCGGTTAAAAATCGGACACTGCCCCAGACTCTCCCCTTTAAATCTATACACATCCCCTATTCTGATCAATTTGTTAAGGCTCCTGTGTGTGTGTGTGTGTGTCCTTGTGTCCTTGATCTCCATCTTAAGATCTCTCAATTCAGTCTGGTCACTCTAAAGCAAAGCAGCAAGCTGTCCACTATTTGATCCAACTCAGACAGCAACATCCAGACACAAATCTTGCCAACTGTCTCCTGCCTGGTCTTACATCAGCCTAGAAGAGGTTCGACCCCACTAATGGAAACACTCCATGACCTCTGGCGCCTGGGTAGCTCACCTGGTTGAGCATGCGCCCCATGTACAGACACTCGGTCCTTGCCGCAGCGGCCGTGGGTTTAACACCAACCGTTATTCCGCTTCTCTCTCCCTTTTCATGTATTAAGCCGGCTGTGGTTGATATCTGTGTTTAGACATTTTGTCCCCAGGACTGTGACAGGAGTCTTATATTTAATATAAAGGTCTGTGTTTAGAGCCAGCAAGAGCATTCAGTGTCCAACTCTACAATTAAAGAGGGGAAGTGAATACATGAAGGCATGGTTGTTTTCAGCCCGCTTATAAGTCCAACTCGCTGGAAAGGTCATCAAAATATAAGAAACGTGTTTACTTAATCATGTTTTTATCCCTGATAGTTTATACTCTGAGTTAAAGGAAGAGAAATCATTTGAGAGAGAAATCATCTGAATCATCAGCTGATGATGGCTTCCAAGAATTTCATCTGTTTAACTATTGGGAAAGAAAGGAAGGGAAGCATAGAACGAAGAGAATCTGATTTTTTCAGAGGAAGGGATAAGAGCAGGGTTAAAGACTTAGTGCTACTGAGTTGAGGAGGAATGGATCATAAAGGTTGACTGAATGGGGGCAAGGGGGAAAAAATGAATGAGAACAAATTGGGTGGCATTTCTTTCTTTTACAATTTCAGCCAATGTCCAATTGTTTTAGCTCTAGGTCATTTCTAGTGTTAGTATGCACTGGAGATGTTGAAGATTTAATAAAACGAATACAATTAACTGAAAAAAAATAGTTATGTTTTACAGATAAATATTTTAGTGAGAAAATGTTTTTGGAACAAAGTGATAGATAAAGGGTTAAATAATTTTTTATTGGTTACTCCCCTTAAGCATCCATGTGAATAATTGCTTGTATACTTCATATGGCTCTTTAGAGTCTCACAAGTTTGATAAATACTTGCCCAGGCTTGAGTTCTAAGGGAGCCTTGACATGGCTGACAAGTGATCTCTGTCCCTCTGCGTGACTGCCATTATCAGTGGACACTCATGCCGACTACCTATCTCTGTAAGCACAGCATTCACTCACTTACTTACTTATTGAATTTGTGTGTTTTGATTACCTTGTTTGTTTGTTTTCAAGCATTTGTGTATGCACCTGCGTGTGTACGTTTCTCTGTGCGTGCGTCCGTGTGCTTGAACGCACGTTTGTGTGATGACGGCACGTCCTCCTCGCGAGTCATTATGCACTTGCTCAGAAAGTGTTGCCAGATCATGCTAACACCACAGCCCGGGGCTGTGTGCGGTGAGAGAAGAGGAGATGAGTGGAAGGGAATGGAATGTGTGTACATTATGCATATGAGCCACTTTCCAACAACTCCACACGCCAAAAGTTGAAACTCGGGGGATGGAGCCGATGCCTACATGAGTAAGTTAATCTTTATCATGTGTGCCATAGAAAAAATCAAAGCTCTTGTTTACTCTGGAGCCTTTCTCTGTCTGCTGATTAGCATACCAAAGCAAAGGAGATGACATGGAAGAGAGCTATCCCACCCGAGTAGACCAGACCGGACTGGACAAGGGGTATAATTGCAGGCATGTGGCTCCGCTCCACTGGCTAGGGGAGGCAATGAAGAGAGGGCACCTATAGGAGTGTGGGAATGGAGGATGGGCATGTTGGCGCATTCTTGATTGAGGGATTACAAGGGAGGGAGAGATGGATGAGGATAAAGAAATCAATCAAGCTGAATGTGCTTTTGAGTTTCTATGTGTGCAAATATGCACAGCAGTAAACACAAAGACAGCAATTTCCTCCACCCACATAAATCAAACCTGTATCAAGTTTATACATAGCGGATCTCCTTGAACAAACAGCAGCTTTAACCGGTTTATAGGAATAACTTATGAGCAATCATAGTGCGTTTATTAAAGACATATTTAAAGCTTTGGCTATGACGGGGGAGAGTGGGTGTTAGATTAACCACGCTGGGTGAGACTGGGGTTGCTGAGTGTATCGTAGGTGGTTATTGATGGGAAGTCTTGATCCAGTTGTTATTGTAACTCCTGCCTGGGTGATTCCAGACAGATAATCAGACAGTCACCGTGGAGCAGCTTGGCTGCTCAGCCGTGGTTGTGTAAACCTTCCACTCGGCTCTGAACCAGCATCACCCTGCCCACCTCGCATAACATCAGCCACCTGCTACAACTCATACTGCTGACACTCCCAGTGTCTCCCTCTATCCTTTTGTTAATTTTCTAAGGCGGCTCGCTTTTTTCTCTCTCTAATTTCTCCTCTCTCCTGTGACCTGTGTGTGTTATTCAAGTGTCCATGGCAGTTTAAAATGAAAGCCTCAGAAATCTATATTTGTCCACAGGAGGGAGCCGTTAGCTATTGGTGTCTACCTGTCTCAGCATCAGCATCACGCGACTCACCCGAGTTATATGCGTGTCTGAAACCAAGCATCCAGCATCAGTTGTCTTTTCTCATTACCGTAACTGTGTAGGCTAATTGGCGAGTTGTGCAGCCACAGTGAGCGGGAAGGGTTCCTGGGCTGCTTTTAGTGTGGCCCATCCAAAGTGGTTAATTAGAGGTGTTGGGAAAGCCTGGTACTCAGCCTTCTCGGTCCCCAGAGTGGGAGATCCCCAGTGATCCAGGCAATAGAGCTGGAAGCAGCATGGCACCCACTAACGCCCTGTAATGCAATACCCACTTCTAAGGCTTCTGCTTTCCAGCTCCCACTGGACAGCTCAGTAGCCGACAACGCCATAATACCTAATGAAGAAGCCTGACACATTAACTTTTAGAGTGGGCCTTTACCTTGCCAAAACTCTCTCTGGCTTTACGGCTAATTCAGTCATAAGTAATTGTGACCATGTGTAGGCACAAATAAAAATCCTGTGAATTTATAGTTTGTTATAAAAGCTCTGTTTCTCTTTGCCTTGCTCTTCTAGACTGTCCTTTTATGTTGCCACTTTTGCCTTTGTACTTTCACTGCGACTTGATATTTTTTGATTATATCTCACACATGTTCTTCGGTAAACTAGAGGAGGTGCTTTTTTATGTTTAACTTTGCTCCCGCAATGATGTAACTTGACAAAGTGTGTCCTGGGTATGTGTGTGTGCTCCGCATTTCCCAGTTGTTTGCATCACGATGATGGGTTATGACAATGCGTGTTGATTAGTCTGGTCGTTTGGGTCAATCCAGATGATTCCCACCAGGCTCCTGAGACTGGGACTTACTGGGGCTTGAGGCACTTGGTCTTGCTCATCATCTATTATCTGCTTCCACAGCCGGGGGAAGTGACTAAATGATTTTCACCCGGCTTCTCAACGCAGAATTTTTTTTTTTTTAATTCGCCATCTGTTCCTTAGTTTGTTTTAAGTCTGTGTTTGAATAACAGCATTGGTGATAAATGTAGGTGTGAAGAAATCTGAGGCAGAATTTGGAGTAAATGTTTAGATTTTAAAATAATTAAAAGTAATATGAGTTGACATTTGAAACCAACATCATACAATATGGTATTATTTTACATACCTGATGATGTTCTCTTGTTAACCTAAAACATTCTAGAATTGATTCAAGATATTGTATTATTAACTAAAATGCATACTTTGGTTTTACACCAAATCTCACTCATACTCTTGCATTTTAATAATATGAATTCATTTGTTTTCTGTTTTTCCAGATTATCAAGCTGCTGGATGGGAAACGTTCACAAGCAGTTGGTATCCTCATATCGAGCCTGCATCTGGAGATGAAGGACATTAAGCAAGGTGAAAGATACGTTCTTATGTCGGTCTGTTCAACATGTCAGAATGATTGTGCACACATGATATTATTTTAGTTACTTTCAAGGAAGGAGCTCTCATTTAGATTCAACAACAATAAATTAAATTTACAGTTTGGTTCAACAATAAATTGAGGACTACTCCTGATGAAATGCAGATGGAGTTTACTTTTAGAAATGAGATAGCAAGCTCTGCAGCAGAGAAAAATTTCCAACCTCTGACAACTACTAATTTGTAACACGAGACATTTTTTTATTAATGTGTCTTTCAAGTGGAACATTGATGATTTTTCCATTTACTGTGGTGGGAAAGAAAATGACTCGATTTGTCAAAATGTGAGACGGCAACACCCAGAGAAAAAGCTGCTTGAAATCCCACTAGTTAAAACCAAATTACCATCTCCTTCATTTTAAGAGCTGTGTGGATGGATTGCATGCTTGACATATTTTGTGGTATATGCAGGTGTGTGTGTGTGTGTGTGTGTGGCTTTATATGTGTGTAAACACATAAAATGTGTGTTGGGGACAGCGTAGATGGGCCAGGAATTGGTCCTGTCCGAGGACTCTAGCGGAGAGTGCCTGCCGCCTGCTAGTCTGAGCATGCAGCCAGCAGATCTGTTTATTGTAGCCAGTGACGGTTTCCACAAGCCTAATGGGACTGACACCCCACTAATGATCTAAGCATGTACACAACCACCTTCCATAGTTAGCAGACACTGCACTGCCACATAAAACCACCTCATACACAAGCCAAACAGCACAAAACACCAGGACGCTGATTTTGTTTAGATTTCCTTTTTTCTTTTTTTCTTTCCCTTCAATCCTTTTCTCTCTCTTCCAGTTTCAGTTTGTAGAGGTGGTTTGGTAAAACACCCAGCATGAGGCTGCTTCCTTGTGCCTTTAATGGGGGTTGTATGTGAAATGGACAATTTGAATCTGACAATGAGGGACAGCACCTTAATAAGGACTTTAAAAAGCTCCAGTCCCTGGTCTCGCCTGCTTGCCTCCCCTTTGTTGCCAAATTAAAAAGACATGGGACATGTAATGTAATTAGAGCTACTAGGGAAGGGGAGTAGAGAAGGTAGAACTCTGGTTACGGGAGAGAGGGGGTCAACTGCACCCGCCGGAGTGACTGGGGGACCTCAAGGGCCACCATGGTTCAATGGCAAAGGGAAGCTCTCCCCCACACACCACCTCACCACACGCACACATACACATGTTCACACACCACACATGCCCTTCCACACCAAAGCCGATGAAAAGTGGAAAGAGAGGGTGTGAGGCGGTTGGCAGGCAGGCTTTGATCTGTCGGTGTGGAGAGATATCCGGCTCCCCTCGGATCAGAGTGCTCCTGTGTGCACACTGGAGCAGGCCCCCCTTTGGTGTGTGATTGACGGCTGCATGGCTGAGGGACTGAATAATCCACTCTAATAAGATGTAGGAAATGGACCTCCAGCATTCTCTCTGATCCAGACATTGGGACCACATTGACAGGTTTTCTGCAACAGGAACAGCTGGGAACCAGAATGCAAAGTACCTTGTTAGCTGGAAGCAGTGTGCGATTGAAAAGACTAGTGTTACAATTGTGTTGTTAAACTAGTTTAGTTCAGTGTGCCGATGTGCTGCAATAGCAGCAATCGGCGCAATGACTATTGTTCCCCATACTTATTATTCTTCCACCAGATTTTTGTCCCGCTACTAGTCCTGGAGCGTTGCCAACACGCGCACACAAAATACATCGAAACGTGTGTAATGATCGGGAATGGTGTGCTATGACTTTTCTAAGAGATTTGCCACGCAGTTTTCACGAAATCGGCAACAAACGGCGAAACATTTCTCATAGACTTGAATGGGAAATGTTAGGGAAATCGCTCAACATCGCTCAAAACGCCACCTCTTTGGGACCGTGCTGTATCGCCATAGTTTAACGTAGAAACATGATTAAAAGTTTAAACCGAAGACAAGACTTTGGCGTTTATTGGGCTGAATGGGCGTTCAGATATCAAGCACGGTTTCTCTGAAATCCCAGTTTACGTATCGTCTTGTTTTCAGACCGTATCAGATTTTCCAATGTGTGTGTATGTGGCGGAATGTTGAGAGCTAGAGTGGAGGACAGAATGGGGAGATTAAAAAAATCATCTTGGTTCTCTCTCTATAACTTGCTCCCACACCAACAATTCTAACTTGTCACGGCCAATTTATACATCAAAACGTAGGTATTCTTGTCTAGTTTCAGCCAATGTGCTCATGTATGAATTATATTTTTCGCTCCGCAACCTTTCAAATGACAAGAGTTCTTCCTCAATTCACTGCCATGTTAAACATTGTCCACATTTCTGAGCAGAAAGCAGAGCGAAGCACTTTTTTTACATCGCTGATGACATTTCTAAGTTTATCCACATAAATTTTATATCCATACGTTCACAAAGGCCTTCTGGTGCCCACAATAACCTTATTTTATTGATAGCTAGTATCCCTTTGATGATATGATCATTTGTTTGAGAGCTTGTTCAGTATCTGAATAGTTGGTGACAGCAGCTGCCAGGTGCAGTCGTTAACTGATTACAGATCAAAGAGATGACATCACAGAGATGAAAGGCTTCCTATTGGTCCTTAGTAACCAGGCAACCATACTCTGTATGTCTGTCTGTCGACATCTTTCTGTCTCCCTCTCTGTCAGACACACAGACAGACACACACACACGTCCTAACGTTTTAAATAGGTTTTAAAAAGTTATATCTCTGAAGGGTTAAGACACTTATTATTTTTTATTAAGTTTTATTGCTATTTGCATGTGCACCAAGAAGGAGGCACACTGATAACATTTCTGCGGAATTTTCTAGTTTACCTGTACAATGCGCAATGCATGGCACTGATGTCTTTTTACACTGCTATAAACATGATTTTGTACCTGAAACTTAAATGTGTTGATGCATTAATGTTAAAGTACCATACATTATCAAACATAATGTTGGCAGTGTTGAACTAACACATTTAATACTAGTTTAAGTTAACAAGACAACACAGATAATTATTAAATCAATGCTATACTAAAAACATTAAATACATTACAACACATTTTTCCTCTTAGAAATACAATTTTTCAGCAATAAAATACATTCTTTATCAGTTCAACTAGAGCTGTAACAATTTTTGATGCACAATTAATTGTCTCAGAAATGATTCTGATTTTCAATATAGTTGTCTTTCAGTCAGATTTAAAAATATGTATGTGATTACTTTTTCAAACAAAAGAAGGTTTTTAATGAATTCCAGGATACATCTTTTGGTTTTATATCAGTTATGTGACCCAGATAATGTAATAACACCCAAATACAAAGCCTATGAAGAAAAGCACACCTCTTTATTATCATAACTCTTTATTATTATAAAAGCATTTTGTCTAACTGTATCCCCCCCTTGTCTTTATTGATGCTATGTGCGTGTATAGGGTCAAGTTACAACAACTAACAATATAAATATATAGTCTGACTAATAATTACTTACATAATTACAATTTAGCATATCTAAACTAAATCAACAATTAGCAGTCATATGCCTTAAGACCTTAGCTAATGTTAGCAATGAATTGCGGTTAAACAAAGAAATGGCAATTGTATAATTGTTACAGGCCTACGTTCAAAACACTATTGGGTTTTACTGCTCGATAGTCTTACCTTGGTCTGGCATGACCAGTAGTTTATGGTGGCTAATGTTAGCAAACCGTTGCTATATTTTGCTGTGTAACTGACATTGTGCTAATGTCACAGAGCATTTGACCATTTCCCGCCATCACACATTTTTCACCCGATGTTGCTTTATTTTAACATTTGTATGATTTGACTTGTGCTACTGTTACACTACATTGTACTATTTACATTTGAAAATTCCATCTACCTTCGTTCTTTTTCAATTTGAACTGCAAAGACATCCCTTACAATCAGGACCCTGGAAACAAAGGGATGACCCCGAAATCACAACATAATCAGAAAGAATGAGGTTTGATACTAAGCCTTTCTAACTCTGAATACAATTCTGTTTAGATTTTGTTTTAGGCATTTATTTTTGATAGGACAGCTTAGACATGAAAGGGGGAGTGAGAGAGGGAATGACATGCAACAAAGGGATGCATTGAACCTGCAGCGAGGACTGAGCCTCTGTATGTGGGCCGCAATCTACCAGGTGTAGGGCTGCAACTAACGATTATTTTCATAGTCGATTTAAGTTTTAATTTTTTTCCATGATTAATCAATTAGTTGTTTGTTCTATAAAATGTCCGAAAATGGCTACAAATATGGATCAGTGTTTCCCAAAAGCCCGAGATGACCTCCTCAAATGTCTTGTTTTGTCCACAACTCAATTCAGTTTACTGTCACAGAGGAAAGAAGTAACTAGAAAAGATTCACATTTAAGAGACTGGGATCAAAGAATTTTGACTTTTGTCTTAAAAAATTACTCAAACAATGTAATCAATTATCAAAATAGTTATTAATTTAAGATTTGACAACTAAACGATTAATCATTTCAGCTCTAACCAGGTGAGCTACCCAGGCGCCCTGAAAAACATTTATTTTGTAGTATCAGTTCTTGGTATTGGTGACCGTGATGTTTTGTTACATTGAGTAACTGATTTAAGAGCTGTTGGTGGTGTGCAGCCTTCCTCAGCTGACACTAACCAGACAACTGTCAGCTGATCTGATCAGCACTGGAGCCACCCCTCCCATTGTGTCCTTTTCTCCCTTACCGATCCATAAACCTGTGACACCTCTAAGACACAGAACAGTGACTTTCTCTTCTTGTGCCATCCTCCATGTTCTGCCTTCCCTGCACACTTTAGTTTTTAATGTCTGAGTTAAGCTAGACAAACATGCATCCTGCAGGCCAAACAGGTTAAAACAAACATCCTTCTTTTTCATATTATTTATCAGTCCTGCATCCTCTTGTATCTTGCTTGGCTCTCCTTTACCGGTCTCATTCTAAAAAAACAGTCAGCTGTGGTGGTTCTAGCTGTGAGCCCAGTGGTTTAGCAGGCTCTCTGTTTTGAGCCAGTGATGGTCCCAGCATCCGTGGTCTCAGACCCAGTCTGCAGCACACATTTCTGCCACACTCCCAGTTTCACCACCTCCAGCTAATATTCTTAATTACCGTAATTCAACTACATGGTGTATTCAACTATAATGATGTGTTGTGGTTGTTGGTGCAGTGTGACACAATTGGCGCCCTCGTTTTAGTCTCACTTTTTTCAGTTCTCCTATGTCTTACATAATAGTTATAGCCACAAATATAATGTTTTATCGACCCAAATTACGAGGCTATTATGAGTTTACGTTCATAATCGGAAAAACAAGTTTGTTCTTCAAACACTGGCAGAACTTAAAAGGCAGCTTGCTTGGCCAGGATCTTATCCATTTACTAGACTGACTGCTTATAATGAAAATCTTTACTGTTCCAGCTGTTCTTACTGTGGACAACTCTGTGGTGGATTTGGAGACCATTGAGGCTTTATATGAAAATGTAAGTATGAAGGCGCTGTCTGTCTAAGGTAATAAAACAAAGGAGAAACATAAAGCTGTAAAGTCATCTCACAGCGTAAAGGGAAATAGGGAAAGCTCTATATTATATTTATAGCTACAAACTGTTTTTTACTATTGTA
This sequence comes from Etheostoma perlongum, assembly GCA_026937815.1. NCBI lineage: Eukaryota > Metazoa > Chordata > Actinopteri > Perciformes > Percidae > Etheostoma > Etheostoma perlongum. Next base: position 10,467,546 of record CM049390.1, on the reverse strand, counting down.
TGCGTCTCATTGCAAATACATTTCATTATTGTGAAACATCTTGCAACAATTGCATTCCCTATTTAGATTTCTTCTGGGTGTCATTCTTTTTCTGAACGTATTTAGCTGTGTTTATATACATCCTGACTTTGTGTTATGTGTCTCTATAGAGGGCCACCAATGATGAGCTGGTCAAGATAACGAGTCATTATGAGAATTCTAAAGAAGATGAAGTCAAACTGCTGGATAAACCTGAACAGTAAGATCACTTATACCAAAAACTTCTAGAATACTCCTCAAAGAAATGCTATATTCACAATTATTGATACAATTTTTTGTATTTATCAGTGAAATTAAGGTGAGTTTGGGATGTGATTTTAGTGCTATCAGTATTTATTTGCCATATTTTACCCAGTAATTTAGCTAAATTAAATTAATTTACATTAGGACACAGGACACATAATTTTTAATCAATTCATAAAAATGACATGAAATAATTTCAGTATTTGTTATTTATTTGTTTTTGAACTTATAGGCAGTTTTGGTGAACATTATCTTTTTATATAGTCTTCTATAACTTTGTGTGTGAGCAAACATATGCATTAATGGATATTGCTTCAGTAGTTCCTGTCAGGGTTAAGTAGTCCGGGCCAGTTAACGATGCCTGGACCCAGCGGTGCCGCTCAGCCTGGCCTCCCTATTTCCATGTTTGACCAGAGCTGTCACTACGGCTACCCAAGTCATCCCTACTCAGCGTCTGCCTCCATCAGCAGGGTCTAATCACACAGGATGTTACCGCTCTGTTCCCCTCTGACACGGCACTGTTTACATAAGTCGTCCCGCATCAGGCCGGAGATACCTTTGATCAATCTCTGTTCGCCGCTCGTTGCTCTCCCTGCACCCGACCCCGCAGACCTTTCAAACCCAGCCGAGCAGCACCACTCATCAACTGCCTGTGAACAGCAACATTGACTCAGCCGGCCTGCATGGGGAAGCGCAGCCTGCCAAGAACCCAAAATAGTCCTTCCTGTTAGACATTTTGTTTAATTCTGTCATAACACATCACACCCCATTCTCTTCCTCCACCACCTCCTCCTCCCCTTTTGTTATCCAGGTTTCTCTATGAGCTCTCTCAGATTCCCGACTTCGCGGGCCGAGCCCACTGCATCATCTTCCAGTCGGTATTTCTCGATACCATCTCCTCAATCCGTCGCAAGGTGGAGATAATCTCGAATGTCAGCAAAGTAAGAAAATCAAATAAAAAAAACAGGACCTTTTTAGAAAAGATTCTCTAGTTGTGTCAAGGTTTACTAACCCAAAGACCATGTGTGTATCTGTGTCAGGAGCTGTTGGAGTGTAATAGCTTGCGGGATGTATTAGGTCTCGTTCTGGCCTTTGGGAACTATATGAACGGAGGGAACAGGACAAGAGGTCAAGCTGATGGCTTCGGACTGGAGATCCTCCCCAAACTAAAGGATGTCAAGAGCAGAGTAACACATCACTTATAATTTTACACTGAAAATCGGCCATATTTTCCTGGTATATGTTAGCTAGGTAATCAAATCACAGATCAATACGTATAATATATAATTGTTTCTTCCTCAGGACAATCGTATGAACCTGGTGGATTATGTTGTTTTGTACTACCTGCGTAATTTTGACAAAGTAAGGCACGGTCAATTAAATTCACAAAATGTATACTCATAAACATCTGTCACTCAAACACTTATGTACTAATATACTTTTATGTTTCATCCACAAGCATGCCGGCACAGACAAGAGTGTGTTCCCCATGCCAGAGCCCCAGGATTTCTTCCAGGCTGGTCAGGTTAAGTTCGAAGACCTCACCAAGGACATCAGAAAGCTGAGGAAAGATCTGACTGGTAGGAAATGCCCTGTTGTTTAAGTGCATTCATTTTCACTGTGGGTGTTGAGGCTTAAGGCTCTGACACACCAACCCGATTATCGGCCTTCGGACAGTGTGGCGAGGTCGGTGACTCGAATCTGTTCAGTGTGTTCTGTGCCGTCGTCAGTCGGAAGAGCCGTCAGCATCCATTTTAGCCAATTTGACTTGTTGAATGACCAATCTGCTTAGTGGAGTGCTAGCCCTTGACTAGCAAAGCAGTGATTCTTCCACAAGAAGAAGCCAGAGAGCTGATGACGTACTAGCCATCGTATTTACTTCCGTTCAGTGAGTAACGACAACAACGATCCTTCTTGACAACTAATAACACTCTCTGATGAAAACAATGACTGACGCCAGCGTGCTCTGTGTTTACTAGGTCTAGATAGGTGTTCCGTCATTCTTTAGGCGACAATACAGACCAATACAGCCTGCTGATATGAAGACGTATTATGTCTCGTGCACACGCAGAACAAACGCTCAAGTCGGCGTCGCTTTGGTGTGTACCGATGCACTTTTTTTGAGAGATGGGAGCCAACTGATCAGTCTCACACCACATTGCATTTTATTGCTTCGGTCACATTTGTTTCAGTGTAAATCAGTCAGTGTGCTTGTATACAGTACCATCTTTCACCAGAGCAGTTTGAATGTAAACGTACATCCCATGTTCCTGCCTTGTGCAGAGAGGTTGGTGGGTGTATTCCTGACTTTGTATGGCCGCTTTTCCAGCTGTGTCATCATGACACCACAACCTCTCCTGTTTCAGGACCAGTGACAGAGTGCCTAGACAAAGAATCATCTACATCTCTTTGTTCTTGAGCACTCAAAAGAAGAACATTGACGAAGCAGTAGAGTGACAATTGGCGGATAAATAAGTGAACATGATTTTGGTGTTCTTTGCTCAAAGTGTCGTGGGGCGCCAAGCCACTCAGTAACCGAGCCAGTCAGTCTTGGCCAGGGCCATGCGGAGGTTAAAGGCGATGCCCCCCAGTGCCCCTGGTGTCTGTGGTTATTTAAATCAACCAATAATATGGCATATGAAAGCAATTAGATATGCTCCGCAGCTCTCCCAAACGTTTTTTTTTAGATCGCTGTTAAAGCCCTCTCCTCTCTGACCCAGGGGAAAAATACAAAGAGTCTACTAAAGTACCCAGACCCACCTCAAGCTGTCACTCATTTATTAGGAAAAATGGAAGACCTGAAGACAATAAATGCAACATAATGGCCCTCGTATTTGATCTCTGCTGCAGCACAGTCTGGCACAGTAGTCCTCGGGGGTATTAGCGTCACAGGGCAAGCATTGAATTCTGGATGTTTGGTGAGCTCCACCTCTGACTCCCACCATTTTTATCCTCTCCAGCCGCCAGGAATAAATATTTATGCCTGGCTATTATAAACCAGCCTAAAGAAAGCAAGTGGTCTTAATTATAATGCTAACAGAGATCACTTCCATCCACATTGTGAATTGTGTTTGAGAGATAGTAAGAGGCTAACACTGAATCACACTTTGGTTTACTCGCTCTGTCTGACTGAGCAGCAAGGCTTCCTGCCCCTCTCCTGATCCCGAGGTGGCGACTGCAGTGGTGCCTTGCCCTCCAGGCTTGGGTCAAAGATCAGGAGCCTTGGTGCTAGCAGTCTCTCCTAGCTTAGTCTCCTCCACAGACATTTTGCTCTTTGCTGCATGTGTGTGTGCAGCGTGTAGTCATCAGTGATGCTCAAGAGCGGGTTTCCGTCTTGGCTGCCATCTCCTACACTTGCTTGTGCAGAAACATGATCCTCTTTTGATGGGGCTTCCTGTTTGGGGAGAGGGGGTGACCTCTCTCTTTGCTCCTCTCAGGGGGAGAAGGATGAGTGGGAGGCCATGAGGAACCAAACCTACTGTAGGACCCTCAGCTCCCATAAAGACAAATATCTTCTATTCTGTTTCCATTTACAATTATGCATAGTAATGCACCCAAACCAAACATTATGTTTATCTTTTAAAATCCTGTACATCAGCTTCAGCATGAGGAACAGTGAGTACCTGCACAAAGATTACTTTAACTGTAGCGTAATTGGACTGGACAGAGAGGCAAGGACGCTACCGAATGAAATGGGATCAAATAAAAAGAAACAGTCAGAGCTCATTTGCCGCTCAGGGGAGTTTAGTGTTTCACAGAAGGCCTGGCCTAGGTTAGGCATTCATCGCTGTAGCAAATCAGACAGTGTCCTGATTTTAAACGGCCTTTAATGTCAGGTTCAGGCAGGGCCTTTAGCCTGAGGTCTGTTTTACGATGGAGGCTCTGCTCGGAACGGCATGTGTGAAGTCGGCGGGCTGAGGTACAGTCACTGCTCGTCTGACCAAACAAGACAAAACTAATGCTGAATGTTGGGATATTTGTCAATGATTGTTTGCAAATGGTGTGTACCTTTTTATTATTATTAACTTTTATATGAACTAAATCTATCTACATTTTTTTGCAAAATAAAAAATGTAGATCAAAACTATATTTATTCAACAGTACAACACAATATAAAGGTATTTTTACTAAACAAGACTCTTCACATCGCTAGTATGACGAATATAGATAAACATTTCACTGACTAATCATAGCATTATCCAATCTCTCATGAGGGATTTTGATGGTCCTTAACAAGAGTTAATGCTTGACCTTATATTCTAAGCCCTGTCTCATGTTTCTACCTGTCAGCACAGTATTCTGCAACAAAACTTTAGGAGAGGGGCTATAGTTTGATGGCTACGGGTTGATCTATGAGGAGTGGAGAGTGTCTTACCTTTCCCTACTGAGGCAGTCTCCTGGCTGGCCTCACAGAGGGGGAATAGCAGGCTTCATCCATAGAAAGGAGCGCTGACAGTCTGCTGGGTTTGGAGATAATTGGGGATCAGTGAGAGAATTTTCCTCCAGGTATAAATAACAAGTATGCTAGGGCTGCGGAACTGTACTGGTTTAACCTCTGATAAAAGAATTTTTCAAAGTATTTTTTTTTTGTTTACAGCAGGGCTTAAGTTTTACAATATTTTAATTGAATTATTGCATTTGTTGTAACTGTAGTTCAGCTAGCTTCAACTGATGAACAACAATGTGCAGTAGAAAAATAAAGAAGTCACTTGTGTATCTTATGCATTTCTCTGTTTACTAGTTTGCGCCCTCAGTGTTTACTTTTAATAATGATCCAGAGCTACAGAGACAATAAGGTGGGGTGGTGTTTCTGAGACAGCAACATTCATCAAACAGCTAGTTCCCTCATCTTGTGGTGTTCCGCATTCTCTCCATCCACGGTTAAAGCATTTTCTCTAATCCACACACACAGTTGTCCATTGTCTTGGTGTGCTGTGATTTCCTGGTAGCTGTGGTGGGGGCTTTTTCTCACTGTGGTAAAATCATAAGTACATATTGACATCAAAGTCACCCATTTTGGCAAACCACACAGGGTAAATTCTGGCTTTCTTGTTTGTTTTTCTTCCCGTTTACTCCACCACCACCCCCATTGACCCACAGCCTTTGACATGTTACCTCATATTACACAACAGCGGGTCGACACTAACCCATTCGGATATGATGGACTGGGCGATGATTCCTCAGGAGATATACTGTAGATGCGTCTTTGTAAGTGTTGCTTAAGTGCCTTAGGATACCAGCTCTGACTCAGCCTGTATTCCCACAGTGTGGCATCCTGTACCTGTGGTACATGTGTTTGCATGTCAGAGCTCAAATCTGGCTTAGGAAAAAATATTTTTCTTGTTTTTGCTGGTTTAACACAATCCATAAAAACACTTGTTCATTATCAGGATGCTTGTTTTACAAAAAGTCTCAGTCCTCTGTTCCGTGATCTCTTGATGGAAAATACATTGGCTCCCCAGTTCCAAAGATGCTGAGTCTACTCTCTGTGATCTCATCTGTTTCCCACTTGTAGTAACAGTGGAAGGGTTTTAAAGATCAGTGCTGTGGCTCTCATCAGGATCCTGTCTGTCTGTCTGTCTGTCTGTCTGCGGTGGGGGAACTAGTCCTCTGTGGCTACATGACTGGACAGAGAGCCTGATGGGACAAACTGTAGGAGCAGTCGAGGAGTGACACTGTAGTATAGTCATAAATTGGAATATCAGCTTTTTGTTTCCTCACTTTTCACAAAAATAAGCTGTTGTTGGTGATACTTTGTCTTATTAGATACTTATTTTTGTCAACATAGATATACATTTTTGATCTGATGTTACAATAACTAAGACTTATGCTTATTACACATGCTTCATTAACAATTTTATGGTACATATATGTAATTCTCTGACTAGTTTGGTCATTGGTTTCTATGTATCAGAATGGTCAGTTTTTTAAAATGTGCATTTTATAATTTCAACATCAAAATATGAATTCAAGATATGCACAATTCAGCTTTAATTAGCCAAAATATAAATACTGTTAATAATGAGAATTAAGACAAAACTATCACTGACTTTTTCAATTTTAATTTTTTTCTCCAGATTATTTAATATACAAATTGACAAGTAATTATACCAAGTCAGCATGTCAATACTTATATTGTGACTGATACTGTTACTATTTACTATAGAGATCCATCTACGTATGCATTTAAATTCGGATTCTAAACACTAATATATGTGTGTGTGTGTGTGTGTGTGTGTGTGTGTGTATACACACACAATACAATGTATAATATATACAATAATGGTTAGTTGATATTATGTTCTATAAAGACAAAAAATGCTTTTACCCTTTTACTTTCCTGTCAAAGTGAGAAATTAGGTTTAGGTTTGAAGATGAATTTACAACTGCTTCACTTACCACTTAATATATCAGAAAGATATGAATTTACAGCTTAAGTAGTATCTTTGTAGATAGACTCATGGGTTTAGGCTTATTTTGTTATGAAGCCTTTGCTAGGAATTAAATGACATTTAATCACAATTACACACTTGGTCTAGATTTGAAGAAATACACAAAATAAAAAACACTAAAAAAAAATATTGACTAGTGAATAAAGGACACCATTTTTGTCATAATTTTATTTCCTCCATATTTATGCTGCCCATTGAAGCAGAAATTATGTACAATTACAAATATGTTTTAAAATGCTTTCTAAATACTCCTTTAAAATACATTTAAAAAAACATGACAGACATGACATAAAAACATATTTGAGCTTTTCCACAACGTTTTCATTTGTTTAATCTGAATCTTCTCTTGTTTTTTCCCTTCAAAGTTTGTGGGACTGTGCAAAAGAGCAACACATTAACATTCCCTGCTCCATTAACACACACTTATGCTTTATTTGTGACCAATAAAGAATTTATAATATTTCAGACAAAAGCCATTATGTTTTAAGATCTTCTGTCTAAACTGTTGTATGGAGTCAGTCTTTAACTCGAAGGAGAATCCTCCTTTTGAATGCACTCTAAAATATATATATTATCACTCCAAGACAGTGTCTCAAACTGGAGCTTTTAGTTTTTATTCATTACAGCTGCTGTTTTTTGTAGGCTTCCTTCTTGCCACATTTGCTGTCTGGACCACATTTGGAAGAGAGCCGCCTCTAAATTGTAGACTTGCTGTTTTGAACACTGTTTTAATGGTTCCTTATGAGTTGGGGGATTTCTGGACGTAATATTTTGGTTGTCATGTTTGTATGGTTGCTGATTTCTTTTTTTTTATTTCTTTTTTTGATCACTGCCAGCTCTCACTATCCATGATTTTAAGAAGTGTCCTGGAATCCAGACTGTGAGGCAGTACGTAGTTACTCCTCTATTTTAATGTGCAGACAGTGTGTTTCATGTCTGATTTATTAAGACAGCCAATAAATTAAAGATGTAATAGACTTGAGTTAACAGAGATGCAGGTGCAACAGCTCCCCATGTAAACACGTGACAGCCAAACTCGGCTCTAAAAGCAGCAACGCAGTGAAGTGAGCGGCCAGACCTGTTAATGCTCTTGTTGTGTTGCAGAACTATTACGCTATGCAGTCATAAGCAAGTTACGGTATTTATTGCAGCCATTAATGACTTACAGGTTGGATGAATGTGCTAAAGTTCTGTGCATGTATAGTGACGTGCAGTTAAGAGGAAATGGAGAATGTTCAACGAGAACACGCTCAGTCTTGGCTGTTTCCTCTGAGCTTGTGTGAGTTGTCTCATTTGGCACAAAGCCCATCCACAAACAGCAAACACATCTGCCACACTGACATGGACACGCAGGTCTGAGGGCAGAAACAGAGTGGTCATTTGTTATTGACTACACCTTTCCAAAATACAAAATGAGAAATGGTAACAACATGTAATGTCGACAACAGACGGATATTACTGATTTGTAACCCACGGTATGCCCTCCAGTATCCAGAGTATCAGCTTAAATGAGTGGATCAAAGGGAAAAAAGACTAAATAACCAAAATACAAATAAAACCACAGATGTGTTTTAAAAATTGAATTGACTGTTTACTCTTTATCAAATTTATTTTTGTAACAAGGGGAGTGTGTCTGTGGCTCTCCATTGTAGCATATTTATTTAGTGAGTAAGTATGTTTAATTTAAATTAAGTGTAAATTACTCTTTAAAGACACACCAAGCTTGTTTAAAGTGACGTCGTCTATCCTCGCCACATTTTGATGTCTCATTTCACATATTTAGCTACACTGTGTTATTTATTAGGTTTTTTAATGTATGTAATTGTTTTATACCTCACCTCAATGGTGTTTCTTTTTTATGAAGAGGCATTTATACAATTTACCATTTCCCACCTTTGTCTTCTGTGCTCTCTCTACCAGCTTGTGAGAAGAGTGTGCAGAAGGTGTGTGCTAACTCGTCAGAGGAAAACCTCCAGCCCTTCAAGGAGAAAATGGAAGGATTCATCTCTGCCGGTGAGTCGAGGTGGTTTGCACCATATCACTTTTGCGCTTTTTTTAATTCCAAATTTATTTGGAAAATCCTCATGCATACAGAGAAACAAAATAGTGCAGGGCAGAAAAACATAATTAGGAAATCATTGATTGCCACTGTAACACTATTAAATTAGTGATTAAGGGATAGGCACCATGTTTAAATGTCTAAACTTTGACTCCTGTGAAATACTCTGTCACCGACTGTAATCACAAAATAATTTGATAATAATAAGTTGTGTTGGTCAAGAGGCATCTTCTCCCACTCCCCTCAGATCACGCACACTGACACACTTAATTTTATGCTGCCAGACAGTGAAATAGACGTTTGTCCTGCTCATAAGTTGGCATGTCTGAATAAAATAAAATGCTCAGTGTCCGTATATATGAATCATTCATTCGGACAGAGCATTTAAAGCTGAGGAGATCATTGTGAAACCGAGCTTACAGAGCTAGAAAAGCCCCGTTTTCACCCAGCATGGGATCTTTTTAAAAGAGAAAGGTATAATTATGTTTTTTTTCCCATGTCAGAGAGTCAGCTAGGTGGTGCAGAATCTGCCTCTTAGTGCGTGTGCGTGTGCGTATGTTCTTACTAAGAGAGGGCGTCTCGGTGTGCTGTAAGACAGCATGAGGACAGGAGTCTACAGGCCCGTAGAAGGGATCACATTGCCTCTAACATGGTCCTCATGTACTCTTGGCAACCATAAAGCTGGCAGGACACCTCTGGCTGTGGCCTTGTAAAGACTGGCCGGGCTCAGTAGATCAGGCCTGGGGACCACCGGGACAGGAGCAGAGTTCCCCCCCTGAGCACACTCTGGTCATCTTGCCATCTGTCCCTTTCCTGACCTAGACACTGGTCTTCCCTCCCTTTTTATTATAGTTGTTCAGTAGTAGCTGCTATTTAACTGGTAACATACTTCTAAAAATGCTAACTTTGTGCCTTCTACTGTGGAAAGAATAAAGTGGACAAACTGCACATTAGGGTGATGAGTTTTCCTGAAAAACACACAAACAAAGAAAGAATCTCTCCACAACTAAGTCCCCTTTCAACCTCCATTAATTTTGTTCTGCAGGAAGCAAGGGTTTGAGTGTAAGAATTTAAACACAAGTACTTGGGTTGGTTCATTAATAAAGGTGACAGTGTACACATTTCCATAAGGTATAGATCACTTATTATTAAAATGAATGTCCATGCCGGCCATTAGACACCATATGCCGCTCTACGTTTGTTTCACCAAAGCTTTATTATAAACAAACCTTCCTCTGCATCCGAGTGAATGCCATTAAGGCTTCTTATTTTGCCTCAAATGGCTCCATCTATTTCTCCTGCTGTCACATCCCTGATTCAGTTGGGCCTGAATAAACAGTAAATGTGGCACCAGAAACTGGTCAATTGGACTGTTTAAAATCCACCTGCTTCCTGCCTTTGGGCAAGAATCCTCCAGCATTGTCTGCCCAAGCTGTTGATAGAAATCCAGTTAGCCAATAGGGTTTGATTGAAGATCAGAGTGTGTCAACACCATTTTAACTTGATGAAGCTGCCAATAATATAGAAGTATACTTTATATTACAGCTTGGATATCATCCTGTGGGACTGATGCTCTCAAAAGCAGCAGATAAGTGTTTACATGAGAGACCAGAATAAACTTTTGTGGGGGTTTTGGGGTTGGTTCGTACAAATTAGTGTCCTTGCTACTCTAAAAGATCCATAGACCTCACAGTGAACAGTTTTCATTGGAACTTTTTTTTCTACAACTCTCTGTTCTAGATGAGAATTTGCTGTTGCATTTCTTTTTCAAACATTTTTTTGCATTAATTAGTTTATTAACATCAGCTCATACATCATTTTTCAAGTCTTAGTGACAGAGGAAAATGTCCCTATGAAACAAGCACCAGATTACATTAAAGGACTAATTGCTTGCATTACTTGCAGCAGTGAGGAAACAATAGACTTGCGTTATCATAAAAGAGTCACATGAGGTCTCTCACCGGGAGACTGTAGCCATATGTTTGCGGCACAGAGTGAAACTTTGTGGGGTGTCAATGTTTGCAGCACTTGGTAATGTTGAGCTGCACAAGCTTTAGCTTGGACTATAGGAAGAACAGCTGTGCCCCCTCTAATGTATATCCCAATAAATCAAATCAAAATCCTGAAAAGGTGTTATGACATAACAAGCCTGTGCTGGAATCACATATTGTTGTAATGAGCCATGACATTGTTCTAGTTAGTTAATCCACCTTAACTACTTCTGTATGCTAAAGCCTCCTCTGAACTTTGGTCAGTATCACATCATATTTAAAATCTTTCAGAAACCACTGTGGTTGCCACTGGCTACAAAGCGGCATTGATTTGAAAAGGCACATCTTGAACATAAACTTTCCAGTGGGATACTTGTAAACCTTTCTTTTATAAACAGAATTCCTCGAGCCGTTGCCCATGCTTTGGGAGGACCGAGTGTGTAATCATCGTTTGTGATGATTCCATGCTCCTCACATCAAAGAGCGGCTGAGGCTCTTAAACTCTGATTCATCAGTGAATGAGTGAATTTTTCACCCAGGTAAACGCTGAGGAGGCTGACCACAGATGCATATGTTTGACACATGATTTTTAGATATGGGAATTAACCGTTGACTGGAACGTCTTCGTTATACAAGAGAATCAAAGTACCAGTGAATACACGGTATAAAGACTTTGTACTTAGACTTGCGTTTCTGAGTAGCACTGACCCATAGCCCAGCCTGCGGAGAAGCTCACAGCAGGGGCTGCAGGTGAACCACAAAGCCCTGCGCTCTGCCTCTTAAACATGCCCATGTGATCCCTCCCAGATTGAACACGGGACACCTCAGAAATGCAGTGATCCGTCCTCTTGTAAGGCTGTTCCTGTGCTCGTCCCGTCACTGGTTTTGCTCTGGTTTTGAGCCAAGTCCTCTTTACCCCCTACACTTTATTTCTCTCTATTGTCAGAACTATTCTCTAAGGTAAAGTTTTAATAAAGCCTGTGGTTGCTTTCAACATCTAATCAACCACCTTTTCCTTTTTTAATAGTTCTTTGAAACCTCTGGGGATACTCTTACAGGCATATTTTATTTTTTGGTGTTGAAAACGAGCCATGACTAATTGAAAACAAATTCCTGCTTTTAATCATTTCGCTAGCTCACTTAGGAAATACACATGTATCATCACATCCATGTGCTTTCTTTGTTGTCAGTGAGTCATATCCCAATAACCCAAATTCCACTTGTTCACATGACTGTGAATTACGTAGACCGGGTAGAATTAGCAGATAACAGCTGTCCAAGGAAGCTGTTTTTGAGAGTCTTTGAGATGAATCTGTGTTCAAATAGAGGTGGTGTAGGGAAACAGAGAGGGATGCTTCATCCTTAGCCTCCCTCTAAGACCACTTTCATCTTCCATCTCATTGTCATCTAGCTTCTAGGTATAGAAGCGGTTTGGAAAAGTGTGTCAGAGTTTAAAGGCCCTAATTTATTGTCCCTCTCAGCATGCACATCTCATAACTTTCTAGTTGCGACTACTGGTTTCATGTTTACACAAGGAGCGGAGGAAGAGAAACTTCACACATCCTCTCTCTCTCTCTCTCTCTCTCTCTCTCTCTCTCTCTCTCTCTCTCTCTCTCTCTCTCTCTCTCTCTCTCTCTCTCTCTCTCTCTCTCTCTCTCTCTCTCTCTCTCTCAGTTCCAGTGCCACCTCTGCAGGCGCCCAGCCTGACCCCTGACCCCCACTGAGACTAACGCCATTGGTCACGGCCCCCTACCCCCTCCCCTCCTCCTCCTTCTAACCCAGACATGGCCACAACCTTCATTCATTAGGTTTACCTCAGCCCCCTTGCCCACATACATATAGAGTAAAAGTAAAAGGGGTGGTTGGTCGGAGGCTTAAGCTCACCTTCTCCCAAAAGACCCCCAAACCTGCCTTTGAACAATTTTTTGAGAGACTTCCCCCTCTTAAATCTTCAAGTAGGAAAGGTCCCCCATCATTGTAAAAAGGATGAATCTGGAAAAATGCAATAAATCTGAGATCACAGGCACTCTCTGGCCCTAGATAAATTCTTGCACCTCGGCCTGGCCCGCCGCACACATCTGCCTTGCATTTAGACACTTTTACATGGCAGGAGTCCACAGGAGCCTCCAGTTCCCAAGCCTCTCTGCTCAACCCTGCGCCCCTGCTTCAGCTCTGTTTACAACATGCACATATATGTCGACATACACACACCTCTGCAAACAGACCACCGCTCCCCGCCCTAAGCCCGGGCATCACAGGCTCACACTCTCATGCGTCAATACACAGAAGCACGTCACAGTTTACAATGTGCTGAACTGTCACTGAATAACATGCTCGCTGTGTCACTGACATTTCAAGCCAGAGCCCTTTTTCTTCTTTTCTCCTCAATTGCCAAAATACGAGCGGCTAATGAAGCTCCCTCCCTCTGGACTTGCCATGGAAACATTTTGGTTATAACCAAAATGTTTCCATTGAGAGCCACTGTGAACTGATCCCTGTATCAGTTCTGTATATCTATATCTATAAGTTTGTCTATAATCAAGTTTGTCCACTTGACTATATCAATCAATCATATGTGGATGTCACCATAAAGCCCCATAACCTGTCCCATGATATATCTTGATCCAATATTTCTTTTTTTTTCTTTAACAGCTCAAAAGGAGCATTCAGCTGAAGAGGACCGACTCAGTTCAGTGCAGAGAAGGTAGGAGACCAACTTTAACAACTCCAAGACGAGATACATTTAATTGTATGACTGAAAGATTGTAATTAAATTGGATTTCGTTCCTCAACAACTTGGATGGATTGCAAACATCAGCAGTTATTTAGCACAGTTAACATGACTGTTTCCGATAGCACTAATGCTTGCTATTTGTTTAGTTGCATACAGCTGATGAGGTTTCTGGATAAGCCACTTTAACTAGTCAGAGAGGTGATTTTGGAAGAAATTTATTTTTACAGTGGTGGATTTCTACACATAATGTGCAGCATACTGTATTTTCAGCCTGAATGCCCTGTGCTTCCTCCCCTGCAGTCGTATCAGTCTTATCTGCCATGTTTTGCGCAGAAGACTCCAGAGAGTTTGCTCAGAGATTTCTAGGCGTAAGACACACTGGCAGCCGCTGAGCTCGCAAAATCATATCTGGAACATTTCATATTGGAAAAAGATGGTGGAGCAGACAAACAAAGCAAATAGATTATTTTGCTTTGTTTGGATAGAGAGCAGAATTGTTTGCTTTATATTGCAACTCTTCCACTTCCAAAATAAATCATGAAAGCACATAAAGGTAAAAGTGAATGACGCAGGAAAATGGAAACTATAAACAATTTGGAAGTTGATTGCTTTGGACAATACTATAACTCAAGTAATTCTGTTTCATGCTGCTTTTCTTTGCCATAGACTGATATCTCTACCTGCGTGCATGTGAGTGTGAGCGTGAGCGTGAGCGTGAGTCTGACTCTACTGTAATGAATACATTGAACTTGAAGGGAAATATTGATCAAAAGGGCCCCGCAGCTGACAGCACCTTTTCCTTTTAATGAAGTTGTCCTTTAATTTCATCTAAAGAGGGGGCTGACTGGCGCTAGGTAGAGCAGGAAGGGGGGGGCTTTTTTGTCAAGTTCCCACAGAGCCACCTCATAAAAGTGACACACTGTTGATGAATATGGGCGTCAGCGGGCTCACCGGGGCTTGGGTGGGCTCTCACATCTGCGCAGGATGAGGGATCCTTGAACAAACACACAACAACAGCAGGTCTGCAAAATGATGGTGTTAATGAAAGAAATAAATAACACATCCTCAGTGCTCCCTAATATCTCAGCCCAATTTGAGGAGTCAGTGAGTTTTGACGCCTGTGAGTCCAAGTCAACCACCAGTGACAAGGACTGGGCGATATAAATCCACATCAGGATATTGGCAAGAATTATGGCTGGTTCCAGCTGAAATGTGTCTGTTAAAACTGTCAAATTGGGCTGCCACTTAAAATTATTTTCATTATCAATTAATTTAAGACGGGTGATTCTAGGATCAGACCTTTAGGTGGGCCCAGCCCCTAACGAGAATGTGACACAGATACAGTGCTTTGTCAGTGTTAAACCCAACGTCTTTTGACACTATTAACACTACGATGGAACTAAACCTGACACTTTTTAAGTCACAGTAATAATGACCAATTGGACACAATGTTCTAATATTCAGCCATTTTAGTTGCTTATGTTTCAATTTGGGTTCTAATCTGCGCCATGAAATTACCAACTCATTCTCTGGGGACTACCAACGTTAAACTTCACAACCGCACTCCTGCTCTCCCTCTGACAGATCAGACAGAGACTCAGCCAAAGGCATAACCACCTCCGATTGGCCAAAACTACATTTCTGTTAATGGTAATTGTTTGTTCTCTGTCACTTAAGATCTAAAATTGATTTAGAAAAATGACCAATCAACCATGATCAGTCAAAACAAAATTTGTGATTTTGGGCTATAAATTAAGATTGATTTAACTTAATTGTTTGTCAGACAGGTATAATATATTTCATTCAGCCAAAGTTCTTGTATGGCTGCTTGTCTTTAGACAACATTTAACATTTGAAAAGTCTGGCTTCTTTTATTTTTAAAAATTGACACAGTATTCAAATGTAGCTCGAATCATTTTAAGCTCTATGGATGTCACTTTGGTCAATCAGTCCACCAGTTTGGTAACTCTAACTATGGATTGGCATGATATTTTGTGCACAAATTAATGTTCCCCACTGGGTGAATTGTAATAACATTTGATGATCCCTTAACTTTTTATTTAGCGACATCATCCGGTCAAAATATAAGTGTATCCAATACTTTAGTTTGTCAACAAATACCTGCATCAATAAACAACATTACCATCTGCCTTAGCTGTACACATTTAAGCATGCCAATACGCTAAACTAAGAACATAAATTTGAACATGGTTACCTGCTAAACATTAGCATGTTAGCATTGTCATTGACTGCAACTTGCCATGTTAGTGTTGGCATTAAGCCGACAGACAAACCTTACAGAGCTGCTAGCATGACTGCAGACTCCTGTTCCAATATTGATGTACAGTATATCAGATGTAAGACAAGTGTATGCTAAATCACATGTAACATAGTGGATGCCAGTGCAGTGACCATAAGCACAACCTTTCAGACATGTAGATCAAAATCTTCAAAAGCTAATTTTGTTCATTTTCAATCACAATTTGTTCAGGATTGTTAATTTGGACAACCAAAAGCAATTAACCATAATATTAACTCGCCCAGTGTGTGAGTATGAGGTGACAATTTCCATTGAGTTTAATTGTAATTAATTGAGCTTTCATTCTAATGAAACATTTTTGTAAAAAAAAAAAAAAAAAAAAAAAATTAAATTTGCCCATCCATGCCTTTTCCCTCAACAAGCAGTTCTAATTTGTCCTCTTCATGTTTGGGTTCACTGAGGTTTTTTGGTTCTGTCCTCAGTTCCGTCTCATTAAGTTTTCTTCTCCCACATCATGCTCAATTTCCTTTGGCCCAACTTTCTCCTCTACAGTCCCCATGCAGTCATGGTTTCACAGATGCCAGCTCGGGGTATTGTATGACGACAATAGCACGAAACAACTTAGTGCCTCTGCTGAATCAGCCAACAACATGGAGTTTACTTCTTTCAATTTTTTTTACTGGGGAAACAAAGGAATGCAGAGTTGCCTGTCCAAATATATTCCCTGATTCTCACGTCTGCTCATGGTTTTGTAATGGGTCCTTTTTTATAGCTGTCAGTGAGGAATGCCGGCTGTGGGTACTGCAGTAAACCCTCTCACGGCAATGGCATCATAGCATGTATTACAGAAGTATATGTGTTTGTCTGCATGTGTGTACAAGTGGAATTGTCCTACACTTGCAAAACAAGGTCTGCTTGGTTTTGTTTACCGTTTCGTAGGTATACTCGTATGTGTGAGTGTGTTTGCATCTGTTTTGAGTGAAGCTTTGTATCTACTTGTTGCATATGCTCGGAAGGGTAAAAAGAAAAGCGCTGTTGCTTGATTTGTGCATGCTTTGACATGATGACCCAGGGTCAACAGAGGAGCTGATGGAGAAGAGACCCTGTTCATCATGCCAGACCAGGCCCGGCTGCAACAAAGCTACCTGGGACACCCCGGAATGTCTGTTTGGTCAGTCTAAACATCCCAGAGGCTCTGATTTCTTTTGTAGCGTACAGGATGATCTACAACAGTCTTTTTTTGAGCATCCCAGCAAAATGACGCATCACTGGGAAATGGAAAGCAGGCTCACCTTGAAATCCCTTTTTTTCCTCAGCTTTTAGCAGGCCGTCTGGGCAGCATATTGCACCATTTTACTCCACATGAACATGTCTTAGATTAGCGTCGCATAAAGCCACCTAGCATCTGGAGGTCAGAGCCTATCGCAGTGTCAATGGGACACGGAGCATCCCTTGAATCATAACCCTTTTTATCAACCCTTTGACAGGCACTGCTAGAAAATGTCTTTCATGTTTGTGTTAGGGGAGGGAATCTGAAGCAGCGGACAGCTTTCCATACCTTGTGCGTGCTGCTATGAGCTTTGCAAAGAGTTCAGATTTGGTTACAATTTAATTAGACTGCGGAGCTTGACTACAACAGTGCTACAGTGCTACTACATTCAAATAGATGTAATACGCCTCTGTGTTTTGTGTGTGTGTACACCTATCTGTCTCATGTGCCTAGTTCATATCATATCTTATTCACATCTTTGATTCTTTGCCTGTGTGTGTGTGTGTGTTTTCTTTGCCTGGAGGAGCAGCAGCCTGTGTTTGTCTGTCTCCGTCTCTTATGGCAGTGTGTAGAGGTCAATGTGATAATGGAGCCACCGCTACTGGCTCTCCCCCGTGGCCCAGCGGGGTGGGCACTCTCCTTCCAGCTCTGTTTCTCACCTCTCTGTCTGACTCTACATTTTTCATTTTCTGTGTGTGCTGTGTCTGTATTGGACTCTTTTTACCCTTTTGTGTTTCTTGGTCATACACACCTTAGTGATGTTTATAACTTTGACTTTCACATCTAGCGTGGTTCGCTGGAACACACTATTATTTATGTCCGAGATTATTTACAAGTGTTTATGTGTGATAAGACAAAACTATTTGAGCCTCTGTTCTGTTTTCCAATACAGTTTCCAGGACATGGTGAGCTACTTTGGGGTGAAGCCAAAGTCCGGGGAGAAAGATGTGGCCCCGAGTTACGTTTTTATGTTTTGGTACGAGTTTTGCAACGACTTCAAGAACTCCTGGATACGACAAAACAAGAACATCTCCAAGGAGAGGTAGGTTGGATTCTAGAGGGGTTGCTCCATATTTTTTATTTCTGTGTCAAAGATGCGTGACATTAGTTACTTTGTCAGTAGGAGAACTACTCAACCTGTGAAAAACATTTTCTGGTAGCTTTGAGAGTCTGGGGAGGAAAAATCTCAGATTCTTGACACTTTTTTTAACAGTAAGCCTGTGTTACAAATTTGAGATAAGGAGTTTGAAAGACATGGGTTTTTACAAGGCACAAAGGGTTTAACATAATGTAGGATCCAGTATTTTTGGAGCTTGACCCATCCTAGAGACTGAAAAATATATATAGATATCTCTGTCTCTTCTTAGTCAAGTTAATAAAAGTGCAATGCAAAATTGCAGAAGTTTACCATTAAAGCGGCAGTCATAAAAAGCTGACTGACATTATCTGTAAAGCATAATGTAAAATACCTTGTTTCTCAGTCAGTTGATGTACTCCAACTCTGCAGAACAAAACCTTAGCTACCAAACTATGGCTGAACCGTCTCATCCTCGGGTCAGACTTCTCTTCTCCGTCACCTTACGATAGGTGCTTAACGACCTCTAGAGATCATGTCAAATTAGCACTAATTGTACAAGGGTGAACTGCAGATGCTGAATTAAAGCCGAGAGGGAGGCCATCAAAGAGGAGAAAACCGGAGTGGCTGAGGCCTAGGCCCTCTATCTAAAGAAATGGGGCCTGAATTTATGATGTTTCCTCTGACCTGAGGCGTCATGTTGGGGGGGGCATTCCACAGAGGGACAGCAGACCCTCCTGGTGGCCGCCTGGCTTTACTAGCAAGCGTTATGGTAGAACTGATAAACACTGTAATGATGCTGGACATTTAGCCCAAAGGGCAGGAGCGCTGCACACGCGGACACAAAAACGGGAGTGCACAGGAGAGAAGCTGTTTGTTACCGTCCAGCCAAACTGCGTGGTCATTCTGGGGGTTGTATCAGGGCTCTTCACACTCAGACGTCATGTCATGAATCTTACATTTAGTGTCCTCCAGCCATTGCTATCTGAACTGAGCCGTCTTCTCTCTCTGTGAGATGGAGATTTCTCTGCCCTGCCATGGATATGTGTGCTCTCCCTTAATTGTTTACTAGGTAATCATGTCTCACATTACCTACAGCTGATTGTGCTTATGTACAATTAACTTTATTTTAAATACTGTTTGCACACTCATAAAAGCCTAGTGTTTTTAAAGGCAGCCTCATTATCTCATCAACCCACTGTCAATCTCTACTGCTTCTCACTTATGGGGCTTTCACTGACCGCAAACGTGTGTGTGTGTGTGTGTGTGTGTGTGTGTGTGTGTGTGTTTCTGTCTTTCAGTCTGTACGTGCATGTGTGTGCGTGTGCGTGTGCATGTGCGTGCATGCGTTTGTGTGTCTGTGTCCCCATGGCTCCAAGACAGGGAGATGCTTAAATATCTTGCCCTTACAAACAACTTCACAAGGACACAGTGATGAGACTTCTGACTTTATATGGTTTTCACAAGTTTCATGATCTATTTCCAAAGCTTTCAATGTGTGCTTCTAGTTTTAAAAGCTCTGCGAATGTCAAGTCCTTGTGGATTTTGTCTCCCCCCCCAATAGGTTGAAGGAAGCTCAAGAAAACATCAAGAAGATCACAGCAGAGAAGAGAGTTGAAACTAAGAAGATCAATGGCAACAGTCTGGTAAGAACTGATCTACATATAGCACAGATTTCCTGAAAGCTGCTCCTTTCTTGTGTCCGCGGTGACATCAATACACTCAATCTTTTTACGGTTCTTGCCAACAGAAAGAGAGGCTGCGGCAGAAGGAAGCCAGCGTGTCTTCCAGCTGAGTGAAAGGACTAGTAGCAGCAGAGAAATTACGAGTTTGGTGTAGATCGCAAATCAGAAAATGTGCCGGCCTTATTTCTCCTGCGTTTCGATTCGGACTGCCCACTTTGCACCATCATAAAGACTCACAATAAAACCTCACGTATTACTCCCCATGCTGTATATCTCTGCTCTACAAACACCCGCCCTTCCCCAACCTAACCTCCACCACCCTGTATACAAGCTGGGCCTGCAGCAAGGATGCATGGCTGAGATAGCCGAAGTGATGAGAGTCTTCAAGGCCAAAGGTTGATCTCATTCATTCAGCAGGGCACGATCTCTTGAGTGCCCAGCTTGTGAAAGGTCTCAAGGGGTCAATGGGATTCACAACAGCTGACACATCCAAGAGTTTCCTTCTGGGTCTACAAGAGCTGAGAAACTATTTATTTCTCAACTGTAGATTTTAGACAGCAGAGTGATAATGCTCCTATATACTCAAAGTGTTAAGACGTTGTGACCTGAAGAAGAAAATCCCTGTTGACAAAACAAATCTCTCTCTCTTTCTCTCTGGAAGTGGTAAATAAAAAAGCAGTTGCTAGTGTTCCTTGCTGTAGTGAAAAAGCTTTTCATTCACCATGGCTCATTAAGAGTCTTGTAAATATGTCATGTTGTAGAATTGGCAGGGACTGTGCAGCTTTGAGGAGTATGATAAAATTACCCCCCCCCACACACACAGACACACACGCACATTCTTAAGAACATAAGAACACAACAAGTTTTGGCCGTGCAACCACTCTCACCCAAGATATTGAATACACATCACGAAAAATTGCTAATCCTGAGTGCTGTGCATCACATTGTGTCCAGCACACCTTTTAAGCACTTTACTGTTTGCTGTAGCTGTATGTTGTAGCTCGCCATAAGGCACACTCCCCTGTTAATGCTAACTGAGTGGATTTTATTTTTTATTTTTAAGGATGTGCACTTTTTTTGCACCCCTTTTTCTATGCAAGGTTATGTTCGACTTAGATGACTTATGAATTGTTTTGCTTGATGAAATCCTAATAGATATTTTTCTCTAAAAAGTCAATTGAAGTGTATGTTTTCTTTTCGCAAATGTAAGAGGCAACCAAGCTCCTGTCTCCTTCAAGAAAAGTATATTTATGTAAGGAAAGATTTATTTTCTGCCAAAAAGCATCAGCTTTGTTCCCTTTTGAGGTTGTATTTTTATGAGTTGTAATCGACTGAGAAGCTTCCAAATAGGTCAGTCGGATGAAAGATATATTTTCACTTGGATACTACTTTTCTGTTGTGCCCACTAATTCACATATGTGGTGTTTAAGTAATTAAATAAAATGAAGATGGCCTTTTCTGTTCAGATTTGGAGAGATGAGGGTTGTATTTTAGGTATTGAGAATATTTTAGCATATCACCTGAAGCCATGTGAGTTAGTATACCTCAGACAGACTTCCATTGTCAGAATATCCATGAAACTGCACCTTGAATTACATGTTTTACCCTCCAAAGTCTTTCACCTGTGCCATTTATTTTGTAAAAAGAAAATCTAGATATTTCATAAACTGCTCTGTTTTTCTTTAGAGGGATTGAAAAGCAAAAAAGAGCTGATACCGACCAAGGAACTGCTGTGGTTGGTATGTATGTATGTATGCCGGGTTGATATAACCTACAGTAGCTCTAATATATAGGTGCTCTGTGATTTTATGGAATTGTTTTAAATTTCAAGATTAAACTACTGGATGCTGATCACACTGGACCAATATCTCTCAATGTTTCTTCTGTCAACACTTCCTTTAGGCCAGCTTTGTAGAAGCCCTGCGGTGCACCAAGCAAATTTGATATTTATGTAAAAAAACCTGACTCATCAGAGGATTTGATGATTCATAATTCAGGCTCTTCAATAAACGGTGAGTCAGAAGTCATTCAATCATGTCTCATTTGTAGATATTACAACTTGTTCCTGGAAGCCAAAGTGATTAGCAGTGTTAACATAAGGGATATGTCATGTCACTTGAACTTCTAGGAATATGATGGACATTTCAGTGTTTTAGTTTTAGTTTGTTGTATCACCACAGTCTTTCTGTGCCATAGAATGGAAATGTAGGACCTGGCTTTACATACTCAGTCATTGCAAAAATTAAATGCATGGTACGCATGGTAAATTATGGTACGCTCATCAAACAAGGATCAATAAATCCCCACTTGATTCTGATGAAAGAAAACTGTCAGCTCTGACTGTAGTTTCACACCTGTGGCACCAGCTCATCCTCATTTTTATAATATAAATAATTCTACAGATTGTGTGTTAGACCATATATTATGAGGGTAATATAGATAGCTGAAGAATAATGGATTTAATTTTTAAAAATCAAATCCAACATTTTCCATTTATTTATCAAACGGAAAATCCCATATCATGGAACCACGACCGCCTTTTTAGTCCTCCAATAGATTTTCTACATTTATTCAAAGGGTTTAGTGCGAATGTTTCCGCAAGAGGCTGTCTCCATGCAGGAGGAAAGCAGCAGTTGACGTTGGGATAATGTAGCATGTTGTTTAACACACCATCCTAATTAACATCAAGTGTAAAATAACAGATGATATGCACAATATTCCAACATCCGTTTATTTGTTTTGGTGGATAATTTAATTCAAAGGATAAACAAACCGGTTACATCAAAGGTGGGTTTATATTTTACAACTAAGCTTGAAACTGTATAAACCACCGCTGTACATTGTTTTTTTAACTAACATCGAAGCCTATATTGTCTCTACAACTGAGTAGGCACCCAACTTACAAAAAAACTTTACTGGTGGCCTTCGAAATTCAAAGAAGTCAATCGACCTTGAAAGGTTCTTGAAATGTCGAAATAAAATCACATTTTCCATTCACAAATATCGCCGTCCATCTATCAAATTCCACACAGTGGAAACATCCAGTTAAACAAACACATACGAACACACAAATAGTAAACTGGACAGGAATGTTTTCCTGTCACTATAAGCATTTGGATTTATTAAATAAACCGGGGTTACTCAGTCCTCTTGGGGTTGAGGAAGCCGTGCGTAAAACGTGCCCATTCCAAGTCAGCGTTCCCGTGCAGTGATGCTTGATTTCAAACTTTGCAAACTGGTGAGGAGTAAAATGTTCGTTGCCGTTTAGCGTCGCTTTATAGGTTGCATGTCCATATTTGTTCACACGTTGTGCAAGAAGATAATCTTCGTGGCCTAAATGTAAGAAGCCTCCATGGATGCTTATTCCGATGGAGACTGGCACGTGTTCTTGGCTGTGTGACAGCCTTTTTTTCTATCAACAATCCTGTCCGCGAAGAAGCAGAGTATGAAAAACACATCGAACACATTTCTTTAGTCCAGGTCTATGGATATACAGCGGCACTGTTTGACGCGCTGGATGCGTTTCTTCTTGGTGGGTGGCTGCTGGTCCGGACAGTTCAAAGTAAAAGACATGGTGGTAAAACGCTTCGGCTTGCAAAAGGAACAGGACTGGAAGGCACCCTCCTCCCTGCGGATGTGCCTGGGGATGTAAAAGGAGTTGCACTGTCCGTAACAAAAGCGATTGATGATGGTGCGGCTGACGCAGCCCTCCTCGTGGATGGTTTGCTTGAGGGGCTGAGTCTTGCACCAGTCCCGTTTTAAATACTGGCGCTCCGTCACGTGTAAAGCTTCCTGGCTGGATTCCAGCACCTCGTCGGCCGGTGAGGATGAGCCCTGCCTCTGCCGGGACCCAGAGCCCGCCTGCGGAGGCTGCGGTTGCTGCTCCGATTCGTTTGGGTTGCTTTTGTCAGGATGAGGAATTGCGCCTTGTGAACCTCGGTTTCTTTTGGAATCCACGGGAGAAGATAGCAGCCCCATGATGAAAACCATAATGCAGAAGATACGCGTTGAGTTCGCCATCTTTGGGGAGAAAAGAAAATAATGAATCACCTATGCCGCTTCAACTCTGGAAGGATTACGCACAGCTGTCAAAGCATTTCGCTGCGTAAAAACGCACAGAGCTTTCTTTTTTAAATTATGCAAATCGGGAATATTATGTATAGATAACGAAACTGTACATTTGAATTACCTCAATATGAATATCTAAGAGAGAAATTTGATTATGCTCCCATACGTTATAAGGCAATAGATATCATCCGTTATGCAGGAATAACACCAGATTTAGCCAAAGCAAAAGCATATCAACTTTCTTATGTTTAATAAACCAAATACGTATCTACACATGCACACCACTGGATAACTAGAATGCAGTTTTGTAGTTTCTATAAGCTATAAACAAACAAAAAACTCAAATGTAAGTGGCGGAGGACGATACGCGTGGATGTTATAGTCACAAACAGTCCAAATTCACTCACCTGTGCGAGCCTCCGCTGCTACAAGTGCGACGATGTGATCCTGTCAATCCTCTGCGGCACCTTCCAAACTGATAGGCACCTACTGCTGTCGACTGTACACTGGTGGGGCTGTGGATGGGTGGGACACTAACCGCTCCATAGACAGGGGCCAGGGGGTTTAATACAAATTGCTCCAGCGCCGGACTGTCTCCCTTTTAAATGTTTGCCAGCTGAGATGTGCACAACACTTCCCTCTACATTATTGGCTAAGCACGATGTAGAGAAAATCAAAACTATCCGCCCCCTCAACACTTCCCTGAACCCACTTCTAGAAAACAGACAACCGAGAAACAGTAAGGGCATGCAGGCAGACGGGAGTAGGAGGAGGCGAGAAGAGAGAAAAGTAAAAGTTGATATATATATATTTTATAAAAACGAGC
Source organism: Etheostoma perlongum (assembly GCA_026937815.1). Lineage (NCBI taxonomy): Eukaryota > Metazoa > Chordata > Actinopteri > Perciformes > Percidae > Etheostoma > Etheostoma perlongum. Next base: position 10,442,844 of record CM049390.1, on the reverse strand, counting down.
ATGATGAAACATACTATACAGTATACCACCATTTTAAAACTGAAAAGGAAGCTTTTACAGTCCTCTCGTAAACTATGAACATGTAATCTAAGGATTATATCAAATAAAAAGGTTGACTATCGCATTACAGCACACCTGTGAATCCTCAACATAGACAGCATTCTAAAGTCGCTGTTAACTCATCATATACAGCCACATACCAAAAAAACGAACAAAAAAATATGCTTTTTCTTTGCATAAATACAAAAGTACAAAATTAGCTTGGAAATAAAAGATTGGAATGAATGGAAGTATTCCCTGCTCCATGATATAGCCATAGGCTTTTAGTTAGTTATTACGTGTCCCCAATGTGCGTGTTTTTACGCATGCACATTTTGGGCTACTATGATTTAAAAACCATTGATAATTAGTAATTTGATTGAAAGTGCAATTTTTCTTAATATTGCTTTAGTTAAATTAAATATCGGTACTACTTTCTAATGAGCACCTTTTATGAATTGTAACGAATAGTATTTTTTGTTTATTAAATCATTTATTAATGCATTATAAATCAGTTGTCAAGAGCAACTGTTGGGTTGCCAGATTGTCAACTTTCCCTCTAGTTGAAATAATATCCTTTGTTTTGTAAAATTATGTTATGAATGTTGGTAATTTGTTAGTAGATGCCTGCACTATTAAGCCACACGCTTAGAGTTATAAATGTTAATACATTGCTAATTACGTACATTTTTGGTCCAGATTCGCTGCGGATTTTATTTAGTTTAGTCAAAAACTAAACTAAATACATTTCTAAAGGGCGAATCAGGTGTCCTACTAAAGTAGTATGATCACGAGCTCAAGACTTTTTTCACAACCAGGCCACTCAAATTTAGTGGCTTGAAGGCTTAACAGCTGTATAAAACAAATGAATAATGAACTATATATCGTATAGCTTTTATAATATTCTAGAAAATAAAACTCCAGCCCACATAGTGCTGTTGGTTAAGGATTACAAAACTATAGGCCAAACATTCAACATGCTCATATCGTCAACTAAATTGTGAATTGTCCATTATTGGATTTCTGTAATATTATACAGTATGTTTCTAATATAATTTTCATGTTTCAGAAAATAAAGTTAATTTGCTAAACACATGGCCTCAGCCCAACCGCCTATCTGCAATATGCATGCATAAAAATGCAGAATCAGACTAATATAGACAATGCGCTACAGTCAGTGCTGCTACAGTTAGTCCAATATACTGCACATGAGAAGCATGCAAGCCTCCCAATGGGCTGTGGAGAATAAATCAGAGGGAATGATTTTGACCTTAACCCTTTCACTGTCTACTCTTCAGATTATTTACAGGAGAAATAATGCCTAGGCCACTCACCTCCTTTATGTCAACATAAGCCACCGAGCCAGACCCAAACAGGACTTTAGTAGTAGTTGGGAGTTTCAGATACCTGATTTTAAGATGAGCAGAAAGAACGTTTTATTTTGATTATGAAGAAATCTCCAGAGTACATGATATATTCTCAAATGTACCAGAACCAACATTGTTCAAAGACATCCTGCAAACAACCAGAAGTACATTATATCATGATATATTGCACCGGGGCAGTCTGGGTTTTTGACAGAATAAATTCCTTGAATAAATTATGATATGAACATGATTCACTTAACATCTCAGTCTGGTATTGTTTAAGCAGCGGTTGTAACACTCCCCCTTGTGGCTCCAAAAAGTGCTCATTATTTCTACAAACCAGAATAATTCAACTAAAAAATGTTAGGTTTTGCTTTTTGATTTTATTTGTATGAAACAGTTCACATGGGAAAGTACTTTACTGACTGTTGGTTCTGAAATTATTATTAATGGACTGCGACATGATGTGATCAATACTGCTTGGCTTTTTTTTTTTTTTTTTTTTTTTTTAAAGGTGCATTTTTTATTCTTACTGTTCATGACAAAGACTGTAAGAAAATATTGTGTAATAAGAAATGGCCACAACTTCAGTATATATTTGTATATTGGAAAAGTAAAAAAAAAAAAAAAATCTAACAAAGGGTTAGATATAAAATGCATAAATAAAAGCATAAAACTTAAGCTCAACATTTCCAGTCATACCGTCAATCACATTTCACATAATTTGGCGTGTACGCTACAGTCTAAACACTACGCAACATAATCCAGTAGACTGACGTGTCTATATTTAACTCCTAAACTTGTTTAAAACTACAGCTGGGCAATATATCAATATTAAGATACGAGACTAGGTATCGTCTTAGATTTTGGATATCATAATATGGAACAAGTGTTGTCTTTTCCTGGTTTTAAAAGGCTGCATTACAGTAAAGTTGTCATTTTCTGGACTTACCAGACTGTTATATTATTTGCCTTTACCCACTTAGTCATTATATCCACATTACTTACCAAAAATCTCATTGTGTAAATAGTTTTTGAAAGCACCAATAGTCAACACTACAATATCTTTGCAGTATTGATAGCGGTATTTGGTTAAAAATATTGTAATATTTGATTTTCTCCATATCGCCCAGCCTTATTTAAAACACACATGAACATCTCCCATGTAAGACCCTAACACAAACAGCACCTACCGTAGCTAAAGAAATAAATTAAAACCCCTGAAAAAATATGCATCATATAAGAGGCCATGTTTAATGTCACGTCATCCTACCAGACAGACCTGCATAGCAAGGAAGAAACATAAGGCAAAAGACTTTGAACTATAAATCTACAGGCTTGGTGGCAGACAGCAGTCGTACTTGGTTGAGGGGGTTTCTGGGTGAACCTCTGTAATGGTTTATGTCCTTCTCTACTACCTGCTGCACAAGAGGCTTCTGAGCTCCTGGTGGATCAGCGACCGAACGCTCCATTTTGGTCTGTGGTTGGACCTTGTTGGTCATGTCGGCCAAAGCACAGGGTTTGAGTTTACGGGACAAGGTGCTTTGTTTTTTGGGTGGCACTGGAGGTGGTTTCTTTACGGGGCGAATGCTGTTGGACAGCCCCATTTGTTCCTCCCCCTGGCAAGGCTGGAGCTGTGGGTGAGGACAGAGGCCACTCTGCCAGCTCACTGCCCTCACCACCTGACCGCCCTGGCAGGTGGAGAGTTCTGCATTTCTAGTTGGTCTCCTGCTCTCTCCCAGGAGAGAGTTCATCCTGCGGACGGTCTGACGCACAGGGGTTCGCTGAAACTTGAGCGGTGATCTGATGTGTCCAGCCTTGGAGTTTCTGGGAGAATTAAGGGTGAGCCTGTTGAAGTGATGAATGTGGTCTGCCACCCGACGCTTTTCAGTCTCCAGGCTGCGTGGTGAGAGGGGCTGCTGGTTTTGGACTTTGGTACCACTCTCTGGGGGAGGTTCATTTTCTTCATGTACCGCACTGACCATAGTACCAATTTTAGGAGTTGTACCAAGCTCATCTCTGAGTTCAAGGCACAGCTTGTATGGAGTGGACTGCAGCCCAGAGGAGACACCCAGTTTGAAGAGAGCAGGACTCTGGATGTCCAGAGCTTCAATTAACCTGCTGCAGTTCACCTGCTCTGCCTCCGTTTCACATTCTCCCACCATGGAGCTGTTGTAGCTACCGATGGGAGCAGCACAGAAAGAGCCTTTATCCGCTTGTACTACTGGAGTACAGTATGCACCAGACTCAAAAACTACACTGTCAATATGCAAAGGTGACAAAGCGTCAATTTCAATCTGGCTAAAGGTAATGCTCTGCTCATTAGCCAGAAGGCTCTGCTGCGTTGGGAAGCTGGAGGCATCCGTGTCCACAGACACAACTTTGATCATGGGAGTCTCTGGCGGAGGGACTAGCAGGCTGTGTGATGGTTTTGTTGCGTTGTTTCCTGCAGAGTTGCAGTTGTCCTCTGTGACGGCCTGGAGAGCAGTGTCCGACTCTATGGAGGCCTTCTTTATTTTCAGCAGGGTGGGGCCGGTTTGACTCTGGGCTTCAGTGATGGAGCCCTCGCTCTCTAGGCTCTCAGCACTAGAAGCACAACACAACTTTTTAGGAAAGCTGGCCACTGCTGGGGGCTTTGATACGATGATGGCTGGCTCAGACATGTAGTTGCTCATTAAGCACATGTGCATGGGGGTTTCTGTGAAAGATCCTCCGCTGAAAGCCTGGTCTCCTACAGGAGTCTCGCCGCTCCATGAGGTCCGGTGGGCACTTGAGTCACATCGGGGGGTCAGCAAATTGTCTTCAGACTTGCTGATGTACTTTGAGCCTGTAAAACAATGTGGGATATTACAACTCAAAAAATGACTGAATGAATTTGTAACATCACAATGAAATAGATATTTTTTATTAGCAGTTGATTGGCTTTCATTTCTTGGTACTCACTTTTGGTTTCAGCTGTTCCAGGCAGAACTGATGGACTGAACTCTGTCTCTTTGGTGAAAGGAAAGTGGTTGTGCTCTCCTGAGTGGCAAGTCGCCAGCCAATGGCTTCAGATCCCTTTATCACCAGCGTGGAATGAGACATGAAAGATGAAAGAAGCTTTAGTGTATTATTTTTGTTAAGAAAAGGACCCCACAGGTGTTACCCAAAATGTATAATTAATATGTTAATTAAATGATTCTTGTGGTTAGTTCTTCAGAGGATGATATGTCACTCAGAAGAAACAAGATAGTGGATTTCTTGGTCATCAACTTTTTATTAAATCAAGAATATACATATAACTATAGAGCATTAGGAATTATGCACGTTAAACAGCTCACCTAATGTACCCTTAAACCGTTAACTATATAATAACATTCTTTCACCTGAGTGCTTAACCTAGTAAATCACAGGACATCTGCTGCTTGACATATGGTTTTGTACTATACAAGTATGAACACAATGTATTTGCAATATTACAAATGTGAAACACAATCCAAATTTTTTTTTAAACCGTGCACACATTAGTTCAAATGAGTTAGCTACTGAAAGTAAAACTTTAGAATATTACACAGTAAAAAGTGCTAATGTGCAACAATTTACCCCATTAAAAGCACCATGTGCAAATGTTACTTTTTAAATGTAATTGTTAATGGCAGCCTATTCCTCAATGCAATTCATTAACAGACTTTTCATAATCTGTGTAAGTGGAATGTGAAGTCTGTTGGCCAACTAGACTTACAGCCTCCTTGCTGCTCTTCCCCAGGCTAAAACGCAATCGCAGAGATTTGCGTGGTGCTTCTTTTTTGTCGACATTAGGAGAAAAGCAGCCAGCTCTTCCAGATTCAACTCTGAAAAAGATAAAACATTCAAACCATTATCAGAATAAGAACAATGTTCTACAAACTTGTATCTTTCTGTATAGTATAACTAGTGGGGAATGCACGGCTGTGTGGCACAATGCATTTTATGACAACACTTGGTCTTCATTTTTTGTATTCAGTATATGTACATTACTGTCACTGCTGTCATAGAAACTAAACATAATTGGGATTTTGAAGGATAACTCGAGTACAAAGAAAGTGTGTACCTGTTGAGTGCATGTCTCTTGCTAAGTCGTTGGCTCTTCCTCCTTGCAGAGACAGATGACTGCCTTCTAGACTTGCCTGCTGATGACAGGGTAAGTTGGGAAGAGTCCAAGACCCCTGAGGCACTGTAAGCTGCCATATATAAAAAAGGAGGGAAACAACATGTACACTTAACCACAAGCTTAAGAGATAGCAGAATAGTTCATTCCCATTTGATCAAACAATCATCAATACCTGATCCAGGAGTGGACGCCGCGCTGAACAAAGCATTGGGAAGTAATTCTATCCCAAGAGTCTTTTTGACAGATCTACGTTTCTTGTTTGAGAATCCAAAAGAGTAACCAGATTCCAAAGGAAGTTTTCGCTTTGAGGTTGGTGTTGCAATCACAGGAGTTGCAGAGGAAAAGACTGGCAAAATCACAAAAGAATGAATACATTTATATGTATAGTAATTTTTGTATATGTATGATTTGTTTTTTATATTTAAAAAACATTCCAAAGTGAATTCTGAGCCAAGGCACTTGGAAGACTTTGCAGGTTATGGCGGAAATTTATGGAAGATAATTCATGCAAATGACAGGCAGACAGGCAAAGAAAACAAAAGCCAATAGAGAAATTTAAATCAAAGCATTATTTCCAATAATTCAAACGACTTATTTTCATTATTAAGACAAACGTCAATAAATTTGCAGAAAGCTTGTTGTTTCATGTGCATAGCAGATGGACCTTCATGCTATAGGACAGGCAACATTATCTCCTCTGACCTCAGTACGTACCAAGACTGTCTGACTGGGTGGCATTTGTGGGTGTTCTATTAGTTTTTATCTTATTCAGAGCACCATTGACCATATCTGAAATATGAGACAAATCGAACCATATAAAAATGTATACGGACTAAAGCTGCTTCAAAATAACACGATTCATTTACATGTTTAGTGTCTCTAGATATTTTCAGGGTGGTTGCACCAGTGCAACTGGAATTTATCTTGCCAATCTGAGTTTTAATTTAAATTATCTTGTATACTGCAGCTTTCATTAAAAAAATTTTTTTAAAAAAATATCTGATGGCATAGTCTTACCTCCGAAGCTGCGCCTGTGTCTCTTCCTTATCCCTGAGTTTATGTCCAGCTCCTCAAGTCCATCATGAGTAGGGGACAGTACCCCCGCCTCACAGCCCATCATGGCTGGAACTTTCTCTAGAAGAAACTGTGGTAACACACCTGTGAAACACAGACACAACCAAATAATTAGTGTTTGAAAAGCTACAGTGTACACAGACCCAAAAGGTAAGATGCCTCAAGTCATACCAAAGTTGTGGGCATTCTCTATGAAGCAGTGTACTATGGCTGCCTGTAGCTTGAGGCGTTTCTCAGTGTTGGCGTTCATCTTCTCTGTACCGTCTCCAGCGTGAAGGAGGTTGGGAGCCAAGATCACAGACAAGTTGCTGCTATCCATCTTATTCTCTGCACTCCTGTGATTGAGCAAAGAGATAGAAAAGCAGCAGTAATGTACATATGAAGAGGAAGGTAACGACAGATTAAAAACATTAAATGGTTGTTTGATGTTTGTAAAAAAAAAAAAATAGATTTTAAATGTAACAAAGTAATCCAAGTAAATATATTTCTGGCACCTCTTAGACACATTGTTGAGGAAGTCAAAAAAGTGACGCAGGGTGCTTAGGTTTTTGTCAGGGTAGGACACAAGCCAGCAGCATGGTGGCTGAGGTCCTATCCTCCGTGGTCGGAAGTTGCTGGGCCTTGAGGAAGGTCTCCTGCAGCTCTGTCGGTAGCACGGGCTCTGGCAGTTCCCTGAAGAACTGCTTCACCAGACCAGCCACGTCACAGGGAAGTGCGGTAGACAGACACTCCTCACCCGCATCCAGTTTTGCCTACACAGACAAAACACAGCTGCTGTGTTAGACCTTTTTCTCAGGGTCACCATCCCTCAGTGAATGCAAGGTCAACTTCAGCCATCACTCACCCTGAGTGCTTTCAGGCGAATGACAGAGCCAGATTTTCTGAACAGCCCCTCTGTGTCAACATGTGCCAGCAGTATCATACATGCGTCGACCAGGAAGCTAAGGAAGCAGAGAAATGGTAGTATAAAATGTACAAGACAGCACAAGAAATAACTTTAAACAAATTTAGGCTTGCATAAAAAGTAAAGCATGTCTACTTGCCTTGGCACGCTCCCGCATTCCATATTATAGTACGGTAGGCTTTCCAGGGATACCCCGAAAACCTTTGGCTGGGGGGGGGGACAATTAAAAACCAGACATTAAATGTATTAATGTTAGATTTTAAACAGGAATGCTAAACAATGGAGAAAAAAACCAACCAGCAGGTAAATCACTCTAATTACTTTAGCATCACAACCATTGTATTCATCTGTTTCAAAATCTGAGTCCAAAATTTTGGACACACTGCTTTTTTTTTTTTTTTTTAAATAAACCATACTCATATTGTTCTCTGTGATAGAAATTCCACTTCCCAACATTCCTGTTGGTGAGAACAATGGAAAGTAGCCACTTTGTGCTGGTTTTAACATCAATGATCTGAATCCATCCTGAGTTTTTTAAGTAAGGAAAAGAGTGATCCCATTCCAGTTGCTGATTTCCTCATATGGTCTGAGCTAATGTTGATTGCACTTGTTTTCTATTACCACATTGCAAGGCCTCTTGCAAAATACAGACGTTCTGTGTTCATTTGAAAAATCACAAAGTCTCTTGCAGCAAACCTTGTGACTCCTGTAAACCAATTCCAAGTAAGTACACAAGAAACAGGGCGTCTACAGTTAGTAAATTAACTTCCATAACATTCACCATATCCTGTACAGGTTAAATTGTTCAAAGTTACCTGAATTGCAAATTTATTTTGCCAATATGTCCAAAAACATTACAACAATGTGCCCTAAAGATTTATGAAAACACATTGTCCTTTTGTGTCGTCGAGTTTTGTCTTTCTGACTTGTAAAGAACTTCATGTGTGAATAAACAAGAGCACAGCCAAACAAAGCATTTGCAGTGACGGACATGGGTGACAACAGCCTGCGAACAAATGGGTTTCATCAGTGGGGGCATGCTTTCATTAATATGCTAATTGGATTCAATTGCCTAAAGTTGAGGGTGTAACGTTAAGGTTGATACTGTTAACGTTAAATCGTGGCGTGCCATAACAGATTGTCTTGTTAAAAAAATTTTGCAAATAAAAACAAAGTAAATTTTGCTGTGCATGAGGTTTCTTACCGAGTTGCTGGCTGTTGCCTTAACGTTACAGCTGGCGGCTTTGTTTTTGTTCCAGTTCTTTGTCTTTATCCCATACGCTGCGCGGAGGTGTTGCACAGCCACCAGACGCATCACATTTCTCTCCATGACTTTCATTTTGCACTACTCTCATGTAAATTTCAAATGCCCTTTGCAACAATTCGTTCACTCTCTTCTGACTGGACCGGACGTTACGTTACGTCGGTTTAGTCCTGAGTCTTTCTAACTTTAACGTTATCACTTTCTCCACACCTCGGACGCAAACTAGCTAGCTAAGTCATCCTCACGTGGATCTGATCTGAACTTAACGTTAACTTACAAGACGCTTGATCGTTTACCATTTGCAATATCAACAGTAAGAACTACAAAGTTACTCAGTACCAAGGAGATACCAACGACTTGACTAACGTTACATTATGGAGCGCATATCTAATGACTAGCGTTAACTCAGTGTTTCAGTTGCAATGCAGCTAGCTAGCTAACGTTAGCAAGTCAAATTAACGTTAGCTCATTTACAAGCCTAACATAAATAAACTAAATAGCTTATAGTGTTACAAAACTGATCATTTGTGTTTACCTCTTGTCAAACGATGAACTGTACGAATTACATCGATTAATTTCTTTAGCTAGCTAACTGCATTGCGATAATGGCTTACTCGTCAAATCGGTTGTTGCCAGGATGTCTGTTTCCGCCCGCAGAGCATTCAAACAGCGGCGCTCCATACACTCTACGCTGTGATTGGCTATTAACGGTTCGAATAACATTCTTTGCGGCGTTTGTTTTACTACCCAGGGTAGCCTCACTGGGCGGGGTGGTTTCTAGACGAAACCTCTTGTGGTCGTTTCTTGTCAACCGGTTAACTCTGTAAGACAAAATAGTTGCACCTTTCAGACAAATGCCCATATTTGATTCGATTCTTACCAGTAGCCTATCTGGTGAATTCTCCATCACCCTGTTTTTGTGCATTATGGCTATGGTTATGACACATGATGTATAGATTAATGATATTCAGCATATTTAATGGGATCACATCAAACAGAATGAAAGACTGAAAAATGTAAGATGGCCAATTCTCAGACCAAGAAAATAAATGTAATGGATTGCAACATCAAATGCTGTGAAATAATACATGTTAGCAAAACTTTGTATTACAAGTTACACTTAAAACATATAGTGACTGCCATCACATCTTCTAACCTGGCTGTAAGAAAGCCATGTAGTGTGACCTAATTTGTTCTCATTTTTGGTAAGAGCCCTTCACTGCTCCCTTCTCTAATCTTTATATAAGGAATGAGGCATAATGCCAAATATCCATAGTTATGTTTAAAACAAAGAATTAACCAGAGAAAGAAGGAAAATAAGACAATGGCTGTACTTGTCCAGATTCTCAAGTAAGGTAAAAATTCATGTTCACTTTTGTCTTCAACCACTAGGTGGAAGCATCACCATGTTTCAGCAAACTTGCTCATTTGGGTATGTGAGGAAAAGATGGATTGACATAACACAATCATAGTGTTTGCTGAAATCGCACACGTAATGACAGTGTCATTTTGTTATTTTGTGTGTTTGCATTGCTGTAATATACGGGGTTCCGTTTATGCCAAAATTAAATCAACATGCATACTCTCATCAATGCGTATCTTTATTACAATAGAACATAAACATATATGTACAGGAGACAACAACATACAAATGTTTGGATGGAAGGAGGTTGGTTGTGTGTTTAGAAGCATTTCCTGTGGACAATGGAGGGCCCTGCCTCATCGTACTCCTGCTTGCTGATCCACATCTGCTGGAAGGTGGACAGGGAAGCCAGGATGGAGCCACCAATCCAGACGGAGTACTTCCTCTCAGGTGGAGCGATGATCTAAGCAAGTAATAAACAACATCTAAGTTTTAATGACTGTTACATTATTTAATGGATGAACTTAATTAATAATTTAAAACCATTGCCATTTCTCACCTTAATCTTCATGGTGCTTGGGGCCAGAGCTGTAATCTCCTTCTGCATACGGTCAGCGATACCAGGATACATGGTGGTACCACCAGACAGCACATTGTTGGCGTACAGGTCCTTACGGATGTCAATGTCGCATTTCATGATGCTGTTGTAGGCGGTCTCATGGATACCAGCAGACTCCATGCCTGGTAGAGGACCAGCAGAAAAGATGAGTTTTGTCTGAGACAATAGCCTACTGCAATTGTTAGATTTATCAAAAAACAAATAAAACCAATTACTCACCAATGAAAGAAGGCTGGAAGAGGGTCTCTGGGCAACGGAAACGCTCGTTACCAATGGTGATGACCTGACCATCAGGCAGCTCATAGCTCTTTTCCAGGGAGGAGGAGGAGGCAGCGGTGGCCATCTCATTCTCAAAGTCAAGAGCCACGTAGCACAGCTTCTCCTTGATGTCACGCACAATCTCACGCTCAGCTATGGAGCAGAAAGTTCACGTATTGAGAAACAACACACACCTCTTACTAAACAAATGAACCATGATGACATAAACCTACCAGTTGTGACGAAGGAGTAGCCACGCTCAGTCAGGATCTTCATCAGGTAGTCAGTCAGGTCACGACCGGCCAGATCCAGACGCATGATAGCGTGTGGGAGAGCATAACCCTCGTAAATGGGGACATTGTGGGTCACACCATCACCAGAGTCCAGCACGATACCTTTAGCAAGCAGAAAAGGACCACAGTGGGTAAGCAATGCATGCCTGTAAAGGTCTGTCCTCTACAAGTATGTCTCACATCATAAACCATACAATGTTGTTGACATCACAGGCACACACCCTGCTGAAGAGGAATTTACACCTCCCCTTGACAATGAGACAGGAATCTGTCCCGATGATAGACACCCTCAAAATAAATAAATACATATTCAACAGTTTCCTCTTATCTTAGCTCACTGCGTAACTGACCACAGACTACATTTCGTGAAAAGATGGAGTATACTGACCAGTGGTACGACCAGAGGCGTACAGGGACAGGACAGCCTGGATGGCCACATACATGGCTGGAACGTTGAAGGTCTCAAACATGATCTGGAAGAAGAAGCAAGCCAATGTAAAAGTTTGTCCTAATCCAAGAACAAATATGTAAGAGCAGAGCAGAAAGTAGTGACTGTAAAGTACCTGGGTCATCTTCTCCCTGTTGGCTTTGGGGTTCAGGGGGGCCTCAGTGAGCAGGGTGGGGTGCTCCTCAGGGGCCACACGCAGCTCATTGTAAAAGGTGTGGTGCCAGATCTAACGGATGAGAAAGAACAGCTGATGTCAGGACTAAAACGACTCAACTGAATAAACAACAAAACCAGGTCGTCTAAAAATAAGCAACTTTTACGCTGTGAATTCTCGAGGATATGTAATGTCAGCTGCTATGAATGGTGTTAATGAGTCTCACTATCAACACACACCTTCTCCATATCATCCCAGTTGGTGATGATGCCGTGCTCAATGGGGTACTTCAGGGTCAGGATACCCCTCTTGCTCTGAGCCTCATCACCTACATAGCTGTCCTTCTGACCCATACCCACCATCACACCCTGAGGGAAGAAGCACAAGAGGAATATAAGACATAGGAAAATGATACTTTTATACATACTTGAGTAAACGTTTTTTTTCTCAGTTTTCTTTTAGCTTACCTGGTGGCGGGGCCTTCCAACAATGGAAGGGAAGACAGCACGGGGAGCGTCATCTCCAGCAAATCCAGCCTTGACCAAGCCAGAGCCGTTGTCGCACACAAGGGCGGTAGTTTCATCGTCGTCACACATGATTAGGCTTCACTGGGGTGGTCTAAAGTTTGAGGGGTGGGGTAGAAACACAAGGAGATTTAGGATGGGTGTTAGGAACAGCTGTCTAAATTGCCCATCATAGACTACATAGCATGAAGGCCTGTTATAATTGAACAATCACAGACACTTTATCGCTGGAGTGGCTGATGTGATGAAGTGACTAGACCAAAGACTCATATGATTAATATATGTATTAGCTGTGATCCAGAGTACATTTGAAGACCTTCCAACACTCTCTTATAACTGCTCTATCATTTTGCAAACACTAATACAACCCACCTCAAAGGGTGCTATTTATAGAGAGCTAATTAGACATGCATTTGGATGCTATTTTGGTCCCAGTGTTGTTGTACAACTACTGATACCACAGCCGTGATTGTCCCTGGGCCATCTCAGAGTTGCTGAGGTAGCACCAAAAAGGGGCATAACAGAAAGACCTGTGATCTATTTTAAACTCAGCACACAGTTCTTAACAGCGTGAAACAAGTGACACATGGATCTCCTGCTATTTCAGGTCTGAGAGAGCTTGTCTGAGAGCCAAGCCAGCACCCATCTGTCCCCACACTGTGACACTTTTGTTTTACTACATGGCTCCATACCCCAGCTGCCTTTTAACTTAATTCATTGGAGCATGGGTGAATTTGGCTACCTTCTTCCTAGCTTCTGTGCACTGATCCAAGTACTACTCCAATAGTGTATGGTAGAGATACTATATTTGTTAGTTCTCTATGCTTTTCCATGGATTATTTCCATAGCATTGAGTTTCTTTATAGCAGAAAATCAAATCATATAATTATGTTTAATTTCCACATCCCATTGCAGTCAACCTAGCATAACCAGTGCCTCCAGTTCTAACTGTCAGTAAATTCTGTTAGTTACTACAACATATGACAACCATTGGATAGCTGAAGTTAAGTAATCCATTCATTAACTTATATCCCATCAAATCGACTTCATGAAACTAATCATACAAATGACACAGATATTTACAGTGGAACAGAGAAAAAAGCTATGAAATGTACTCACCAAGGTGCACTGGTAGGCAGATGCTTCCACTGGGACAAAGGCTAAGGTTGAGAAGAGCCCCTTAAATAAGACCCAGACTGGGTCTAGGGACCAGGGGCGGGGCCGGGGGTTCACACAAGTCCAAATAAGAGCTGCCAGCAAAAAATCAACAAGCCACTGAACGTGTTTTACATACATGGATGGGACTTCTCTGCAATGTAGTCACTTGGATGACACAGTTTAAATGAATGTCAGTAGAGAATAAAACGTTTTTGAAATATTATTGGATTTATAGTATTATTGAATACAAAAGAACAACATAAACATTAATGCAATTTCATTTCTCAAAGGAACATAAAGAGTAATCTCCTATTCTAAGATGAAAGTTTATCTCATCAACTTCATGAAATATGTAACTCCATGTCCTAAAGCAATGCATACTTGCTGTGTGTTGCAATATCATTACTTTATAGCCCTGCAATCATTCATCTAAATTAAGACACTGTGAATGTCTTGCAATTAAAGTTTCAAAATACTGTATTTTATGTTACTCTGGTGCATAATATGCCACTCTGCACATATGTCACATCTCTAAAGAGGTTTTACTATACTGAGAAGGCCAACTATGATATGATGACCCAGTCAGGAGAGCATCACTGGTGTCTTGTTAAGGAAATGAAAACATTGCACATGTCTGTAAACCATGGTGCTGGTATGTGCACTGAGCTTCCTCAACTTGAGGAACAGCTGATGGCAACGCCAGCAGGGCTTGGTGTGGGATCTGGCTGTCTGAGTGGCCTGTGGTGTCAGTGCTTCAAGCTGATTGGCCCAGCTGTCTCCTTATAGGGTTACAGTGAGCAGCAGTCTCATAATGAGCAGCCACTGACGTTTCCAAGCTGTGAGTTTGCAAAGTGGAGGTCCATATTTGTGCTTCCCACTTTTTCATATATTTGCCTTCATGTAAAGTATACCTTATGAGGTAATACTCTCATCTATGCAGGAATGATACACACATTTGACAGATAATATGTTGATACAACATCATTCCCAAAGACAATATCTTATATGGTCAGATCTCAGGGAATATCACTCATGTATTTGTAATGAGAAAATAAAATGTATTGGTTTAGGTCTTCATTTGAGGAAGAATGACTCAGATCTAGAAGAGCAGTATACTGTATATTACGAGAGGTTGCAGTGTATCAGAGCTGGAGGTACTGTATATGAGAGTATTCTTCTGCTCCAGGCTGCCCTTCAGAGCCTTCTATCGACACAGATAGAAGCTGGGAGCAGCTAAAGCATCTTATAGTTATTTGTATGCCAAAAAACATTTTTATAGATTTGATTAAGATTGTTTTGAAACACGAATAAAGAAGATTTGATTCATGATCAGGCTTTTCTACCAAGCAACAGTGGGAGACTCCTATATTCTGAAGCTTTGTAAAAAAAAAAATAAAATATATATATATATGTGTGTGTGTGTGTGTGTGTGTGTGTGTGTGTGTGTGTGTGTGTGTGTGTAAGAGTATACAGTATACAGGGTTTTGGAGCATACTTGCTACAAATCTATTTCCATATCTACTTAGGAAGTATGTTTAATATTACATCATGTCTTAGGTTTGTTAACCACTTTTTTTCTACAACATTTGAGGAAGTTGTACTTGAGTACTCATGTTCAGTTTCCACTCTTGCTGGTCAGTGACAAGATTACTTACCTTGTATTTTTATGGTTGCATTACATTTGTCTCAGGACATGCCCAAAACATGACTTTCTGGACATCAAACAGCATATGCATTTGTTAGTAGGGCTATGCTGGAAAATTTATCATCGTCATTTGGACTACTTCATTTCTCCTTTTTTAATGGTTTGCACTACCTAGCTACACAATAATGAAAGGAAAAGAAAAAGCTCCAAACAAATTGCTGAAAATAAAAAATACAAGTCTAAATAAAATGAAAATAAATTTGACAAATATGAGGGAAAAAAGTCAACTGGATTTGTGTCTTTCTCCATCTCAGTTGCCACTTACTTCACCAGCAAACATAATGTAGCCTACCATGGGTTTACAGTGTAAGTCATGTTTAAATTCCTCCCTCTCCATTTCCCAAACACCAAATTGTTGCATAGTGGGCTACAGTAATCATTACACCCGTGTTCCATAACTTCACATCCCTACCCTTGTACCCATCAGTAGGCACACATACTGGTCTGGTCCCCCTGTTACTACAAAAAACACAGTAACCTATGCTGAACAATCCGTTCCCAGCATCAGAGAGTTTTAGGTTAATTACTGCCCTCTAGAGGCCATTTCTGAGAAAGCAACGTGATGACGTATCCCCTGCGACACAACTTGCAACAACTATGCGCCAGTTGGCAGCGTAGTTGTGGCAGCGTTGTTGTGGCAGCATGTATGTTCTCCTATTGCTTGTGTGATAAGTTAGCTAATGCTATGTTAACGACAGTAAGGTGAGTATCTGCTAAAGTTTAACTTAGCAAAGGGACAGAGGAGGGTGGCGGTGAGCGCAGCGGAGCCTCTTATCTGTCGGCTGCGAGTGTGACAGCACCGTGGGACTGCCATGTAGTTAAAGGCAGAAGAATGACCAGTCAGCAGCACACTTCAACAGAAGGGACAGACGACTACACGGACCAGCAGGAAAATGAGCTAGAAGCTCTCGCGTCTATCTTTGGAGATGATTTCCAGGATCTGCGGAACAAGTATCCTTGGAAGGTAGCTACGTTAGCTAGAGATGTTAGCCGAATGCACTGCCTTTAGTGAGCCGACGATGGGTAAAAGTTAACGCATTACTTCTACTAGACTATACGTGTTGTAATCCGCTCTACCAATGAGGATTCCTTGATTGTATTTTCAGGTTAAAAGACCTCCAGAGGTGCATCTCTGCCTGCGGCCCAACGGGCTAAACAATGGACAGGAATGCTACGTGACTGTGGATTTGCAGGTCAAATGCCCATCCACATACCCTGACGTGTGAGTACTGACCCCTGCCCTTTGAAATGTATTTACTATGGCCATTATTCCCACTCCACTGCAAGGTATCCATACACAGTCCAGCTGCTCCAAAAAGTTAGGGAAGTCTCTAAATCATGTTACCATGTATACATTACTAAAGATACATTGTACCATAAGTAATGTATAACTGAGTAAGATGGTATACTTATTCATTGTTTGTCCACATACTGAGAAACATTCTGGAAACTACTGGTCAGAGAAACTCATGTTGAGGCTGCCTATATCTTATTGGAATCCTCTGTAAACAACTTCAAACTTTTACTTTTTACTTATTAATTTCCTTATTTATTTTTCCTCTACATATATTCACAATATCACACTGTTTAGTGTGATATTGTTGCTACACAATATATTTGTATGTCTACTGACCGTTGACTGTATGTTCCCGATCTTGCAACAAAGAAGATAAAAACAGCATCTTTTGAAGCATTACAATGGAACAGCTGACGTTAGCAGCATTGGCAAGTTATTTTCATTTATTCACAGTTTCTCAAAAGAGTGTGTTGTGTTTTTGGATACTAAGAGTGTCTTGTGTTAAAATATATGAGTTCACACAAGAAATAAAGTACTACTCAGCCTTAGAGCTTAATTTTTACTTGTAAAACAGAGTTGTGACTAAGTGGTATTTTATCCATAAATCCTGGTCCTGCATGTCTCGTCAGATTCATAATATTGTTTACTTTATCTTTGATCAGATAGTTCCAGATTTAAATTTACATTTTAGCCAATTTTATTCTGGCAAAGTGGCCTGCTTGGGTCAACATTTTGGCTGGATTAAAGGCTCCTGGACAATAATGTACTTTAATAGGCCCTACCTCCACCTCTCTCTGTGTCTGTTATCCGCATCGTCCACTCTCTACATTCGCATTTTACCTGTTTGTTACAGTGCCCACCAAGTACAGTATGTCTCATGTTGTACACATTCTAAAAACTGCTTTTAATTTGTAGAGAGATTTGACTCGTGATTGATTCGCAGATGTTGGAACTAATATCTGACCAATAGGAATAAGCACATGCATGAACACATTAAATACACTATATAGCTTGAAGGAAATAGACAAGAGCTAAAAGCACGGTCACCATTAAATTACTTTTCAGTAACTAACTAAAAAACGCTCAAGCCCACTTGATCAGAAAAGAAATGAGAAAAATGCTGCATATTTCCAAACTGTTGCTTTTTAACATTCAGGACAGCTGCCCCATGTGCCTGTCTGTTAACAAGACAAAATCCCCAGACAGAACAAAGATCTACAGTGGAGTTGTGAATGTCCCCTCAGTGCATACTAGTGGTCATTCACTCTTGGTAACTTATGTCTTGGGGCACCTACAGGCCTCCACAGCTGGAGCTGATTAATGCCAAAGGTCTATCGAATGAAAACCTCCAGAACCTTCAGAGTGAAATCACCAGGCTGGCTGCAGCACGATGCGGGGAGGTGAGGATGCAAAGATGCACAGATGCACAGATACAAGTATATAAACAAACTACTTTTGACCAACCTACTTGTCCACCTAGGTGATGATTTATGAGCTAGCTGACTATATCCAGGGCTTCCTGAGTGAGCACAACAAGCCCCCTTCAAGCTCCTTCCACGAGGAGATGCTGAAGAACCAACGCAGACAGCAGGAGAAGCGAGCCCAGGAGGAGCAGCAGAAGATGGACCAGAGGCGCAAGCAGGAGGAGGAGATGGTTAGAAGAGACAGAAAAATATTCATTCTGGATTAGTTTTATCTATGTTGTGCTAATGTTATTTCTAAGTGATTTGTCCAACCCATTCACAAAGGGTCTTAAATTTCCTCTTGTCAGAGCCATTGTCTCACATTACCAGACCTTCCTCCACAGCGCCGCGAAGGAGGGTCTGGCGAGTCCGCACAGCATTCCGGGATGGGAGAAAAACATGCACTGGTTTATTACTAAAGATGTGACAAACTATGTTGCATGTTGTTATTTTCTTAAATAACTGAACCCCCAACAACTTACAAAAGTTTTAGTTCAACAGGTGTTGACTGGGAACTTTTTTGTTTGTGTAGGAAAAAGAGATCATGGCTGAAATCCAAAGGAGAGAAGAGGAGAAACGAGAGGAAAAGAGAAGAAAGGAGATTGCCAAACAGGTGACTGGGATGCACCATTTCTACTGATCTACACAGAATAACAGTAAAACATGCACAGTTTGTATTATACAAAAATGGTGTTGTGATTGACCTTTTTGCGTGGTTCATATTCACAGGAGCGACTAGAGAGTATGGAGCAGCCAGTCCCTGCTAACGGCTCCATGTTAGGGAGGAGCCCACCCAGCCCGGGTGGAGCTACTCCTGAACTGATAGAAGCCAAGAAAGCAGCCGCTAACCGCCGTCGAACTGCCTCAAATACACGCCACAGGTACACAGCAAACCAACGAATGCTCCTCATGTTAAAGAAACATGGTAATAATGCTTAAAGTTGAATCTGTTTTCCCAGACGTGACACGATTAATGAAGACAACCCTCGCTCCCAAGAGCTACTTCACTTCCACAGCAGCACTTTTGGAGAACTTGTTGTCCACAGAGGGAAAAGCTTAGGTGAGAGCTGTTTGAGACAATGCAGCCATTATGTTGCAAAAGTCGCTTAATCCACCCCAATAACCTGCATGTACATTAATGTCTGTGGCAGGTGTAAGCGAGAGGTTCCGCCGTAATGTTTATTATGGATTTGAGGCAAACTCAGGGGACTTTGCTGTGATCTACGAGTGGTCGCTACGCTGGAACCAGAAGTTGGGCAAATTATTCACCAGCCAGGAGAAAGGAAGGATTGAGAACTGCAAAAAGCAGGCAAGTAGAGAAGATAGCAGTTATTATCATTATGTATTTAATGGTTAAATTATGCATTTTTAAGAGCAGTAAAAACACTTCTGAAATACTATGCTTTTGAATTCCTGTGTAGATCCACGGGGCAGAAAATGAGTTCAACTCCCTCCTGCGGCTGGATCACCCGAACTTGGTGCACTACATGGCTCTGAGCTCCATTGAAAAAGAGGACTGCCTCATGGTTAACCTGCTGGTGGAGCATGTGCCCGGCATCAACTTGACCAAAATCAGCCACACTCCGGTCCCTTTGGATAAACTGTGCCACTACACGGCCCAGCTGCTGGCTGCTCTTGACTACCTTCACTCCAACTCTGTGGTCCACAAACAGCTGGGGGCCTCCAGCGTGCTGCTGGACTCCAAGGGCGATGTCCGACTGACTGATTACAGCTTATCAAAGAGGTTTGCTGACATCTGCAAAGAGGACATTTTTGAGCAAGCCCACGTGCGTTTCTCAGAGGATACGATGATGCCCATGAAAACGGGCAAAAAAGGGGATGTGTGGAACTTGGGGCTGATGTTGCTGGCTCTGAGTCAGGGGAAAGAGGTGCAGCAGTATCCAGTGACAGTGCCAACCAGCCTGCCTGCTGACTTCCAGGATTTCCTCCACAAGTACGTATGTGTGGATACAACAACAGCTTCTTAAAGGAGTATACCAGTGTTTCAGCTCATTTACTATAAATCAAGTACTGTATACTTTCAATTATACAGTATAGTTGTTGCTTTATTTTCTTAATCGGTGCAGCTCTACACTAAAAGATATAATGCCAAGAAAGTTTTGTGTCTCTATTAGTTGATTTTACCTGTTGCCATGAAGGGAAACCAGCTACTGCCTGTAAAGGAGAAAAACACATTCAAAACTCTAAAGCTGAGGGCAATGCCTTGGAAAATGGTTGGCAGTAATGTGAAGCATATGTGATTTGATGTAAATAGGCTAAAACATGCAAAAACCCTGGTTTGTTCCTTTTAGGTCTTGATGTAGTTATAGTCTGTCTACCTACTTTACTGGCGGTTTAAAATTGTTTTTTACATAAAGTTGTGTTAGATTATACAGACCTTGTTTTTGATATGACTGATTTCTGTTGTCAGCAGACCAACAGCACGATAGATGGATGGATGGATGGATGGATGAATAGATAGATAGATATTTATTGATAAAAAAAATGGGAAATTATGGTGTTACAGCAACAAACATACATCAGTCACACAGCACAGAAGATAAATATAAATATAAATGAAATACTAGGATACAATGTGGATCAGTACCGTAGACTAGAGTGTTCCTGTTCTACAGTTGATCCGTCTTTTATGCTGTATGTGTCTTTGTCATAGGTGTGTGTGCCTGAATGATGCTGAACGCTGGACAACCCAGCAGCTTTTAGACCACTCCTTTCTTAAGCCTCCATCGCCTAAAAACCTGCCACGGGACCAGGAGACCAGCCCAGAAGGTGATATACACGCCCATATACAATGTGTAAATGAGGTGGAGAAAGTGTTAGAAACACCATTTAAAATTCCTTAGAACAAAACCACAGTTGTGTCAATTGAGTCAGCACAATTATTATTATTAATTATACAAACAATTGTAAGAATTTAACTAGTAATTTAATAGTTTAGCTTCAAATAGGTACAAACAATAGAAAGATACTAAATTTCCCAGCAGCACTACATACATTTGAGAAGGTGAAAGCAGAGTAAATGTTTGCTGGATAAATGACATTAATGATGAATCAATTATAATTATATTATTAAAATTGTTACAGGCCAATCTTTTGTTTATTGGCAAACTGATGAATTGACAAATGTTTTCAGCATTAGTATTTATTACAGGATTATTGTATTACATTGTACAGGTGTTTCCATTTTTTTGAATAATAAGTATATACAGTGTAAAGAAAAGCGAGCTGATCTAACCATCAAATTTGTGATGTCATACCGTTAAAAACTCCCAACTTCTCCAACAAGGCAATCCAGTAGATTGTCTTTATTTATTTTTTATTTTTTCTCATCTCAGATCCCGCCGTGGACTTTCCATCATCAGTCATCCCACAGAGCCACATCCTCAACGGTCCATTCAGCTCCGGGGTGCTGAGGCAGTTTTCTCGCTACTTCAATGAGTTTGAGGAACTCCAGCTTCTTGGAAAGGGAGCCTTTGGGGCTGTTATTAAGGCAGGTTCTTTTTTATTTATTTTATTTTTTTACACACTAGCTTTCTTGGGAGACGGCATTACAATGGCAAGAAAGCTGGCTTCAATTTCTTTGCGTCCAATTTGTTTCTTCTACTTTCCCTCTCCTGCGTGTCCAGGTCCAGAATAACCTAGACGGCTGCTACTATGCTGTGAAGCGCATCCAGGTCAACCCAGCTAGTAAACAGTTCAGACGGATCAAAGGCGAGGTGACGCTGCTCTCACGCCTTAACCATGAGAATATCGTCCGGTACTACAATGCGTGGATTGAGCGGCATGAGACGCCCTCGGGAGGGGTGCTGAGCAACACCGACAGCTCTGAGCCTTTAAGCACTGCCGACAAGCCTCCTCAATGCAATGAGCCTCGGCAGAGCATCAACGAGCTGGGCCTGGCTGACAACGCAGAGGACATTGCTCCACCTCCAGCCCTGTCGAGCTCGGTGGAGTGGTCCACCTCCATCGAGAGATCCTCCAGCGCCAAATGTACCAGACACCAGTCGAGTGATGAAGATGATGACGACGACGAAGAAGAAGATGTGTTTGGGGCCTCTTTTTTGTAAGTTTTTTTTTTTTTTTTTTTTTTTTTTTAGTGGCAATTAATCCAGCAAGACTTTCTCCTGCACAAACACAAACTCATGATACATCACTATTTTTTGTGTGGATTTTAGGCCATCAGACAGTGACTCAAGTGACATTATCTTTGACAATGGCGATGAAAGCACGGACGAGGTTAGAATATTTATTCATTCTCTTATTAGTGTTTGTCATTGTCAGGCAAAGTGCAACTAATGGTGTTTCCTCTGACAGGTTGAGCCAAGCAAAATGCCTGTGATCAACACAACAGAGAGCACAGACTCCTATCAACCCCTCCTAATAGCACATCACTTGTACATACAAGTATGTATAAGCTTCACCTTAATTCTTTTTTTCCACCACTAGAGGTCTCTGCCTCACATCTAATGCATGTTTTCTGTTCCTGACAGATGGAATACTGTGAAAAGAGCACTTTAAGGGACACAATAGATCACGGCCTGCACCAGGACCAGAATCGGTTATGGAGACTCTTCAGAGAAATACTGGATGGCCTGGCTTACATCCACGAGCAGGTGTTTAATTTGTGTGCGTTAATGTGTTTGTAGCGTTGCTTTGCCAGACATTCCTCTACAGCGCTGCAGAGGAGGGTCTGGCTGTCCCACACAGCATTCCGCGATGAGAGAAAAACGTGCTGTGGTTTATTTGCACTTCTTTAAACCAATCACAATTGTCATGGGCAGCGCTAAGCACTGGGCAGATCCATGGGGCCGCTGCAAAACAGCCTCGGGAAAGAACTTGTTTTGGTGGAACATGTGTATGTTCAAAAGTAGTTTAAGTCGTGCAACAGAAATCTCAGATTGGACAGATAGTCTAGCTAGCTGTCTGGTTTAACCCTGCAGAGATCTGAGGAGCAGTTAACCATAGTCCTCATAAATCCACCGGAGTTTAGAATTCCAACACAAAGAAAACGTAAGGTAACAGG
Organism: Etheostoma perlongum; assembly: GCA_026937815.1. NCBI lineage: Eukaryota > Metazoa > Chordata > Actinopteri > Perciformes > Percidae > Etheostoma > Etheostoma perlongum. Next base: position 10,419,741 of record CM049390.1, on the reverse strand, counting down.
ACATCGGGCCAAAATAGTGAAATCCGGCCTATTTTCCAGCGGAGCAATCCCGGGAAGTGAAATGTTGTCTATATAGACTAATGTGTTTGAGGTTTCACCATCCTTTTAAAGTTAGCCGTGCATTTCTTCAGTACCATAAAGGTTAACAATTACTCATGACCGAGCAGATCTATTAAACGATCATCCTTTCTTTTAGGGCATGATTCACAGGGACTTGAAGCCTGTCAACATCTTCCTTGACTCACAGGACCATGTGAAGATTGGAGACTTTGGCCTGGCGACAGACCATCCGGCTAATGTGGTATGCTTTACTTTAATGTGGTATTCAGTTAACAGCTTCACTATGCTGACAGGCTGCACTGACTGCTTATGGTGTGGAGTTAATGTGAAGGATTTTGTGTGAAACTGTGTAGTTGTGTCGTATTACTCAGCTTAATAGTAGCTTGTTCATCTACATCGAATGTATAACTCCAGTGAAGAACATGTTTTTCTGGAGATACTGTTTATCTCTCTCAGGCTGCAGGTAAATTTGAAGTGGAGGAGGGTGGCTCAGCAGTGATGCCCAAACCAGACCCAACAGGTGCAGAGAGTTTGAAAACACTCACACGGTATAACTCTGTTTTGTCTGATACAACTGTTCTTCCCTGACACTGTGCTGATTTTGCATCATTCTTCTACAGGTAACATGACAGGCATGGTTGGTACTGCGCTCTACGTCAGTCCCGAGGTTCAAGGAAACACCAAAGCCACCTACAACCAAGTAAGATTTCAGATTTGTATCGAAATAAGAAGATATAATTTAAGCTTGTGCAGTTGTTTCCATGGGACTTGTTATTGTTGAGTTTTTGAGAGTCTGATTTTCATCCATTCTTTCTGTCCTCAGAAAGTGGACCTGTTTAGCCTGGGCATCATCCTGTTTGAGATGTGCTACCGGCCCATGACCACGGGGGCCGAGCGCATCTCTGTCCTGAGCCAGCTACGTGTGGTACGTTTATCTTCAGGACTGGGAGTAATCCATGCAGGCTCATGGGACTTAAAAACTGTCTTGTTACTGACTACTTGTCTCTTTTAATGCTGCAGGAGCCCATGGTCTTCCCTGAGGACTTCACTGCGTATGAGCAAGGAACACAGGTGAGAAAGCTGTAGCACACCATTTTGACAAGACTATTTCTCCTCTGTGTTCTCAGTCTAACAATAGAATGAATCTCTGTGTCTTGTCTTTGCATCTATCAGAGGAAAGTGATAGAGTGGCTGTTGAAACACGACCCGGCCCTGCGGCCCACGGCCCAGGAGCTGCTAAAGAGTGAACTGTTGCCCCCACCACAGATGGAGGAATCAGAGCTGCATGAGGTGCTGCAGCACACCATGGCCAATATAAACGGCAAGGCTTACCGCAACATGGTGGGCCAGCTGTTTGCCCAGAACACCTCTCCGGTCATGGATTACACCTACGACATAGACCTACACAAGGTATGGCTACTGCTTTGGCTGTGTTTTATTTATTTTTTTACATGTGGCCATATTGTACCAGTTATGTGCTGGACATAGCATATGAATTGTTTAAATGTTGGCATTTATTTAAATAATGAAAGCATGTAATGTACTGTAAGTACTTATAAACATATACAAATATTAATATACAAGATATTATATTTACAATATTTTTTGCAAGACCAGAGGGAAGGTCATGTGTCTACCATTTGAAAATTTAGGAAATGTATTTAATGTTGTCCTTAGAGACATACATGAGTGATTTTGTTTAAAGGTCCCATATTATGCTCATTCAGGTTAATTTCACATTGTATTTTGGATTTCTACTAGAGCATGTTTACATACTTTAATGTTAAAAAAAACTATTTTTCTCATACTGTCTGTCTGAATATACCTGTATTCACCCTCTGAAACTCTTTACAACGTTTAAGCACCTGTCTAGAATATTTGTGACATTATACTATATTACCACTGAATGGAATTCCGTACAGCTCATTTAAAGACACAGTTTCTGAAAACAGGCTGTGTGCATTTCTCTGTGAATTGAGTGTTTTGATACTTTCACAGGATATCACCTAGACCTGCTTCATAATAACAAAAAAAGATGGGACTCTTGGTAATCCCATTTTGTTTTTTTACAATACTGGACCATTACGTATGAAAGGCTGTATTTTGGATATATGTGGTGAATTAAGTGTAAAGCATGGTAAAAAGGCAGTTAATGTACTCTGCAAGTTGTTCCCCTCTCTACCTGAAGATGTCACTACAGACATTTATATGAGTAGCACTGAGGGGTTCGTGCAGTGCTACTCATCTGGTCTGTGTAACTGACAAGCAGTGAGCCTGTTCATGCTTAATCGATGTCTCCTGATCCCTAACAGAGGCTGTTTGTTTGGTCCCCCTCCAGGGCAGCTTCAGCTTTAACAGTGCCAAATTGCAGCAGCATGTGTATGAAACAATCACCAGGATCTTCAAGAAGCATGGTGAGTACACTACGGTTGTTTGAGTGTGCATGTGAGTCTTTGTTGACTCTCCACTGTGAACCACTTGGATTTAAAACGTGCTGTAAGCCTGTTTTTGGGACCCCAACATCTGCCCCAGTAAGTGACGGATAAACAATAAGTGCACTGTTGGACAACGCAGATTCTGTGCAGGTGCTAGTGTTATTTTTATGCACACTGCTGATGATGTCCAGCTGTACTTATTTGTGTATGCTCAGTTGGTATCTGCTCACATGCATCATCTCTTTTAGGGTGAGGGTTATGTTATCTCATGAGGCTGTTGCAGTGATACATGATGTTTGTTTTCAGGTGCAGTGCGTCTGCAGACACCGCTGCTCCTCCCCAGAAACAGGAAGTTGTATGATGGCAGCGAGCTGGCCTGCTTCATGGACCACAGCGGAATGCTGGTTACACTGCCCTATGACCTCCGCGTGAGACAGACAGACAGACAGACAGACACACACACGCGCAGGCGTGCATGTCCGTGCTTGCATACAAACACTAATTATACAACTATTTGCATCAGCATGTGCAAGCACACACACATAGCGTGAGGCTGCAATTAGCAGCTGCCTTTAGATCCTGCTACCTCAGGAAACCCTGAGGACTAAATGGTTGTTTCGACACTGTGATTGATTACAGCCTGGTTTGCACTGACTTCACTGTCATTATACGTGTGCACCCAATGTCTCAACTCTTTTTTTACTTCAGATGGCGTTTTCAAGATTCGTCGCTCGCAATAATATAACGCATCTGAAGAGGTAAAGTTAAATGATTTAACACAGCAAGCTGTTACCTATACACATGTATATGTTAGTTATTGGTAACTTATAAATCAGCACTGTTTCATAGGAACCTGTTTTTTTTTTTTTTCCTTTAATGCAAAAAAAGTTAGGAAAATGGTGATGGTTTTGTGATATAATATATTATATATTGATCAATATATAAATAATAAAATAAGTATAATATTAAGTCAAATCACCACCAAGTAAAAACAATTCACATGAAAACTGACATACTTGTTAGGAATAATCAAAGTGTTTCTTTGATTCTCTTATTCTTTCTCAAGGTATAGCATCGAACGCGTATTCCGCCCCAGGAAGCTAGATCGCGCGCACCCAAGGGAGCTTCTGGAGTGTGCCTTTGACATCATCACACCCGTTTCTAACAGCCTGCTCCCAGATGCCGAGACCATTTACACCATTTATGAAATAGTCCAGGAATTCCCCGTGCTCCAGGTTATAAACATGAACTTCCTGTATTTTAAATGATCCAGTGAGCTGACAGTTTGTGCTGTGCTGCCCCGTCTTTCACATTCAGAGCAGTCTGACAATGGGCTGGATGCATCTATTGTTCCTTATTTTCCTACGGATGCCATCATCGCAACTTGTCCTGTTGTTTTTTCCCTTTTCACTTCCCACTTACATTTCTAACATACCAAAATATGTGTAAGCCTGACAGATTTACACCATATTTATTATTTGCATAGTAAATCTGGTATGCACAACTCTGTCCACTTCCTTCCCTGCCTCCCAGTACAATCCATTTCCTGTCCACACAACCCAGTGCTGTGTTACTCCCCAGTCGCAGCTCTCCTTGCATGTTTAATGAACCCAGTCACCCCAGGGGTCTGGCCGCTGCCTCATCCTTCATAGATCCTGTTGCTTATCCTCTCCACCATCCTGCTCTTTGTGTAAAAGCTCTTAAGAATATGTGAGTCAAACAGAATGAGAGGGCAGTGGGACACAACAGTCATTATTCACTGAGGCTCATTGTACAATAGTGCTCTTGGTTTTGACTGTAATTGCAGCTGAGAGGGTTAAAGGTGTGTTTGCATGTGTTTTGTGATCACAGGAAAGGAACTATAACATTTACCTGAACCACACCAGCTTGTTGAAGGCCATCCTGCTCCACTGTGGAGTCCCTGAGGACAAACTGAGCCAGGCTTCCACAATACTGTGTGATGCCATGGTCAGTGCAGTTCACACATGCATCACAGATGTTATTCGCAATGCGTGACTGTTGCTAATATCCTGGTGTGAAAATATATAATAGTGTTCTTCCCAAATATAGCAGTGGTAACATTCTTATGGTGCTTTGCCCCAGAGCGAAAAGCTGACCAAACGTGAGGTGGAGGCAAAGTTCTACAACTTTCCCCTGTCAACCAACAGTGTAAGTGTCCACCCGGTGCATTAACCTCCTGTAAAAATAATCAGTCCTGCTGCTGCAGCACACTTGTTCCCACATTGAGATTCCCTGCTCTGTTGCATCCAGTTGCAGATGCTGTTCAAATACATAGAACAGAAGGGGAATCTTCAGGATCTGGCGCCACTGCTGACATCACTCACCAAACAGAAAACCGCCGTCACCCAGCTGGCCAAGCAGGGCCTCAAGGACCTGGAGGAGCTCACAGTGCTACTGCGTAGACTTGGAGTTAAACTGCAGGTGATTTGGGTTCTGGGTAAAAGAATGTTATGTCTCAGCCACTGTGTATGTCTTTTCCCCTTTTTAACGTGGATGTATCCTCTCTATAGGTGGTGGTTAACTTAGGCCTAGTATACAAGGTGCAACATCACTCTGGGGTCATCTTCCAGTTTGTGGCTTTCATCAGGAAACGCAAGCGAACTGTTCCGGATATAGTGGCTGCTGGAGGACGCTACGACCACTTGGTAGGTTTTCTGTCAAAATTTGCAGCTATTATTGATAAAGAAATGTGTCCAAAAGTTTAAATTCCAGACATGCGTATACATGAAACATAATTCTTCTGTACTAAAATATAACTCTTCTGTTTGTATTCCATTATTTGAATATGTGGCAGTGATGCAGTCTGTATTATGTTTTTCATGTGTTTTTTTCTCTGTACTGCTAGATCCTGGAGTTTCGAGGGCCAGCTTCCACAGTGCCGGTGCCATCTGCAGTCGGGGCCAGTGTGGCCCTGGACAAAGTCTGTGCTGCTATAGCCAACATGGAGGAGCCAGTGAGAGAGAGAAAGAGAGACACACACACACACACACACACACACACACAGGGATCTGACATTCCTAATTGTTGTAATGAAGGAGTAGCAGACAGCTACATATTTAATGACTCCTTATTACCGCAGTCGGCCGCCACACAGCCATTTTTAGAAACGTGCTAATAACTATGATCACTGTGACTCTTGACGCCATGGAGTTATTTTTGCATCATTATCTATATTTTCTATATTCAGAATGTGAAATGATGTGCCCAGAATACCGTTTAGGTGTAAAGACAGAAGTATTGAAATTACTAATTTATTACAGTTATGTCATGAAGTCATTTTACTACAGTTAACTGCATCATTTTTCCTTCTCCATTTTATCTCTATACCAGCCATCAGTGAGCTCCTGCGATGCACTGGTGGTCCCCATGGGGCACTCTTCAATGTCCAGAGCCATCAATGTTGTCCAGAAGTTGTGGAGCACCGGCGTCTCTGCAGATATTGCCTACGATGTATCACAGGTGAGCAAGCCTGCCTGATAGACGTGAATAATTTGACTGAATGGTTTCAGGGTGGAAACTCAACTCAAGCCAATTTTGATTTAACAGTGCTTTGTGGAGTTTTCTTGTAAACAAAGGTATGTCTACATTCTGTGTTATTCACCAAAGTGCATTGTTTGTATCGTTGAAGTCTTACAAAAGTGTTGAATGCCTTTCGTTCCTCATAGAGCATTTAGAGGCATTTCTTTTTTACATTTTAAAACTGGCATCAATGTTTGCGTGCTAGCTGGCATCTAATTCCCTTTATTTGTTGGTGCAGTACCACCACCTGGAGATCAGTGGGTTAAACCATTATCAGTAATGCGTATCCCATCAACCACGTGTGCGAGTGTGTGCACGTGCATGCACATAGAAATATTGCCCCACAGCGCTTCTAGTGTTCAAAGACTGCACTCCTTCTATGTTGGTTTAGTGAAATGTCTTTAGTTGGGATCTGGGAGTTAAAAAACAACAACACATAAAGTGTCGGAATTTGTCTGCAGTGAAACTTTTAAACTATAAACATACACTTTGCCTGCATTTATGAATGACAAAATTGCATGAATTTTTTTCTACATATATGAAGTTCATCATGAGAACCAAAAATGCCTAAAAGGATGGTAAGCTTTTCATACGTTTTTAATGTATTTTTAAGAAAATATAAAATTGAAAATATCAAAAATTGCAGACAATCGATCTCTAAATAAGCATTAGTGCTGTAAAAATGCATTTACTTAAAACAAAGTCATGCCAGTGCCATTAAGGCCAAAGCCTGAATATGATTGCTAAAGGAAGCAGAGTCCACTTCTCAGTAAGTCACTCCCTAACGGTTTCTTCCTGCGACAGGAAGGAATCTGCAGACAGGACGCAGCTACAGCAGCACTGTACATGCAGTAATTCAAGCAGAAGGCTTTCATTGAGTTTGTGTTCATACTGTAACAATTATGCAACTGAGCCCTCATATTTGTTGTATGTTAAAAAAAAAAAAAAAAAAAAAAACCCAACCACAATCTGACTTTGTAGATTCCTGAATGGGAATTATTCATTATGTAAAATAGGTAGTTTTCTGTTTTGTCCTGTAGGAACTTTGTGCCTCCTACAGAGGGCAACACTTCCTCTGTCAGCAACAGACTTATTGTGACATCATCAGAAATAGTAAAGATCCCAGAGAAGGAACTGCACTTTGTGGTTGCATTTAAAAGAGGCTTTGCTGGCCATATTGGGACTACACAATGTGGATTTTTTTTGTTACTGCAATAATCATCTGTTAGTCAAGACAAGCTTCCAAATAAATTTAATGATAAGCTTTTGTTAGGAAACAGCCATGCTGAGATCAGTCCCTTCAAAGTGAAGTTATTTATCTTCAGGTCCAAAACTCAGATGCCATGCCTCTGTCACATTCTTCATGTTTATGTGACAAGCCTTGTGTTTGTGTGTTGGTGTAAACACCATCCCTGGAATATTGCTACGCCCACATGTTTTTTTTTTCTTCCTTTTTCTCTTTATGACCTATTGTTTTTAACTTTCAACTTGTGCTTTAATAGTCTTCATTGTCTTTTGCACTGGCACAGGATTGGCCACCTTTATTTCCCCTAACTAGTCCTTTTGAAGCATTTTGGAAAGGTTGGGTTTGGCTGAAAACAAGCAGCATTATATTCAAATTATCAAAAGTGTTTCTGTGTGTATTTGTTGATCATGAATGCTGGCGGTGCCAGTGGCCAGATGGTGAGAACACCTTGTTTGGACCTTCTCACCCATCCCTCCCCCTTTGCTAGACTTTTGTTAACACCTTTCACATGCTGTCTGCTCTTAACAGGCCTGAATATGCAGCTTTAGTTCATCCTATGAAGACGGTTACACTCTTAGCTTTTATTAGCCAAATATGGCAAACCCCTTCCACATGCGGTCGGCTTAGGCATATGTCCCAGAGCTGCCCACTGGTCTCTGGGCAATTGCTTACCTTTTGACTTAATTTTTTCTTTCAATGAGAAAGGAAGTTTCAGTGCCTACATGATTTACACCAAACAAACACACTCGCACACACACACACACACACACACACACACACACACACACACACAGAAAGGTCTGTTCTACACCGCCGTTAGCTTGTTTAGCGGAGCAGCCAAGAGAAACTTTCAGGCTGAAGTTGGTGGGAATTAATTAGGCTGACACAAACACATGCACACACACCGTCATGGTTGAATGCATTACCTGAATACACATGGAGTTTTGGTCTTGACTCCCGGCACAGTGCACACTCACGCTCTCGTTCCAAGCATAAATCCATTTAAACTGACTGAATGCCGCTATAGAATACTTTTTCAAGCTATGATGAGTCCAGTGTTCCCCCAGAATGAGCTCTCCATTTTCAAAATATTTTCTAACCTGAACGTCAAACTTGACTCTTGATTCTTTTAGTAATTAATGGAAGAAAGCACTCGTATGACGGCAGCAAGCTTTCAGCAGTCTGCAGGTTCACTAAACACCTCGCTGTAAACCCGACCCTCACGGGCCGTCTGGCCGGCATCCTCAAGTCCATCCAACAGTGAAACACAGGGAAGGGTCATCATACAGCCACTGCAACCAGATATCTAGCGGTTATTGGCTCACACATGCAGTATGTTGGGAAAATGAAGTGTGTGTGTGTGTGTGTGTGTGTGTGTGTGTGTGATTCAGCCTTTTGTTATTTTGTGTGTTTAGTCTCAGGATACGTTGATGGACCACTGCAGGCTGGCTGGCATCAACTGCATGGCCCTGGTCTCTGACAAGGAGGGACACTATGTGAAGGTAAAACATCTTTTTTTTTCCCATTAGCATTGTAGATCATGATGCTTTCCAAAGTGTTTTGATAAAAAGAATTATGGAAAAGTTGTGTACAGCAGCACATGTTAAAGTCATGTTCTGTCTTCAGGTCAAATCCTTTGAGAAAGACAGACAGTCTGAGAAACGGATCCCTGAGTCGGACCTGGCGGACCACATCATTCAGAAGTGTCGGACCAAATTCTTTGAGGAAAGAAACACCAGGTAAAGAAATTTTGGTTTAATGTGCTGCTCAGATGTCTAAATGATGTAAGAGGGTTGTTCTTGTATAATGTTGTTCTTGTGTCCCTGCAGAGAAATCTCTGAAAGCATGTCGCAGAACCCTAAAGGATCACTGCTCAACACCGCAGGTCTGATTACCACTTTCTCTTTACAGTCAGCCTCTGTATACAGACTTAACTGTATATTTGTAACATTATGTCTTACTGCAGCATGAAACAGTCATACCTCTGTTTTCACACAGTTGTGCTTTGACTGAACCAAAAATGCTGCAATTAAAGTGTTAAATTATGAAATGCAATATTATGATCAATGTGACATCTACAAAGTATGTCTGATCTAAGTGTTGCATGTTCACTTCTGGCATTTAACTGATTCGTTACCTAGATTAACATTTGATTGCAATAATAGAATCAGAAATACTTTATTGATCCCTGAAGGGAGATTCTGTGTTGCAGTTGAACACATTGCATCAAGGGCAAAAGGAATATAAATAAAGATAGTGGTAAATAGAGAAGTATATAAATATCAGAGTAAAAATATAAAAATAAAAGAAATATAAGGAGTGTGGATATGTACGATGTTTACATAGTTAAAGGAATTGTTATAATTCAGTATTTACTTAATTAAGGAATTGTTATGGTGAACAGTAATAATTAATAAATAGTAGCAGCAGAGTATTGCACATTATAATTTAAGGTGTTATTGCACAAAACTGATAATATTGTCGGGTTTAAAAACTAAATAAGTGTCTGTGTCACACACTTAGAGGGAGGAGTTATAAAGTTTGATGGCCACAGGCAGGAATGACTTCTTGTGGCGCTCTGTGGTGCATTTTGGGAGAAATTTTAGTGTTGACTTTTGGCACGCACACCGGTAGCCAACAAGCTACAAAATTCTCAATTGAAAATTGAGTAACAAGTTAAACAAAGTTGTCACTGTCATCTCACTAGGATTTACTAAAGCTAATCCTTTTTTCTGTCTCCAGGCTCTTCAGAACAGCACGGGAACACTGGCAGCATGAATGTGAACGTCATCAGCCCGGATAAAGTTTCTTCCAGTGCTAGACGACGCTATGAGACTCAGGTTTGTGATGCACGCACACACATACATACATTCACTCACTCACACACACACACACACACACACACACACACACACACTGTGCTTCTTCTGCCACCTGTTCTGATACTGTAGGCTTGGCTTCATTAGTGAATTGATTGATTGGGTTCTGCCAGATATTCTGAGGGGGCCACCAAAATTAGTCGCAAATGTTTGCCATTCTTGACAACTGAATTTTGTTTCTGCACCTGCTCATCTCAATTTTCTCATAAGTAGAGAAAAAACTCCATTAAGTACTAGGGGTGCACAATTCAGAAAATGTAAAGATTCGATTCTAAATCAATTCTCACTTAAAAACAATTTACAGTATGTAAATATAGTAGTTACTTTTCCCATTTGATAATATGAAAATGTATCTGTAAAATCTGTAGAAGCTTGAATCGTGATACGAATATGAATGGATTTTTGTATCCATCCAAGTACATCCAAGTACCTTAATTTACAGTGAACATTGCAAGAGAAGTGAACAAAAGAACATTTGGTAAAACGGTTGTTTTCTCTGAGATTGTTGCTGGTGAAGCAGCCCTCTAAAGTGCATCTGTTAATTGAAAATGTTAAAACTTAAGTAAGTTTATCGTATTGTATTAATAGAGATTGTTTCCTCATACTTGCATACATCTTTTCGTAAAACAATATAAAGGAAAGCTGAAATGCAAGATCTTGACTTATGTTAGTATTCTCTTTGTCATATATTCACTTCTTCTTTGTGTCTTAAACATTGGAGTATTTGTCGTTGGTGACTGTAACTGTAGGCCAGGGCAATGATTTGATTATAAAATGACTGCATTTGAAGATGATTTTTGTTCCCCTACATTTCAAACATGGACACTATTTTTTTCTTCTAGCCTATTCCATTTTTTCCTTACTTTGTTGTTCTCTAACTGACTCTCTTTCAGATCCAAACCAGATTACAGAATCTCGGTAGCAATTTGCAGAACAAGAGCAATGACATTGAGGTTCTGGCAGTAAGTCATTTGTTTGTTTACCCCCTTTTATCCCCCCAATCCTGCTCTCCCACCTTATCTCTTGAATTCATGTGTGAAATCACAGAGCAAGAAAAGTTCTTTTGATAGCTAAAACCACAAACATCACTGGGAGCAGCCCTTGTATAGATATATAGCTTGCTTTGTGCTTAAACCCCTTTCTGGAGGCTAAGGTGGCTGTGAATCCCTTCCAGTTGCTGCAGAATGAACACTAAACAGAAGGCAATCACTGTGTCATTTCAGGGGATGTAAATGGCTGCCATATTGAGTTTATTTGTGGTTGTGTTGTAGATTTATGGCCAGATATTTTCAAAGTAAATCATGCCTGCTTGTCTTATTTACCATGTCCCTGCATACTCCAAATACATTTGTCATCCCTGTTGGGGTCTGGATTGCATCTGCGACCCAACAGTAAATCCAAGTTATTGAAACATAATCACCTTGATTCCGGTAAGCAGTTGCACAGTCCTGTAAGTCTCCATTTTTGTTGTCAGCAGCCTGCTTGTCTGTCAGTCAGATTGGAACACCGCAGGACTCATTTTCCAATGATAAACCCAGGAGGCCATTAGACCCTTCCTGTTATAGGGACATAGAGTGCTTTCAAGCCTGGCAAGAGCATTGTGAAAGTGGAATTATAAGTAATTTACTGATGTCAGAGTAGACTGGATTATCTTCTGTTGAAAGAATTACACAAGCTTTTGGGCAGCGGGTGATATTTTTAGTTTGATTACGAATGCGTTTGTGGAATTGTTGCAACATGAGATAAGGCTCCATTGTGTTTTTGTGTAACCCTGCTTGTTTTGTATCGTGCAGGTAGACTTGCAGAAGGAAACGCTGATCAACTTCCTGTCTCTGGAGGTTGGTTCCCTACTAGCTTCATCAAGACCATTGCAGAGTTAATAAAAGGCTACATCCTTAATGAAGTTTGGGAAGTGGAAAGAACAGCTAGTAGAGGTCAAGATCCTAGACAGGAAGAGGGGATCCCGTCTGCTTCCTTTCAGTCCTGATGAGGAGTGGAGTGAGGGAACACCCAGCCTTTTTTTATACAGCCCGGGAGATATGCTAAAGGCTCTGACTTGCACTCCTTTAAAAAAGGCCTACCCATGGGACAGACACATGCTACAGTTAACAAAAGGCATGGTTAAGAGGTGTTAATATTTACATTCCAAACTCCTGACCAAGGCTTCACTCATTAAAAAACTCTGGTTCCTAAGAGCAGAGGTTAAAAAAAAAAAAGAATGAAACATTAAGAAAGCTGAAAAACGCTCTTAACACCACTTATATAAGCAAAAGCCTCCACTCCATAAATGAATGGGCCACCTATACAGTTGGCCCCTTGCAGCATGTGTCAGAGAAAACACATTTAGTATATAAACGCATGACAATACACAGTGGTGTATAGCCAGGCGTGCAGGAAAGGCCTGTTTCAAATATGGCAAATTACCCAATGTCACACAAGAAGCCAAGGAAAACTCTAAACCCACTGGAGCTTTGTGCCTTCACTGCCCCGTTACACTTGACATGCAAAAATATACTCCAAAGGCTGCAGATGAAAACCCCCATTTATTCTTCTAAAATGCTGTCTACTTTTCTGTTAACACAGAAAACCGACACCTTGTGAGGCGTTGTGTTGGATAGCCTTAAAGTAAAACTAATCTGTACCAGGCTTTGTTTGTCCGTGAGCAGTCTTTTGTGTAACATTTTGTTACTCTTTTCCCACTTTTTCCCATCTTTCTTTTTTTCTTTCCAGTTTGACAGCGAAGAGCAGTTCAACAGCAGTGTGAAGACTCTGCTGTCTCGTCTCCCCAAGCAGCGCTACCTGAAGTCCATCTGCGATGAGATCCACCATTTTAAAATGATCAAAAAGTGAGTCGGGTGCCTTGGCATGTTTGTGTAGTCCTGTGCTGTTATTGTCAAAGTAAAATGAATGGTTGCGGATCTAGCTATGTCCTCTGCTGAGCCTTAGCTAGTTATATCATTAATAGTCCAAAGAAAACAAAGAGTCAGGGAAAGTCAGTAGGATTCATTCTCGGGGGACAATAAATGTCTACAAAAATTGAGCTAATTCATCTATTATATGTTGAGATAATTCACTGGATAAGTGAAAAGTTTGACCTCATGGGTGTGTTAGATCAAAAGTCAGGGGCTCCCCAAACTTATTAGGAATTGTCCAATGGACCCCATGGGTGTCTGTACCAAAATTCACGGCAATCCTAACTATGCCATAGTTGGCAGAAAACCAAAAATGTTACCCTGCTGGTGGCGCTAGTGGTAAGGGAGAGAATCATGGCAATCCATCCAATAGGTGTTGAGATAACAGGGCTGGAGCGGTGGACCAACCAACCAACATTTCTTGAATTATTTAATCATTTGAATAAATAATAATAATATATAACACTTGACAATAAAACCAGTACATTAAGCACTTTAAAAAAACAAGTGAAGCAATAAAACCGACACGTAAAAAGAAACAAGCATATTAAAAAGTCAAACGATATAATCAGCAAATAACAGCAGGTGAAATGTGGTAATTAGGACAGCCTTGTCAAAATGGTTCTCCTCTCAAAAGGTAATAAACGGCAGGAAGCTGATTAAGTATTTTTACGGACATTTTTCTAGCGAACGTTCAGCAGGAGTCCCTGTGGAAGATGAGCCAGAGACCCCACTGCCTCTCTGCGCACCCCCACGTTTCCCTAAACTACTGACTAGTTATTTTTATTAAAAATGAAACCTTAGGCAAACAGTGGAATAGATTAAAGACTACTTAAAAAAGGCAGACTTCCTTTTATGAGCAGCTGCCACTCTAAAGCTCCGACCAAGCCCCCACACTCCAGGTATAACAGTGACAGTCAGTCCTTCAAAGGAAGCATAACAACTGCCTTGAAGAACATTAAATCCTCAGCCGATCCTATTTCCTGAGATGAAATTTGGAGAATGATTTGCCTTGTTTGGTCTTCTGATGTCTGTCTTTTAACACCCAAGTTGATTGAGGTTACCTTCATCCATTGCTGGGGTTGTGGACTCAAGCGGTTAATGTTCCTGAGCTTCCTAGCATTTTTTCCAAAGCCCAGGCTAAATCCTCAGTATTTGAACTTTTCCTGTTGTGACACTTGTGTATCCCTGTGAGGGATTCGGCAAATGTTCTCATTCATGAATGAGATGGTAACAAAAAATCAACAAAAATAATCAAAACTTCTCTTTCTGCCTTCCAGAGCAGTTGGTTTTAATTTCCTGACTGGAATAAAGTCTCTGCTGATAAATAACTGTCACAGAGGCAACAATGGATATATTCAGTGTGTTTTTATTTGTTTGTTTAGTTGTTTTCAATGAATGTGGGGCACAGGCAACTGAGGTCAGACGAGTGGGCTAAATGCCCCATGCAGTCACCTGGCTGCAGCATGACCATAAACTAAACTTATCCCAAGGCCTTTGCCGTCACAGAGCCTTCCTATTAGCCTTGCACTGTGGGCAAGACCTGTATGCTAGCAGCTATGTGAAGCTGTACTTCGGCACAGTGGGGTTTTGAGTTAACGTCAGCATGCTAATATGTTAAGCAGGTGTAATGTTCACTATAGTTCACCATCTTAATTTAGCGTTTTAGCATGTAAACGGTTGCTAATTAGCACTAAACACACAGTACAGCTGAGGTTGATTGAAATGTTATTTGTTTACCAGGTATTTGGTCATAAACCAAAGTATTGGATAGTTTAAAAACGTGACCTGACGATGGTGCTAGTTGAAAAGTGAAGTGATTACCATAAGTATCACAGTTCATCCTGAGGGAACATTAATGTCCTGTTGGCATGAATTGGATGCCACTAGTGTGGATAACATCTGGAGAGTAATGATAATGGAAAAAAGTGGAGGAAATTTTGACTTTTGTTTTTGTTCATTTCTACTCTCATTATGGGATTTTTGGCAGGGTTGAAGCCTGTGTTGTTTAAACTAGACTGACTCTCTTTATCCAGAGAAGATCTTGGAAACCCTCCAGGTTGAATTTCATTGTCCTATTTTGTTTTAACATGTCAAATTTGAAAGTTCTGCATATGGATTTTTTTTTTTTTTTATTTTTTTGAATCTTATTACTGACAACGTCCTCTTGCAGGGTTGCTGTGGTGGTGTTGTACAGCTACAAGGACGACTATTACAAGATCCTTCTCTGAAGACCAGGGGGTTCCACTGGCCTGGGAGATGTCCCGCTCAGCTTGACGCTCAGTGGGCTCCCAGAGACTGTTTTCAACCTTGGACCTACAGAACCTGCTCAAAGACTTACAGACTTGTAGCGTGTCTTTTTGTAAAGCAAGAGCCTCAAAGACATGAGGTGTGTGTGTGTGTGTGTGTGTCTGTGTCTGTGTGTGTGTGTGTGTGCGCGCTTTTTTTTTACCATGTTGAATAGTAATTCAGCTATTTGACCCCAAATCCAGAGCTTTCCCAAAAACCTTGCCGTGTTTTGTAGTCTTTCTCAGACAACCATGGACAACTTGACTTTATTGCCTTAATAGAAGGGGAAAGAGAGAGAGCTTTTTACTGAAGATTATGTCGCATAAAGGCAACAATTTAACTTGTCTAATTAGCAACGGGATGGATAGTAGGAATAAATCACCTTTTCCCACATGAAGCTGTGATTTTGTGTCCGTTTTAATTGTACGTGTGAGTACAACACAGCAGTTTGCAGCCTCAAACTCGGTTGGAGGAACACTTCCCTAAAATGCAGTGATGTCATTCAAGATGGTATCTGTTATAGTTTTTAACTTCACCAGCAGATTTGTGGGCTCATGCACATCTGGTCCTGGAATTCTGCTCCAAATGGGACTTTGTCTTCTCTTCGTTGCTTTAAATCTGATTGCTTGTCCTCATTCTCTTATTTCAGTAGCACTTGCAGATGTGTTTAGTAGGTTGTTTCTGAGGGGGGTCTTCTGAGATTTGAGTGCTAGAGAAACCAAGTAGACCTCATCTATCCAATAGGCTAAAAATAAAAACCAAAAAACACAAATACACGCAGGCCAAGCATGCTGGAAATCTGGATAATCCTCAGTGCAGACTGTGCTGTTGTTTCAACTTGTCCATCAAAGCTTGCTCATAAACTTCAAGGTGAGACAGCTTCTCCGGAAGGATCAATAAAGTCAACATAAGGATCAGTTTCCCAGGCATGAATATATCAAACACTGGAGTAGACATGGGCCTGTTACTGGTTTCAAGGTATACCGTGGTTTGGAAATGTCAGTTTCAAAACCACTACAATTTTCTGTCATACAGTTCTGAAGGTATGAGCTGTTTCCTATGAGTACAAGAACAGAAAGTGCAGTTGAGAAATCCCTCTTCCTGCCAGTGTGCAGTGTGTTTAAAATTAAAATACATTGTGTTCAGTAGAAAAAAGTATTTTTTTACCCAGATATTTAAAAACTGCTACATTTATAGCTGTCATAGCAATACTGTAATACAGTGATATTTTTGCTGAAGGTTATCATACTGTCAGAATCTCATACCGGCCTATGCCTACACTGCAGCACAAAGCCTTTGGACTACTCCAAAGTAGTGAAATTTGACTTTTTTACAACACCCCAAACGTTCCCAACTCCTGTCTTAACTGAGCAATAACTGGATCCATAAGTACAATAAATTACAATAAGGATAAGCATTAGCTTGTGAGGTTATTCTCAATATGCAGATTGTCAATTATCAGTACCATCTCTGCCGGCCACTTTGGTTCACACATTTATTTTTCAAAATAAGTGTAAATGTTACAGTTCATCATCTAGGAAACATATTTACAGGTTTTTCAACAGTGAAATAAATAAGGTTGTAAAGAATATAGCAGATAGAAATGGTAAATAGTCTACAATGTACAGCAGCTTTGGCTACCAAAAGTTCAAAAAAAAAAAATCTCAAACTATAGTATTAATAAATAAAGCTATGTGAAAAAATAAATAAGGTACTCTTCTGTCCTACTAATTTAAACTACTTTTTTTACACAGAGAAGAACAAAGAATTGCGTACGCTTTTACAGTCGCCTCTTCATTTTAAAGCACACGGTCATGATTCAAACAGACACATATCTACTGAGCTACTAAAACACTTCAGTATGAATTGGTGTCCAACCAATTTTGGCATCAGAAAGGTCTTTGTATTGAGAAATTGGCAATGGATTGAGAACACTGATCCAAAACATTTTCTTATGAAACCCCAGTTTGTTTTGTAATGCTTCTCAGATTCTATCCCCCACCCGTACTGATCAGATTGGTGCGGAGCCTCTAGCTGCAACAGCGTGTTCACTTGAGTGGTTTAACATCTCCGTGGGCTTAATATGCCTATCAAATCCCTGATTAGGGACTTTATCCCTACAAGAATCCTGCAGGGAGCTTTCTGGGAAAAAAAAACAAAAAACACTGGCTCCAAAGAAAAGTGCTACGTCTCTTTGACATGCTCTGTAATGTGTACCATTATGTACAGTTACTAGCAAGCTCCACTTACACTCTTCCACATCACATAATTCACTCGTTAATGAGAAGCATCAGTACAACAATGAACATCTGTTCATCTTAATATTGGGTGAATACAGTATATTACTGTTTTTCTGTGATATGGGCAAATACAGTTATTCAATGAAAACATTATGCATTAAGGCTATGGAATTAAGGCTTTAAAATGAATCAATACTATCACTAACATTCAGTGTGAAAAGTAGCTCCACACACACACACACACACACACACACACATACACATAGACCAGGCTCGCACACACTCACACACACACTCTTACACACAGTTGTGAATGAAGTTATGAAGTGAGGCATGGTATCAAAGACATTCCATATACAGTAGGTCCAGATAAAGCATCTGACACCACCCTGCAGTTGATAAAATGACATTCCTCTTGAATGAACATCACTCTACTTGAACTTGCAATTTTTGTAATGATGAAGTACAGCTTGAGTCTTTGTATTACGGTCAAGTTGGGAGAGGAAGCTCACTTATTTAATTTTGTAGAATTATGGTTTGTTGTCAAAGTTTTCTGAATGGTATGACTCAGGTCATGTGAAGGTAGAAACTAGGCTATTTTTTGGGAAGCGGCCCGTACTGAACTTGATTGCAGGAATGTGTCAATCGTGCCCCACAAAAACACAGATAATAAAAACGAGATATGGCCAAGAAACAACACTACAACTAGTACAAATACTGTAGAAATATAAAAAAACTAAAATGGAAACCACACATTCTAAAGCAGGGGGTTGGATCTGGGGGTCTATACATAGCCTGTTGACTTATTATGATTTTGGCTGCTGAACCCAATTTGATCCAGTTGGATTATCAGTTCCTTTGGCCTCCTTGCTGATGAAAACAGTTATGTCCATGAAGCACTGCTGAACTCAGAGGGCCGCAGCAACCTCAACACCCCCTTTTAACTACAGCCCAAACCCCTGTCCTAAAGCTTTTTATTCTTCTGTTGCCTTAAAGTTCCAGTTTTAAAAGGAGGCAATAATATTACAATGTTCACAGTCAAAGTCTGATTCTGACCAAGGAGCCTCTCTGGCTGTCTCCCTCTCTCTGTTTTAAAGCAGAGCCCGGAGTGGCTGTGTCCTTTATATGTCCACCCGTACATCCACCTCCCAGCGTCTCACTCCACCACAAAGATCCAAACACAGAACAATATGGAAACATATTAAAAGAAACAGAGGTCACTTGCTTTGTCTCTTGTAGAGCATCCTCAGTTTCACAAAGACAGAAGGGTGGGAATAAGGCGGTGGCACCCAAGGTGGGTGGGTGTGTGCACTGTTGCACGAATCACCATGGATATATAAATATATAAATATAAACCATGGAACAATAAGAGAGAGTGGGAGGTGCCGGACAGCTCTGATCTGAACAGTTTGAGGTGTGTGTGTGGTGTGTGTGTGTGTGTGTGTGTTTTTAGTTTTGTTTTGTTTATATGTTTGTTAGCGCTTTGTCCAGTCGTTGCCCATGCTCAGCTTGGCCCTTGGGATGGTCATCTTGTCTGCGCAGGTGGAGTTCATTTCTGGAGAGAAATGGATGATGCCGCAGTCATTCTTCACATTCTGAAATTTGTTCTCCTTGGAGGGCTCCATGTAGACCACTGAGTTCTTGTTTACGTGCTTCTTTAGCATCACAGTCTGAGCAGGGAAAGGAAAAAGAACATAATCCCTTGTTAGATTGAAGCCATAATTAAAGTCACGATGGCTAGTAGGTGATGAAAGCTTGCTACTTTATGTCAGTTTGCACGAGATGGCTTCTGAGAATACTCTCTGACAAAGTCAGATATTCTGACACCACTATCTCATTTCGCGGTAGAGTTGTAGACTTTATGATGGACATGACCTTATTCAAGTTAAAACAGTATATGTTTCCCCTTGCCGCACAAGGGGAAACTACATTAATCCTGATGTCGTGACAGTTTTAGCACTGGTTGTAGCAGAATCTGGAAGATCAAGGAAAACTCCCTGTGACCCATCCACAGATTAACACTGTCCACACTGTCATTTTAAGCCCTCAAAACAACGAGCTGATTCACATGATTTACAGATTAACTTCTCACCTTCTTTGGTGCGCTGTAGCAGGACATCTGCACCCACTTCTTTTTCTTGTTGATGAGTAATGCCACGACGAGGAAGATGACTACAGCCAGCAGGAGACCTGCCAGGATCCAGGCTGCTGATTGGTAGATGACGGCCATCTCTGCTTGGCTGGGGTAATTCTCACGCAAACCTGGCTCATCTGTGGGACACAGACAACGTTGATATTAGATATTTGATTAGATATTCAATATTTCATTACCGTGCCCATCCAATTTACCAATCTTAATTGAAACCAGCTTATTTCTTTGTTTTTGACAGAAATCCCGGCTCAGTACTAAACACTAGTTAGTAGAAATTTCGCTCATTTATCAATGCATCCCAAACACCCTTTATTAGTATAAACATTTGCAGGGATTGGCAGGAAGAGTGCATACAATGATGCCAATAACTAGGATGGGGTTACCACTACACAATGTACAGGGAATAGGGAGAGGAGTGTGTGTGGAGAACAGATACCTGTCTCAGCAATGATGGGTGGTACAGTGACTGTGGTCATCCCCACTGCACTTTCCACTGTAATAGGGACCATTGTCTTGGGGGCGTTGGTAGACACTATCACTGGCACCAACGTTGTAATTTCTGTTTAAACAGGAGTAAGATCCATTACAAATGTCGCTGGTGTAATGCAAAACATTCCAGACATAAACATTTCCAAATGTGAGTTAGTGTATGAACTCCCTGGTGTCTCAGTTGATAAGCCGTGTTTATGGGAACTGTCCCCTTAACTTCCACTGCACCGCTTTGTAAAGGCATTACATAAAAAACTGTTTTCCACAGGGCAAATAACAAAAACAAAGGCCAGAAAACGGCTACATATCAGGGTGAACAATGGTAGCCTATGCTGAGGTTTTCCTCTATAGGAAAAGCTGACATGGAGTTTTGCCTTCCTGTGCTGCCACAGAGAGAGTGTTGCGGGCCGATTCAGCCGGGGACAGGAAACACGTGTGAATGTGCGGATGCTTGAGGAATGTTTTTGCTCCGAGTGGACCGTGTGTGTATGTCACGTGGAATGTTGTTGCGAATGATGGTATTTGCCCATGTAGCGCCAGAGTGGCTGTGTCTAACGAACAAATACATACACATTCAGTCTGGAAACCGGCATTCCCTCAGTTACGCCCTCAGTTAGGCAGCATTATGAATTATAACTTTCCCAACAACAGGCTGTGCCCTGTTCCAGTGGTTCCACTTATTATAAGGATGGTAGTTGTGCAAAACTTTGACAGTTCTTGTTCTCACTTTGTGGAAGTGTTACGTAAACCACATTTTAGTATGCAATACAAACCACATTTAGAATGTATAAACTCAAAGTTGTGTATATTTTTAGTGTAATAAAAATACTCAAGGCGGTATCTTTGGCACATATGCTTACTGTGTAAATGCAGCTTTCTCTATAATGAGACACACCTAAATACTCACCGAGACAGTGTGGGCAGCACTGGCCCTTGCGTAAGACGGGAACCCTGCAGTTGGCAGCCGGACAGCGCTGAGAGAAACACTGAATGGTGCCGTTGTTGCAGGTGCAGCTGGTGCAGGCGTTGGCCTTCCAGGAGTCCCCAGCCAGTAGCACGTCTCCATCGCTGGTTATGCAGTACTCCTGCTGGCTGTTGTTCACTGGCAGCAAGGGGCTTAGTGTCTCCTCTGTCGTTGCACAGAGGCATAAATAGGGTTAATAATGAAAATACACAAAGGTGAAGGTAAGACATGGGGCTGTGTGCTAAGTCATGTCCCAGCCTGTTTCCACGCTTAATAATATGATTTGGCAAAGTAAGGTTATAGCTCAAGTTAAGCCTTTTGAGAATTGCCATTTTCAAAGGAATAACGTAATTTTGTCTAAATTATATATAACTATACAGAGAGGCCAGCTTCTGTATGACTCCTGCATTTAACCCAGCTGTAAAACATCTCAATCCACTGAAGTTAGTTGAAGGCCTTATCTCTCCGTCTCATCAGGCCCTGCGGCCCTGAGATATATGGCCTTCTCATGACCAAAGACTTTAGTTAGCATGTACACACTGCACTACCCTACTGTACACATACATCATTGGGCCTGTCAGTGAGATGTGTATTATTTCCACATTCCTGGTGACCAGACCCATACATATATCAAAGGCTGGCCTCTGACAATCTGCTTTTGTGAAGGGAGATGCAGCGATAAGGCGGGATGGCATTCTTGAGGAGCAGCTCTCAAGCGCAGGGTGCAGTCATGCATTGCTGATTTGTGGGCCTCATGCTTGAAAGTGCTTGGGATATGTTGATTCTAAGTGTATGAGAAGAGGCTTGAATGTTTGGGTACAGTTGTAAATAAAATATGCTTGTGGTTTTGCATTCTCTTAGACATTTGTGTCAAAAGTCTTTTTCCCATGAAAAAGTAGGAATAGCACATTCAGTCAAATTTGGTACATTCTTGCCCTTCCAGCTATAAGGGAGTTCGATGAACCTCCAGTGTGGACCGCTAGGTGAGAGCAGTTCACATGTGTTGCTGCCTGCCCGGAGGATCACTATGTAAATTCAACCGGTCTTGGCTGGTTTCTTTATGAGTCTGTGTGCCTGTCATAAAACCCCTACAGAGTGCAACATGCAAGACCTTCCAAAACCACATGCTGATAGCACATCCAAAACAGATTTATACTCCCCTAGCCACTACCCCAACTTGATGTGACCCATGCTGAATTGTTTCTGAAATTACCCCCGCTTTCGTCTATTCTTTTTTTTCTGTTACCTGGGCATACGTGGCAACAGGTGTTCTTGTTTCTGATTGGTGTCTGGCAGAGAGCCGGTGGACACACTTCAGTGTCGCACAGGACACGTCCCTTCCTGCAGGTGCACCTTGTGCACTCGTCCAGGTTCCAGGTCTCCCCCTCCACATAGAATTCCCCCCCAGGTGCTCTGCACACCACCATGTCCATCCCCTCTGGCAGACCGCTGCCTGACTCATCTAGAGTAGATTGAGGAGAGAGGAAGAGAGGAAACAGTCACGTGTGTGATACCAAATTCACAAACAATAACTGGTGCACAATGAAGTGAAGCAACTAGAGAGTGTAACAGAGTCATAGGTTACTAGAATAAAGATGCATGGGAGACCACTAGCCATTAAAAAGAAGTCTCAGGCAGCTTAGGGTTGTGTCCAAGTTGTGTTTTCTCTCTAGTTTAGTTGAAAACATCTTTCTGTCCAGCAAAGTATCAGACATCTGCAAAGAGTTAGCCTGTTGTCCCCTGACTGCAAAGTGTGTATAGCTTCTAAAAGTTGTAGACATTCTTTCACTCCTAAATATTTGAACAGCCAACTGAGTCACTCCTCCGTAAATACCCCGCAAGAGTTAGAAGGTCGTGGATTAAAAAAGAAAGTGTGGGTATGGATCAGTGTGCCTTCCATTTTTAGAGAAACAGACAGTGTGTTTGAGAGTTCCAGTGGCCTGCAAATCTAAAAAGCTTGAATGCTAGCTAGAGACTCAATACTCTCTGTTGATTCAGCTGTTAGGGGACTCTATACTGTGTATTTCTAGAATGTGGGTCCAGTTATTGTGTTTTGTCTTTTTTTTTTAAAGCCATCTGACTGTGTGATGTGTCTTCCTCTGAGCGATGTCACCATCTTACCAGACCCAAAACTACATTGTGTGTGTATATATATATATATATATATATATATATACTGTATATATGTGTGTGTATATATATGTGTATATATACTGTATATGTACTGTATATATGTGTGTATACTGTGTGTATATATGTATGTGTGTATATATATATATATATGTGTGTATGTATATATATCTCGTGATGAAACTATGAGGATTTATGAGGACTATGGTTAACTGCTCCTCAGACCTCCGCAGGGTAAATCCAGACAGCTAGCTACAGTATCTGTTCAATTTTGCCGTGGCACTGTGGCTCTGTCCGGCGCTTAGCACCACCCATGCTGATTGTGATTGGTTTAAAGAAATGCCAATAAACCCAAAGCACTAGCCATACCCTCCTTCACAGCGCTGTGGAGGAAGGTCTGGCCATGTGAGACTATAATAACTATGAATTGTCCTTTAAAACTGGATATACTTTAAAACTGGTATTATTCTTTAAAATTGGATATAATATAAATAAATAAAGTTTGACATACCCTCACATGTAGGACAACACTGGTCAGGTCTTACAACTGGGTGAGAACATCTGGGTACAGGGCAGGAAATGAGCACACACATCTCCCTTCCCGAGTGGCAGTAGCAGTCACGACAACCGTCGTGCCAGCCGTCACCTTCCTCATATCGGTGTCCATTGGAGGTGAGGCAATAGCTGGGCATCGGGGCCGGGGGAGTGGTGCTTGGGACATGGCCGCTTTCTAGAGACACAAGCATTAAAGGCACAGACATTACTGGGATGGTTGAGGACTTGTGGAGTAGCTGTCCAAAACTTCAAAAAGCCATATAGTCTGCTTTGTCAAGAGACCCTGTAAATTCACTCTGGACATTTCATTAAGTACTTTTATGATTTACAGTCAAATGGGCCGGTATTATTGTGTTAGGTCCAATTTCATTAGAGGCTAAAGTGAGTGCTAAGTGGTAATGGTTCCATATAGTGGAACATACAACAGTCGGGAATATCTTCCTTTATTGCGTATTTATGTTCCAATAATCCATTTATAATCCAGCCACAAAGAAAGCTTTTTTAATCTCCCACAATTCTAGCCAACTGAAAACTTTTGTTGCCTGTAACTGGGCCCCAGCATGTGTTAAACTCAGCATGGCTCTTAAAGTTCGTAGGGATTCAGTGGGATCCGAACAAACACAGTGGACTGTACGGTGTAGCAGAGTTTAGGCAGATGTTTCTTGTCTCTTCTCTTTTATTTAAAACTTAAACACAACACACACAGAAAAACATACTTCCAAAAAAAGTTTACTATCCCTGAATATTTTAAAAGTCCACAAGTTTTAGGTTTAGGTCTGTGTGTGTCCCTGTTTGTGGAGATGAGGAGCCAGCTGCACTGATCACCTCACCATACAGGAAAACCACCAAGCATATTTGAAGCTGAAATATTTATAATACTATGCTTTATTGGTAAAATAAACACATCACATAAAATGTGGTGCAGCATAAATATGGCAACTGCATACTTGCTTTAAACTTAGGGGTTGAGGGAATCTAATTTGAGTTGCGCACACACAGCCCCTGGATAAAGCTAAACACTAACAATAATCAAAACAAGCATACATAAAAGTCTCCACAGTAGAGCAGCAGAAGGTTAAAGGAAATCAAATCTGCAGCTTAGTGGCAGAATTTCAACTCTTGCAGACAGAGCTTTCCTATCTCCTTCCACCCGCTACCCTTTACACTGCTTAAAACTAAGACCTTGTGGTGGAACTGTAGTTATGTATCAGGAAGTAACTTGATGTATGAATGTGTGGTAGAGGGAAGATCAAGATCTCGCCATAATCAGCACGGTTCATCCTCTGAGGACTGAATCAATCCCAATATCTTGTGAAAGCATTAGCAAATCATCCCCAAACTATAAGAAACATTGTCACTTGCCTTTACACATGCAGATGGAGCAGCCCTTTCTGTTCTGCCGATAGCCGTCGCTGCAGTGCTTGCCACAGGTGAAGGGAGGACACTTGACACAGCGACACATCTCACAGCCATGCTTGTTTCTCCTGCAAGGCAACAAACATGCACATGATGAAGCACACATATAACTGTTAAAGTGTATTTTTTTTGGTGAAATGGAAAGTTATCAATGTATTTCCAGTGAATAATTTCCAGAGAGAAACATAATGTGTTCACTTAGATTTTTTTTTTCAAGAGCTAAGTTGTAGCTATGCAAATTGACAATGCTTCATATATGGATGTTACTGCAAAGAAGCTACAAATTCTAAAAAGGGGATGCTAGACATATCTTCAAACCAGCAGCACAGAGGATCTTTACAATTCAGTATCTGACCAAATGTGAAATATGGTCACAATCTCTCCTTCTTTCCCTGTCACAGCAAACTTTACCCTCCAAAATCAAATCACTTCATCCTCGGCCACGGCTATCACCAGTATGGAGGCATAAAGATGCCAAACCGCTAGTTTAAAAATGGCTTCACATTGAGGACATCTCCAGGATGTACAGAGGTGATGGAGCAACATGGTGTGACTGAGTAAAATCCAGATGCTCAAGTCTGGTATAATCAACATCTGGGCCAGCTTTCCCCTGTCTATATTAGCCGCCTTTGAAGAAGGTCAAATAACAAGCCAACCCGTGACATCCCTGTAGTTTGCACATTATACCAACCCAAAGATGAAGAAGGAGCAATCTAAAGCCAATTCAGGTGCTTTTAATTCACCCTGTTGCCATCTGAATTGCTCCAAAAGCCTTTGGCAACACCAAAGAGCAGTGCTCAGATAAGACCTGATATAGGCTTGTTGGATTGATCAGTACACAAAAAGACAGAAAAAAAAGTCCAGTTGTCAGAGCAAAGTAACATTAAAAGGATATCCTCACATACAAAGACACAGGAGCAGCATGAAGTGCACAAGATGCAGAGGGTGGAAATAAGCCAGTAGGATGTAATTATCTGTCTAATAAAACATGGATAAACTGCAGCTTGATAAATTGTCAAATACCCAGATGAAGGAATGACCTGTAACTAGTCATCCCTCATTCTAGACATCCTCTCTATCCCTCCCTGTCTCATTCAGCCTCTCTCACTCAGCTAGCCTCTCACTTGAGTCTCTCCTGCAGTGTGTGTGATAATATTAAGTGGTAATACCCATTTTATGAAGAAGTGGCCTCATTAAGCCTAGTTAATGACTCCATTAATCTTCATCTGCCAGGGCAGCATAAATAAAAAAAGCTGCAGCACCGTCCATGGGTTTGAGCCATGGACAGTAGTGCTGCACGATATTAAGAAAATATCTAAGCGATTATTTTCACTGATATTGCGATTGTGATATGATTCACGATATTGGAGGGAATGATCATTTTTGTATCGTTATTCTCATTTTCATTGAAAAATATATATAATGGTAATAAAATGGTTGAAGTGTTATTTTTTGTGACAATCTGTACCAAAAAAATGTTTTTTTTTTTGGTCTGTAGGATACGATTTGTAGGCCAGGAAGTCTCTGCAGCACCGCAATACTTTATTTTAGAATGGTTTGACACATATTTGGCCTTTAACAAACATTGCACCCCCCTGCAATTTGGATATTGCACTAGTTCATATTGCAATTTCAATTAAATTGTGATTAATTGTGCCGCCCTATTGGACGGTGCTTGCGTCCTATAAAGAGGACAGAGCATCACAGGCTCGGCAAACAGAAGACCCTGTCTATGCTGAAACAGCAATAAGAGCTGTTGAAACAACACTTGGCCAGTGCTTCACTGTACAAATACAGAGACAGAGAGTGCTGCAAGGCTTTGTTTGAAGATGGTGTGTGGAATTCTAAGCAGCGCTTTGGGCTCCAGGAGGATAGAGGGGCTTGGGGAGGCACTGAGGGCCCTGGGGTCCTGGAACTGCTGGCTCGGCACCATTTCCAGTGTGCAGCAACTGTGGTGGCCAGAAGAATGCCATTTATGCCAAAGTGATGATTTTGAGATATGAAGGACAGAAAACTTAACTTCAGTTGCAAGAACTGCACTAAGAATGTCCTTCATCTCGAGTGTTAACACAAGAGATAAATGTGCAGCACATAGTTACATAGTTTGTACATAGTACATAATGCACATAGTTTACAGTCATCCTGCTTTGGAGGCCTGTGCCTTCAGTTTTGGATATGTACATTACAGTACTCACAGGATTTTATCAATACAGCCAGTATAAACACATAGACCTTTTGTGCTTTTTGTTTCTTTGTGGTGGCTGCATGCAGAAGTCCTGTGTGAGGAGACAGATCTGCATTGTATGGCTGGCAAGCTCGCAGAGGATTTCAGACTTCTGAGGCTAGATCTAAACATCTACTTATGAAGGATAAAGCCAGGACTTCCTGCTCTTCGTTTCCCCACAGGGTCCCCCTCATCATCTCTGCTCTCCTCTGGTATACGGCGCAGACATATCGGGCCTATCTTGAGCCGTGGCTTCACAGAGCACGGTTGAGATACCTGAAAGAATCCCAACTGTATAAGTTTTATAAAGGCTGCTTTTGTCCTGGTGTGTTTTTGATCATTGTATCGCAACGGAACGATGATTTATGAATGAGAGTGGTGCCTGGGGACCGAGCGTCCGGGTAGAGAGCACTTCCAGATGTTTGATTGGGTTAAATGGGATTAGGAGGTGAGGAGTTGCAGGGAGCTGAGTTATTACTCACACACAAACATGCACAAACACAGATTTAGAGACCTAGAATTGTCCACCAAGGTAGGCCCTTTGATGCTGTTGCAATAGCCTGTTCAACTTCCATTTTTACCAGGACTAAGCAGCCACTGGCCTTTGGGCATCACTTGATAATTTAAACTCCTTCTTCAACCATACCAGTTTAAATACAGGAGGTGACTGGGAAAAAACTTTAATGGAATTTATGAAAACTAAACCCCTTTAAACACAGATTTTAGGACGCAAACATTTTCCATTAAGGAAAACTCAATCTCTCATCAATATAACAGCATTTCCAAACTATCAACTTAGGTTTTATGAGCTTATGAGCATGTGTATAGTCACATATCTACATATCATGTCACTGGCAGCCACAGATGCCTTTAAACGGGCTGAAAACATACATGACACATACATGTAGCTGGACTTGGGGGATGAGAAACCCACAGTGTCACAGGGCATACTTACACATATCCATAGGGGCAGGTCTTAGTGCAGGCCAAAGGTCGGCACCGCACGGGTATGCTGCACTCACACACATCACAGCCAAAATCATCCTTCTTGTAGCCCATTGGGCATTGCAGTGAACAGTATTTTCCCAGGTCAGGGCAGGAGTCATCTGAAAGAGTTGAGGCAGAGGTATTCTGATCATGGGCACAGCAATACATCAAAGGCAAAGGCATGAGTTGCTTTGGTGCTGCTCACAGGAACATTCTTGTGACAGAGAAACTTTCAAAGACTGTAGCCATGTACAAAAATAAGCGGTCATGAATGTGAACATGTCTTTGTTGCTGTCAAAACACAGTGGTTTCCAGATTGTTTTGACATAAGCATGAGCAAACAGCTAAATACAGTGTGCACCATTTTAATGCAGGAATTTATTTAATTTATACTATTTATTGATCCCAAGCCTGGAAATTACAATTTACGCTCTGTTGTTAGAAACCACTACACACAAAATCACTGCCTGAAATACACACACATGCTCTATTCATGCACAGATGGAGAGATGTCAGATTGAGTGGGCTGCCAGTGCTGGATCAGCGCCCTGAGCGGTTGGGGGGGGGTTACAGTGCCTTGCTCAAGAGCATCTAACAGTGCCCGGGAGGTGAATTGGCATCTCTCCAGCTACCAATCCACACTCTGTACTTTGGTCTATACTGGGACTTGAAATGGCGACCCTCCAGCTCCCAACCCAACTCCCTACGGACTGAACTACTGCAACCCAAGCAGCACGTCAGAAGAAATGTATCATGTTCATGCTTCTGCAAGTCAGTCCCTTAATTTGTAACCCTTTAGGTTTAACGTAAAGTGAGAAAAGTGAACTTACTATTGAGACACTGGCAGAGCAGACATCCATTTCTGTCCTGTTGGAAGCCGTAGAGGCAGTCATTCCCTGACAAGGAGCAGTTTACCAGAGGAGGGCATAGCATGGGGCTAACTGTTTCGTAAGAAGGCTCTGGAGAACAAAAGACATGATGGAGGGTAACAAACTGTGTGATTTCTTTAATACATTTCTTTCTGTTTTTTATATAAGTGTGCTAGTATGCCCTCAGGTGTTCAATGGTTTTTGTGCCAGCTGTAATAGCTACCTATTTACACTGCTCTTATTTTGGAGTAAACAGTAATTACAGATAAATGTAGAGCAATTACAGCAGGGTGGCACTATAAGGGGGATTATACTTCTCCGTCTTATTGTGTGGAACTGTCTCCCATTAATACATTACATTTGTCTAAAAAGCATGTTTCAGCTCTAGCACTACCAGTGAAGACAATACGAGTGTCTCCTGGACTGACGTTAGACAGACTCAGAATCAGAGCCAGCTTTATTGTGAAGCCACAAGAAAGGATGAGGACAGTTTGGAACAGACAAGCACCATAGCTATTCCCATCAAACGTCTCTTGCCACGTTCAGTGGGGGGAGTAGCCCAACGAGCTGTAACTAATTACACTCACAAAAAAGGGATCCAATTCAATTGTGCAGGCTCCTGCGTTTCTAGCACGGCACAGCCGCACACACACACAGGTGGGTTTCATTTTGGTGGGCATGGGTAATAAAGGAACAAAAAGAACCCTGCAGCTTAAAGAATGCTCCGTGGCCTCCCCTTTAATGAGCCCATGCCGACATGTCCTCTGTAGCAAAACTCTGGGGCCACAGGAGCCTCCAACATGTGGTATGTGGGCTAATGTGAACCTATTATAGATATGGAGCTATACCTTAGATATGATGTACGTATACAAAAGACCAACACAGCTCTCTATACCTTCACAGAAGGGACAGCACTCTCCCGGGATCTTGACAGGGTATTGGCAGCTCTGTTTGCAGGCCATGGCTGTGCAGTGTGGTTCTCCATCCACACACTGGCAGAAGGTGCAATCGTCTTCCTTCCACTGCTCCTCATGGCCCCGCAGCTTATTATTCACCCAGCAACTGGCCTTAGTGCTATCCATTGACAATAACTCCACATCTGAGAGGAAAGAAATACACATTGTGGGTGAAGGAATGGAGCGAGAGAAGAGGTGAATCTTTGATCCATTTCTCAACAGTCACATGTATAGTTTGGTACATCCTCTACTGTAATTGGATTAACATGAGACAGAGTGAGAGCAGAGCCGAAGGAAGCAGTATACTCCACGAGGGAGCTAACATTATATGGAAACTGGCTTGTCACCAAGAACTGTTGAATTTGGATGACTTATCTACATTTTATAAGTAGGGAGTGGGACCATGGCTTTACAATAACATACATAGGGATTTAAATTGAAACGAGACAGATGAATTTTAGGGTATCGCTATGTCGTCCTGAGAGAGATTTGATCATTTGAAAAACAGCAAGGGTGATTACATTCATAACTGATCCCCACAGTGTCCACAGTGAATTTTAGATCTGTTGCATGTAGTCTCAAGTAGGAACCATAAAGTGTGGGACAGTTTAAAAACCATTCTGCCCAGCTGGAGGCGATGTATGATGCCTGAGCCCAGCTCTGGGAGTCTATTTTCATTTACTATAAACAGTTTTAATTGTTTTGTTACACTGTTTATTTGTAATAAGGCAGGTTAGAAGGTAGTCTCAGCATTTTCTCTGTGTGTTTGTATGAAAAGTGTGTTCATATTTCTGTGTTTATGTGTTTAGTGTGGCTAACTGGATGTGTGTCAGAGGGAGAAAGGTTGCTGTGTTTTGTGCACAGGGATCCTATGTGTCCTATCTGATCCCAGCTGAGTTTTGGCAACTGAGGTTCCATCCATCTGGCTGTGAACTACCTGAACAGGATCTATTTTTCTTTATTGCTGTACCATGACCCTTATAATGAAATGGGTCTCTTCAGGATTTTAGCACTTCCCTTTCATGTAACTGGGGGACTTATGAGAGAAAGATATGAAAAAAGAGTGGTAGAAAGTAATATGGCAGACCCCAATATACAATATTGTGATTCTTTTGTCACTAGTACTGGTCAAGCTCCAAAAACCCTGAAGTCTACACGTCCCATAATACAACATAAGATAAGATAATAAGATTCAACTTTTATTGTCATTACACATGTACAGGTACAATGCAACAAAACACAGTTTTAGAGAGTCTCTGAGCCGCAGCTATTTAAAGCGCTGCCACAATGCCGATGCGCAGCATCGGGGGAAACTCGGGGTTCAGTGTCTTGCCCAAGGACACTTCGACATGGGACTGCAGGGCCAGGGATTGAACCACCAACCTTCCAATTGGCAAGCAACCGGTCTACCACTGAGCCACAGCTGCCTACATGATCACATATTTCCATTTGCTTCCTGTTAAAAATGTTTTGTCTCCAAGTCTAAGTCAAGGTTGTCAAGTTTTCAGTGTAAAAATGAAACCTGTATTCATTAATATTTTGGCCACTCGGGACAAGCTGCATACACATAATTGACCTATTATTAATTTATAAATTTCATCCAGCCGACATGGAGTTGTGTTTCATCTCCAATATTCACTTTCCTTTTAGCTCTGTTATTGGCCTTGACCAATTTATGACTAAAATATCTGCTAAATATCTATGCACTATGTTCAATAGCTAAGCACTAACTTTGTCTGTCTGATAAGAATGAACCAAAACAGTGAAGTCATGGGCTATAAAACCAAAACTGAAAGATTCTTGTGTCAGGTAATAACTCTCTATGGGCTTATTACAACTAATCCCTTTGACATTGCAAATAGTCATTTGATCTACTGTTAAATATTGATTAGTACATCTTCAAGTATAATCACACCTCGTATCTTTAAATACTTTACATCTCTTAATCCAGATTAAGAGCTTTACAGTCATTGTTCTCCGCAGTGAGCCATACATTAAGTAAGAGCAGCTTTCCATTAGTAAAAGATGAAAGCATTCCATACCATCTATCTAAATGTTTACATATTCCAGGTGTACCTCCAACACTGTCTTAACATGATCCACTATGCAGTCTTGCTCTTGGTCTTCTCCTCTCGTGCTCATGCACCCAATCAACTGTAGCCAAACAGGCAGACGCTAAAACTGGTTACTGTCTCCATCCATTGGCTTCTGGCAGACTGTAATGTGGTTGCCATATGCACTGCAACCCATTTTTTTAACAAGTTCACATATCAATGCTCCCTACCTGGCTTTGAACACATGTGTTTTACGATTGCCCCCCCTCATTAAGCCCCAGAACCAAATATTACAAAGCCAAGCCGTACACTCTGAAAGGTTTTTATGTTCTTAAGCCTCCCCAGTGGAAAATGTTCCCTGGCTGGCTCTTTAGTGTGTGTCTTGTATGCCAGGTATGTTAACAACTGTGGAAACTGGTTATGTAGGAAACCATTAAGGTAGGGTCACATTGGAGGTGTCAGGCATGGTGGGTTTTGATATCAACTCTACCTTTCCGGTTGTCAGCTTTCCACTCTGCCAGCTGGCCACACAGAACTTCTCATCCATGCCACATCACCCATGGCTCAAATCTCAAAAGCACAAAGTGTAGTACAGAATCTCCCATTCTAGTGTAATGAAGAATTACGTTGCCACTTCTTAACAAAATATTAAGGTAAAGGTGTGTACCTATGCAGACAGGGCAACACTCGCCCTCAGGAATGTAGAAGTTTTCACATTCCAGCTCAGCGCACTCCGCCTTGGAGCAGAAGGAGATTCCTCCGCGGCACTGACACAGCCAGCAGGGGTCCATGCGGTACACCTCACCCTCGGAAAACTCCTTCCCATTGTGGACACACCTGGGAGAGACTGAGGAGAAGAACAAGGAAAAGAAGAATGAGACAGCTGCTGACAACCTTAAACTAAACACCATGTGGGGACGATAATGCTTAACACGCTCTGCAGTTGACGAATAGGGCGCCATGCTCTGTCAGGTTTGGCACATTTGGCAAAGATTAATACAAGGACTTTGATTTCATGACTATGCTAGAAAAAATGCATTTTTTAAATCACAAATGTCAAGCTTGATCAGAGAGAGCCTATCACAATGGTATACAATCCATTAGAAATACATAAACACATCCATTCATTTTCTGCCATTGATGGAAATGTTTATCTGCACCTAATGGTGCTGAGGCAGACACTGATGGCTGAGGTCAAGCCTGTGGGGTGGAATGGCATTTATCAGACAATGAAGCCAGGTCTGTGAGGAGGAATTTCACAGGGATCTATCAAGTGTTGAAAAGGCATTGAACTCTTGCAGAGGCGAGTAAAAGAAAACAGTAGTGGGTCTGAGGATTTGGCAGAATCTGGGTTCAATGTGCTGGTGGCAGGTGGAGTGAATCAATGCTCCGGCCTGCCTTTCCCAAAAGCATCCAAGCACTTAGAAGCTCTTTTGGCCCTGTTCCGTTTATGAAATAAAATGAGCTTGGTTACAGCACAAGTGTCCAATGTCCAATCTTGTGTACAGACAGGTAAAGACCAGAATACGTACTGGACAACCTTGACCTGCTCATTTAACACTTGGCCCTTAAAGTGTCTGAATCTGTGCATAAATGTCTGTATGCATAATAACTACAATAACATCCAAAGGTGCAATTTCTACAAATTAAAACTAATATAATTAATTATTTGAAATTAATGGTGGTAGTTTTGTAGCCAAAGGAGCAAGAATATTACAGATTGACATCTCAGTGGTGATACTAGATTACACCTTCAAATGTACCAGAGTGATTTGGGTGATTCAAAATTGTAAGATCTTAATAAAGCAACTTTTTTTAAACCCGCTCCAACATTGGGGGAGTGAGGCAATGTGGTTATGTAAGAAAGACTCCAGACTTATAGAGGAGTAGCTGCGCTAGTTAGGCATGTTAATGCATTGCACAGATGTAAGCAGATGTGGGGCCAGCGGCTTCTATAAATGAGAGGCAGAGGTTACTGCAGCATCTGTATGCCTTTGACTGCAGACTTATAGCGTCTGCGCCGATGACCCCACGCCTTCCGACAAACAGCACTGCACTCTAATACAAAGCAGGTGGGCCAACTGATTTGAAAGTAGAGCAGGGATTTGTTGATCCTTTATTATCTTCCTTTCTGTTACATTCTTTCAGCTCCATCCAGCACTAGTCTCTCTCAGTATTCCTGTAGTCCTGCTTTGAGTGCAGCAAAACCAAGCAGAGAAAATGCAATAAGTACTTTAGCTGGCCGAAATCAACGCTCACAGAAGCAATAGGAAGTCACATGACGGGATGCTCACATGTGATTTCCGCAGTGTTTGTTAATGGTAATCCCTAAAACAACTTGCAGCACAGGGTCTAAATTCCAGTCATGCTTTGTGATGTTCAGTCTTCCCTAAATTGAGGATTGGAATGGAAGTGGAGATGGATGGACCATAAAACATTGACCCTTAGCCGCTCTAAATCATTCGTAATGGACTGTCATACTGGCACTTATTGTGGTTTTCAGTCAAAAGAAGCAAAACCACAGTTGGAAATATGACATTTTTCCCAGAGAATAATACTAAGGTCATTTATTTAAATCAACTTGCCAGTGGTACTTAATCAGCTCAGTTTATTAGACAAGTTTAAATTGTGTCAAGAAAACAACCACTTGTCAATGTCTAAAGACTTGGTGGTTGTTTTTATAATCAATTTAAGCTGAGCCCCCTGAGAAGTGTGATTTCAGCCTTTGTGCTTTACATTGACGTAAATCTCAAATGAACATGTGCAGTCCTGAACCTACTCTGCATCCAGGGCTCACTACAGGGGACACATGGACAAAGTGTTGATAAACAGCAGGCCATATCTAAACAGGACCAAACAGGATAATCTGTAACATCAGGTGACTTCAGGTCAGGACGGTGCTGCCAGGTTTTGTCAGCCACCCATATACAGCCATTCTCCAGCCAACAGTGAGTCTATCGTTGACAGAGGCCAAAACACACAGGTGGGATTTATTGTCACTGCACACACTGACCCTGACTAAATATGAGCCCTCAGCCTAGTGGGCAATGGAAACAAGTTAATCAGTCCAAGCCTGACATGCAGAGACAATGGGGGGCAGTGTTAAAGTCTGTTCCATTAGAGAAAACACTAGACTAGACTAGACTTTATATGTATACTATATAGTATTTGTAGCCAGTGCTTTGGTGACCAATGCAGGACTGGGGAGGTGAGTAGGGGGCCCAGTGTGTGTCCTTGTCCCTGTCTGTGGAACTTTCTGACATGGCGCAGTCATGCAGGCCTAACGGACGGTATGGGCAGCACAAAAGGCATCAAGCCCCAGGCCCAAAGAGCAGCAGACACTTGTTATCAAAACACTGATCCCATGGCCCCCACGTCTGCCATTCAGCCCCCGCCAGCCTGCCGGACTCGATTACCCTCCCCACTGGCAAACTGGAGCACATAAAAAGCATTCCCATCAATGAACTGCTGAACCTTTTCCCTTTGGACGTGTGACCAGACAGGAGCCCTTTGACACTGCACTTCTGTTGAGCAAATTCGTAGCCTAAGCACTTTTCTGGTCACTGGGCTCGTTAAGTCCATTAATTCCGGGACACAGCACTCATTTATGCATGTGGAGGGGCCAGAATGGGAATTTGTTCTGTTGGTAAAACAGCGAATATTTGTTGGGAGCGCAGAGTAAACAGACCAATACCACAGGTCCCCTCCCTGCCTTCCTGACTCTCCTGGCTGCCTCCGGGGCATGTCAGAGAGTGCTGAGGTCTATCTATATGTGCTCAACATCTACTCTCTGTCGCCTCTCTTTCGCTGCATTTCCTGTCTTTTTCTCTCAGAAATTTTTACAAGGGCGTATTTCAGACCAGAAATCTGCTTTAAAAGACCCATTATATTTAAGATCCCTTCAGGCAATACAAATATTTGTGTACACCCCTGCAAACATTTCTTTGAACCATGGTCTTAACCCTGGAAGGCAGCGGCCCAGCCTGATGAACAGCCCAAAAGTAATTATCCAATCAGCAACTTTAATTTTTATCTGTGGACCTTTGGTCAGCAGGGAGAAAAGCCTTACTCTAAGGAAAATAATTGCTTCCTCAAAGGTGATGAATCTCACACCGACTGTGCCAGTGGGAGACCAATCAAAACAGATTGTGTAGTGTGCACAGTTTAGTGCAATTACCTTTCTGGCATTCAAAGACATCACAGCAGTCTCCTGGCTGGCCGCTGGCCTGGCTGAGTGGCACAGCGCGCTGTCCACTTGGGCACTGGGGCTTTCGGCAGGCACGGAGGTCGCAAGTGCACTGGGGCGGTATGGAGGGGCAGCAACCAGTAGGGGGCGTGTAACTCTTGGTCAGGACTGAACCCTTGGGGCAGGAGGGCACCTGCAGAGTGGGACACGTCAGTCCGGCACACTTCAGCTCCTCTGAAACACACAAACATGGACGCACGTTCACATTAAGATACATGTGGGTATGTTGAATACAGTAGCAAAAGGTATGCAGCTTTTGCATCTTATTTCATCAATTTTCATTAATTTTCATAAATCTTTCTTCTTCCTTTGTAAGACATTCTGTAATAGCACCTTCAACTGCTCTAGGCTCTAACAGTGACCACACTGTTTTCCTAAAGGCAGAAGTGTTTTTTTCTGTGCTTGCACGTGTGTGTGCATGTGTGTTTAAGGGCTACTCATCGTGTCAGTTGGAACAGCACTACTCGGGTTACAGTCTCTAAAGGCTAAGTTCACACAGTCACCCAACACAAACTCTGTGCACTGTGCTCTGTCATCGGATCCCCACTTCGGTCCGTGACAGCTTCACAGCATCCTGTCAGAGAAGTGAGAGCGGCGCTCTAGACACGACTAGGCTCTCTGCATATCCTGTCTACGGGCCTCTGATCCCACCCAGCCAGGCTCCAATCCAAACAGCCCATCACGCTCTAAAACCAGTCATTATTAGCAGCCAACCTTCACAGAGCTTTTCTATTTGCCAGTTTAGAATCTCCCCTTCATTTAGCATACCAGGATGTGTTTGTCTTTTCATTTGCCAGAGCCAACATAATAGCCCCCTTGTTAAAAAGGGAAAAGAGGTGCAGGGGTACTAGAAATCTGGGCATGGGGCTCATGGGTGTATTTTGGAACCTGTTCAGGAAAAGAAAAGTGGAGCGCCCCTCTGTACAGCCATTGTACGAGAACAGTAGCTACCTTCCAAAGACTGGATTACCCAAACCAAAGAGGCATGTTTATTTTGGTTCTCAGTGTCACTGTAATGTATACAGTGCATGCAGAAGAGGATTGGGGAGAGCAGATTCATGTCCTATAATTATCAATCACTAAGTAATTTCTCAGATCCCTTGCTGAAAGCACAGTAAATACACACTTTGTTGCACTTTGACAGCTGAGAAGAAGAGCGGAAAGTCAGGGTTAACTATTGCAGAGATTATGGAAGATGAGGAAGAGGAAAACCTGGTAATCGTACATTTAGTTTAAGTCATCACTGACATTTAAAACAGAAAATGTGTCAACAAATGACTGCCTTAAAAGAAAGATAAATTGGAGTGGATTTTGACTTAGTTATGAGAAATACTTGACAATCTTTGCATGCATATGTTTTTTGAGGAGAGGGAGGTAGGCTGAAGTTGCGCTTGGAGTTTTGGTCATGTTTCCAGAAGCTGAGTTTTCTTGATGGTCTTCCCAGACTGCTGCTGGCTCCATGGTGCAACATGAGTCTCTCAGAGGATATGCCTCATCCCTGACATTTGAAGACCTGTAAATGGATCCCTCTGGGTTTTGCCACAAGATGGGGGAAATTGAACCAGTGAGCAGTTTGGGGTCCAAACTTCTGATCATGGTTCTGCTCTGCCAGTCCTCAACGCCAGAGCCGGACCTATGAATCGTTCTGTATATTCTCAACCATTCCAGCTCTTTATGACCTGATGCTTCGCCTACATTTCAGTAGCCATTTGATGTCTGACCTAGAATAAACATGGGTCTGTATGACTATGACTGCTGTGTTTTGGTGGGTGGAGGGTAACATTTCTGACAGATAAAATTGAGGATAAGGGAAACGTTGAATTTTTCTGGCTCCAGATAAATAGAGTAAGAGTGTGAGGTATCTGTACTGTACTGTTTACTCAAGCAACTTGGGAACAGTAAGGACTGCCACAAAGCTCTCATTGATAAACGTAGCAGCTGAATAGTGTCATAGAAAAAGAGGGGGAAAACCCCAGGAATTAAGGGAGGCTACAACCTTTTTAACGTTTTTTGGCCTAATTCCTAAACTGGAGTTAAATAAACTTCAGTTGGAAGCACTGATTGGTGAATGTTTTATTTCCAATAAAAAGTCTAATTAAGCCTGCTGCTGCTCAGTTGAAGACTGGTTTTGCATATGAAAACCTCACACTGTCTAAAGCAATTGAAAATGCCCTGGTCTTCCACAACGTTCTGCACTGAAAAACACTTTCTTTGTATTGTATGTGTCCTAGAGAAGGCTGATTACCCTTTCAGTTGTGATAATGACTGGTGTTAAAGTGCGCTGGGAAAAGCAGCTGGCAGACATACCATTGTCATTCAAATGAACAGAATTGTAGCCATCAATGGAAAAGAATTCAACCCATGGACGTCCAATTAATCTAGCTGGCACATTCATAAGCACAATAGGCAGACAGAGTGGACAGTACAAGTCAGCAGCAAATGGATTTTATCCTATGCTGTTTGTGTTCTATCTCTGAGCATAAATGGCGGTAATTAGATAGTCAGCAACCACATAACCACTCTTCATATCATAATAGTGGCCATACTCCAGCTTGCACAAACACAAAAGGCCTGATTTGGTATGCTTGATAAATTCTCTCTGCAGATTAGGCAACATATGCTCTTGTATGACTGTTTGATAGCAAAGAATGAAACCTCAATACACAACCTGGAACACACACACACACTGACACACATACACACACACACACACACACACATATACACACACACACACACACACACACACACACACACACATGCCCCCATGCACGCACGCACATTTGCACACAAACAAACACAAACGCTGATCTGGAATAGGTGGGACACGGAAATTGCTTCATTACCACATAATGGTCTCTTTTGTCAACAATGCATATTTCTGACATCTCAGCAGCTCATTGAAGAAAGTAAAACACCTCCTATCTAAATAGGTTTTTCTTCTCTTAAAGTCCGGGTACAAGGAGTGCAGTCTTTCCCCGAACCCCGAGTGGTTCGGCTAGGCAGAGGAGACTGTGTTGACAGCCTAAGTTTACTCATGGAAAAAGTGCACAATGTGAGTTCTGTTCAACGACTGACTTTGGAGGCAAGTCAGCGGAGAACAAAGCTGTCTCAGTCCAGCTGCCCTCCGTGGGTTTCTGGCCTGTCCTCAGGTTTTATAAAGTTGCTCCGCAAAAGGGACACATCAGGGCCGTCTCTCACATAAAGCTGTGGGGGCCTGGCCATGTGCCCACCAGCAGTTACAGCTGAAAAAGTCAGCATAGTTTGCCATGTGTATCAGTGTGTGTGAGGACAGCAAAGCAGGTCTGGGAGGGGGTCCAGGCCAAAAGGCACAGACAGGGTCACCAGGAAGAAACTCTGGGTGGGAACTTCACACCATGGTTAGAAGCTTAAGGTAGACGGGCATAGGCACGCAGCAGCCAGCAGGCCTGCATCTGCTGCCTGCACGACTTTCTCTGTCCCTCTTTGGCTAAATATTTGCAGATGAAAAATGTGATCCCAGTGTCCTGAGTAACACCGCTTGCAGCTGTGAACGAGCATGTTTGGGTGAGGTAATGAGTATGTCCACATGTAGGTCCACATTTGCACATATTGTATATATGTGTGTTTGTGTGTGTACATAGCACATGTACATAGCATGTGTGCATTCCATTGAAACACACCCTTTTCTTGCCGTCGGATGGCCAATAAGATTAGGCCACTGACGGAGAGCGCAATGGACTTCTTTTTTTCGAAAGGGTCCATGCCTTAGAGAGCAACACCATGCATGGTCTATCATTATATCAGGCACAAAATGCATATGAAAAGGGTGAACATACACTGCTCCGGGTCACTGAACATAAAGCACTGGGAAACTACTGAATAGTGTTCATGTGTACTGTCACTCAGGGGACACTATTCATCAAAAGATAACCCTCATCTATAGCAAATGTACAGGAGACCTGTGGTATAGACAGCTGTTGAATAAGCTGTAGAGCAGGCAGTTGAGTTATATATGGATGCTGGCCATATGGATTTGTTGCCTTTCACAGGAAAATATTAACTGATGATGGATGAAATGTGCTTGGGAAGTAAAGGACTTGGCTTAGTTTGCAGTTGGGGTATCTTTGATTCATTACAAATTTTGGTTAAGTCTGGGGTTTTAGGTCTAGATATAGTGAATGGACTGAGGGTTAGAGCAGGAGATGCAGCTCCATGTGTGTGTCTTGGCTTTTCCCACTAGCCTAATGCTGGCTGGTTTGGTCAGCGACTGACCATGAGTAGTGAGTGGGTTGACAGCAATCCCAACATGCCTTGAAGGGAAGTTCTTTGTCTCAATCACAACATAAGAGTTTTGTTTCCTCTTTGAAATCCCTACCCACACACATACACATACAAATACGCGCACACTGGGAAACAAGCAGCTTGCAGGGTCCTACAGGGGCCATGGCTTCCCCACAGACGGCACACAGACACAGGGCTGAGACGTCTCCCGTCCCTGCCAGCCATCCGTGGTCTGCCTCGGTCAGTAATAGCTCTGACACAAAGAGGCTGCAGCCAAGCAGAACTAACAGTCCTTTCACAAAGGCAGAGAAGGCGCAGGATGGAGGTGGCATAGGTGGGCAAGTAGGTTTGTGGGACCAAGGTCAGTTTGTGCAATGGCATGATAGTGGGCACTGCTTTCCCATCTGATGAACCACTTGTGAACTCACACATGCCTAAGAGGGACACATTTTACTTTATTCTATCCCCATTATCAGTCCACAAGTAAGTAGGCAACCTGACTGCTTCAGCATAGCTGGGTTTTCAACTATCACTACTTCTTAGCAAATGTTAGTATTAAGTGATGCCAGTCATATGAATCATCTAAACACTTCCAAAATGCACTGACTTCCGTTACTTGTTTCCATCAGTGAGCAACAGCAGGGGAATTCGTCTAAAATAACATTTAGGGGCCTTATCATGAATGAAATATGTAAACCACCCTACCAAGGGCCTGTGACAAAAATACCTTGACAAAATGGTCAGCTTGAATTGTGATCTTCCTGCGTGTGCCTTCCCCCTCCCTCTCTTACACTTATCGCATCCTCTCTCCCTGACATGTGGGTTGCTCGATATTGAACATTTGCAGCCAAGTTACACCGCAGAGAAGCAGGATCCCACTGAAACAACACAAGGCAACATGAGATGATTGAACGCCAGCAGTGGTGACGCAGAGAAGATGTTGAGTTTTACCAGATCACAGTGTGCCACAGGAAAGGGATGAATTAACAAGCACACTGAGTGAGTCAGAGAGAAATGATAGGCCAAACCATTATTGTGTGTAGGCTTACTCAAGAAGAGAATCTATGTTCTGACTGATCAGGACACAAAGTCTGCTATGTGTGTAAAGACTGATCACTGGCACTTAATGCCCTGGGATCCGGTTTATAGGATGCATTTGCTGTCACACACTAGCAGGGCATGCTGCTTGTGTCCAAAGACAACAAAGGGTCGATGGACCCAGTCTATATGGAGTCCAACAGGACAGAGTGAATAAGTCCTCTGGTCACAGAAGATGCTCTTGGTGACAGACGAAGGAAAATCTTGGCCAAGATAATTATCACACACAGACACATGCACAAACCCACATGCTCACATATACAGGCTCATCCCACATACACATGGTGATATATCTATTTCTTTCCACGTGCACATGCATACTTGCAGAGATAACTGACACACACATCCTTACTTAATGAGGGGCCATCAGAAGGGTGGGTGTGTTGCAGTACAAACTCATAAGCTGCGGAAAAATGTTGTTTACAGTTTTCGCTGGTGTGACTTTAAACTGTCATCCGTCTGATTTGCAGATCGGGGGGGGGTGTTACAAAACAGAAGACCAGCAGTATATCTTTTACTGTAACACTAGACTTAAATGATTACATACATCTAAACAATGTAATGTTTGATGAACACACTTCCTGTGTGATTTACTGATCAAGAATATCCACACAGCTGGAGTGTAAATGTTCTGGAATAACCGCTGTGTTATTTGCAGACTAAATAATCTCAAATATGTTTCCATGGCACGTTGCCAGCAACTGTTTTGTCTTTCTAAAGAGACGGTCTTCCTCTGAAATGTCAGCAAATTGCAAAGGAGAGAACCACATGTAGATCAAAACTGTCAAAATCACATGCTTTGGAGTTATTCTGTTCCCTGGACATGACCATTTTTATTTAGGTTTTCCAGTTTCCTGACTTATTCAGTAAGATTAGATTTTCCCAACATACACAGAGGAGCAGTGAGTTCATTCAGTGGTAGTCCTGTCTTATTTTGCAAGTGTCAGTCAGAGGGCAGCTGCCACTTTGCACCTGTCTACCTGCCAGTCACCTCACAATCAAAATGATGAAGCTAAACTCTGTGCCAATTAAAAATGTTTACTTAGATATTTCAATCACGGTGAGTTGATGTAAACACACATACCTGCATTCTCTCACATAATTCAAGGGATTCTCTTTTTTAAGCATTCATCTTACACTCTATACGGACTGTATCCTGTGACTGAAGGTCTCGTCAATCTCCATGATTAGAATCGGCAAACTCCCTCTATTGTAATGGAGACTTGTCAGTCGGACTTTCAAACCTTCTTTCTTTCACTCTCTTCATTGTCCCTTTTTGTTTTCTTTTCATGAAATTAGCCTTGCTCTCTTTCTTTAACTCATCTTCCTTCTTTACTTCTCTTCTTGTTATCATGGGAAGTGTCGTGCATAATGCTATCTGCTTGCTTTCCCAGAGCAAATATTCAAGGTAGATTAACTTGATCTTTAAAAGATTCTTTCGCTTAAAATGAAAGGTGATCATTTCAGTGGTCGGCAGCAATATGCTTCCTTTCACGTGCTGATCTGGGACACAAGGGATTCTGTGTTCCATTCAGAGGTGATTGGTACAAGAGAGGGGCGAAACCTTAAGCTGCCAAAGCTTAAGCAAACTTTATATCAATGGTTATACTAAGCATGGACTATAAATGATACAATTCTGTTATGTTTAAGTGACTTTGTAGTTACGTAATCTATTCCGCATTCAGGTATAAATCCTCACATCTTAACATTAAATAACTTGAGCTGGGCAAAGCTACTGGTTGGCTGCCTTGTGGTTCATCAGTTCCAGTTGCAGGTCATTTGCAGGTTACCTGCGGCTTCCTGGCACTGGCTGCGGTTGATGTAGGCAAAGTGGTGGTGGCAGCTCTGAGACTCGCACACACAGCCCTCGGCGGTCAGGTTACACCCAGAGAACATGCAGGCCCGGTTGGATGGTCCCACATACTTCTCTTTGTGTCTTTCCAGGTGCTCGTGCTTGCGAACATCTGAAAGCCAGTCGTGGAAACACACACAAACCACAGTCATCAATGAGTCACAGACAATGGTACCACTCAAGGGTGAGTGGGGAACCACTACACAAAGTCTTAGCATGTGTGTCATCACTATGATATGTAAGTAGCATTAGTCACCTCAGAACCACATCTGCTATGGATTATCTCCTCTGAATGGACAGCATTATTCCCACTGACTCAAATTCTGTGTAAGTGTGTGTGTGTGTGTGTGTGTGTGTGTGTGTGCATGCATCTGTGTTTTAACATACATGCTTGTGATGGGAAGAGAGTGCCCCCCTGACTTACTGGCTTTCATGCAGGTTTCTTGATCTGGGTAGGTGAAAGAGCCCAAGCAGGAGTGACGGGCATCGCACACACACTGACCTCCAGCTCTATCGCAGCCTGTTATCAGGGGACAGTGCTCGTCCTCCAGGCC
The DNA here is from genome assembly GCA_026937815.1 of Etheostoma perlongum. Classification (NCBI taxonomy): domain Eukaryota; kingdom Metazoa; phylum Chordata; class Actinopteri; order Perciformes; family Percidae; genus Etheostoma; species Etheostoma perlongum. The sequence goes on along the minus strand of CM049390.1, from coordinate 10,375,331 downwards.
TGCCTCTGGATGATCAGGGAGCACTGTGATCAGGAGAACATTAGGGAGGACATTAGAATAGGGAAAGAATGACTAGTTTGTCCATTTTAACTGGGAATAAAAAGACATTGGGCAAGCAAGCGTAATCCCAAGCTAAAATGTGCCAGAAACTGATATTTGTTTCCCTAAAAGTGTTAAAGGGTTAGTCAGCTAATAGCCTGGGCTGCAACAAATTGCCTTGGCACCACCGTTACTGAAGGGACCAGTGTATTTCTGGGCTGCCATCCCTCCTCGTTGCGCCACGCTACTTCAGCCATTGAGCCCCCATTTGTTTGCTTTTGTTCCACAGCAGGGTTGTCATCTGTGTGGGCTGTTGGAACACCTCTTCTTGCACCATGGCCACATATTGTTTCTTTGCCTGGGGATGGCGGCTTGAGACTTTGCCCAACTTGGACACAACTTTACCATAGGAAGGAATGCACAAGGGAGTGATGTGTCCCAACATACACATCACCCATAGTGTTACTTTCACATGCACGCATAAATTAACACATTTTTACACCCCCCAAATTACCCTCCTTCACAGTTGTCCAGTCACACTAAGAGTGGCAGCAGAGTAAACAGGATGAGACAAACTGTAACCCTGAGTAACCTCTTTCCAAGAATTTAGCCCAAGCCTCAATCAACAGTGTGGAAGCGTGATTGGAGCTCATCATAATACTCTGGCTTTACTCTCAAAACAGCTACAAACCGAACATGAACATATCAGAACATGAGCACATCATGGTATATTAACCGGACTACTGTAGCAATCCTACATGTAACAAAACATCTTAAAAATGTAAATCTTTGTCATTCTCAGTTAGGGGTCTAAGAAACAATAATAAGATGACTCAACATGACTGGAAAGAAATGGAATTCCATGGCTTTGTTTTTTGCTGTAAATCCTAATAAAACACACATGTTGATCCATATTAATTTAAAACAGATATCTCACTATGGGAAGCTGCTCTTACTGTGATAAATCTTGCTGTTGAAGTGAATCAATGTGACTGCAGAAGAAAGCATAACAAACACTTTTCCCAAGTTAATGTTTGGTTGTGTGGACGATTCTTCTGTGATGGACGATGCTCACAAGTACTATAGTACACACCGGCCAATGCAACAGTTGAAAGTAATACTACCTTTGACCTTTAACCTTTAACCTGAGCCAGCCTGCACTGTTAATAGCTCTCGTAGACGGCCAGCGAGAACGGCAAAGCACAAGCAGCCTTTTGAATTAACTGCACCAAAACTTTCCTTGTGATTTCCTTTTACCTTAAAATGATCCTCAGCTCCACATTATTTCCTTCCCGAGGCTTTCCTGTGCCTGGGAAAGTATTTTCATTTGAGGTGGTGGTGGCAGGGATGCTTGTCTATGTGGGGTGCTAAATCTGGCATGTAGAAAAGGAGGTAGAAGTCAAAACAATAAATGAAAGGCTGTACACTAAAGACATTCCTGTCTCCTTAACCAATTGCTTGACCCCTGTCAACCCAAGTTTTTTTTACGCTGGACTGCCTCAGACTAGCCCCCTTAAGCCTGGCCCTGGTCTAGTCTTACTATCTATTATCTGGCCTGGCATGACTCTCGCCAAGGTCTATGGCTTCATCCCAGGGTCTCAGCCACTGAGACTGCTTGTCTTGGCATCCAGGGCCAGGATGGGAAAGCTGACCTCTAGAGGCCCTCTGGCTGATAGTGAGCTAAAAAGGAAGTCTTTGAAACATTAGATAATACCAGAGGAAGGGAGAAGTAGAAGGCATGCGAAAGGAGTGCAGTGGACATAGTGTCGCTGTAAGAAAAATGTTCTGTTACATAGTATGTTAAGTGCCTCTGGAACTTTGAGAAACTTGCGTGGGAGGAGAGACACAAGAATACAATGAGAGCATCACAACAAATCATTTAGCTGCAAAGACCTGAACAATTTCCTCTGACCAACTAAGGAGAAAGGCCCGGATGACTATTCCCCAGAGCAGGTGCCTGAGTACTCATCAGACGCCTGACACTCAACCTGCAACCTGAAGCTGCAACATTCAATTCACTTTTCAAATATTTTTGTAAGCTTCAGTGTTTATATGCCAAATTCCTTCATGAGAATAACTGATTTTAATATCCCAGGTTGCTACGACCATTGTAGGGGTTTACATGGAATTATTTTTGGTTATTATAAATTTGAAAGTAGTGAGATTTAACAACAATGCATTGATTTAAACACTTCCCAAGTTAGGAAACAGGGTTAAAAGTTGATTTCCAATTCTTTTTTCAGATACCTGTATCTTAACATCTCCAAGTCTGGAAAACACAAGTTTAATGACTATTGCCATTTACCCTTGAACACAGGAGGCTGATACACTTATAATTGATAGCTATTGCTACAAGTTTGTAAATCCTATCAACAATAACATTGAAAATAGAGGGATGACACATCACCAAGGTATAATTCTCATATAATATATGCAACATGTCACCTGTCACAGGTTGTTGCATATCCACATAAATAGTGTTTGACCACCCAGAAAACAAAACTGTGAATTGAAAAGCAGGGGATCAGAAAGCGGAAACGTTTACCCCCTACTCCTGATTGCAAGTCTAATCACTTTAAGACTCTTGCAGCTTAAGGAGGGAAATCTGGGATCAGCCTCCAGCAGCCTGCCTACTGTGGCCCCTGAAAACACACTGGGAAGTGTTGATTTACCCCCACCTAGACCCCTTTGAGATTGTGAGTATGTGTGTCTGATTTAAGGGTTAGCAACATGCTCCGAGGCCCCTGGAACCACAGGACCAGAAGAGGCACGACTCAATCAGAAGATTGCCTTTAGGTCCCCCACTCACTCCAAAGCTGTTAATTTGCAGAAGAGATGTCCTCCAGGCGCCAGCCTAACCTGTATGTGAGGCACAATCAGCAGCAGAGTCTCCTGGGATGGCCTGGGGCTCGAGGCCCCAGGAAAACCCTCCTGAAGCCCTAACTTGGACCACCCCACAGAGGGATGATGGGAGGGCAGGGTCAGGGGATCCAAATACCCACTGAGAGCTGCTTACTCTCTCCTACAGTCCTGTCAGTCCATTTAAATCATCCCAAAAAAAGACTGGACACAGTGCAGGTGGAGGGGCTGAGGGAGGGCCTCCCAGCAGTTATTTGTTCCTCAGAGGAAGGCCATTGCTACTTACTTTGTTCACAGCAAGGAACCTGACACCCTACACATTTGTTTGAAGTTCAGAAAGTTGTCCCAATTGTGCTTAAAATGAGCACATCCACAATATATCAGCCCAGCTCTGCTTGGCAGGAACAAAACAGAACAGTGGAATCATATGATTGTGAATGAAAATCTGCAGGGGACTTTGCAATTGTGCTGTCAAACAGCACACACTGAAACCCATGGTGGTTAACAATACATACATGAAAGGGGCAGCTTATTATAAGTGCATACCAAGTTTAAAAACACAATCATCATTGTTGGCCACACCATGGGTAATCCACAATTTTGCCCTCACACTGATTCAAACAATCATGTTTGGCCTATTTCAATTCCCTTCCTTTCAAAAAACTCTCTGAGTTTTAAAGAAAAGAGAACAGCGTCTACTAGGCTGAAGTATTACCTAGTGCCAAATCACTGCTGCCAAACTACTTGTCATGCCTCTGAGATGAGAGTGAATGAAGCTTTGAGGAGGAGAAAGAACAGTTGAACATGACTCCTCTTCTGGCAGTCAAGAGACCCTCAAACCAGGGGAGCTGCTCCAGGCAGCCAGAGACAAGGTAAACACTGACACAGTCACGGCAGTCAGGACTTAACTGACATTTGAATAGCAATGCCCTCAAGCCACTTAAAGAAAGTGGACGATTGCCAACCAGATGAATTGACAGCAGCACATTGTTTTCTCTCAATACTGCCCCAAGTTATATGATTACATAATAATTACACTACCCACCTTTACATACTCCAGTTTCAGGGATTGTGGCTGCTCCTGTTTTGTTAACAGAGGCGCAGGTCAGTCCCAGGGCGCAGTAGCCGTGCGCCCAGTCCTGTCCGCCGCATGGCTCCCACTCCAGCCGGGCACAGTGGTCACAGCATCCGCACGGATCCCTGGCCAAGGTCCGGCCACCTTCGCAGCCGTGCGGGGCTTTGACAGGACAAGTCCGGAGATTACACGGCGTGCACTCAATAGCCGAGAGCACCCGCACCAAAAAAAGAACATTCAATAACACAACGTAGCACTTGCTGAACATGTTTTTCTTTAAAGCCTTTTTTGAAGTTTCCCCACAGGAATAGTCCGCTTCTGACAGATGATAAACCAAGAGAACTCACCGCAATGTTCACTTAGTACATGTAACTCCAAAGTTGTAAAGTCTTCTTTAAACTTTGGTGATGAGTCTTTCCTTGGGCGTGCAATTTAGACACACCGCAGCTCACTTCAAAAGCAAAAAAACACGAGACTGAAGCGTGCGGATGCGTTTTAAGTAGCAGCAATATCCAAAGGTTCAGTGTGAGCAGGTAGACGCACGTCTCGAGCGTCTCTAGTTACATGTAGAAATCCCAGAGCAAGGCTGTGGACGTCCAGTGAGGTTTGCTGCTGCTACTGACAGCGCCGCACGAGAACACAATCTGGCTCTTCAATTGACATACAGGCATATAGAAATTAGTGGTGCACCCCTCCCTCTGACTGACACAGGCACAGACCAGTCACACGAAGCGAAAGGAGGGAGGATTTGAACTGATGATGTTTCCCAGCTCGGCAACCCTTCTCTGTGTTGCGCAACGATGCCACTTTGAGTGCCAAGTTGCTTTTCTGCGTCCTATTCTGTAAATCACTGCAAATTTGTGTCTTCTTTATTATGATAAAGTCTGCTAGTTTAAAAACATATTTAGTAGTTAAAATATTTGTTTTTCTTATAAAGAAAGCATAAAAAAACGCTTAATCGTCAGCAATTGCTTTAGGTCATACTAACTTAATAGTTACACACCAATAAAGGTGGTTAGACTTTATTCAGTGGTGGAAGAGGTACTCAGATCTAAAAGTAGCAATACAACAGTGTAAAAATACCCTACAAGTAAAAGTCCTGCAATACATTAATTTGTATGTATTTAAAAGTCAATACAAAAGTATTAGCATTAGTACAAAGTAAGTACAAAAAGTAAAAGTACCCACTGTGCAGAAAGAATTATATATAAAATATCTTACTGGATTGTAAACATTGATGCAATCATATGTTCATCACATGAATGCATCATTGGTGGAGCTAATTCTAGTTATTTATACATTTCTGGGTAGCTTAATCTATAGTAATTACGCTATCATAATGTATTAGTTACATTTTGTATTATTAATATAAATCTTTAGGTAATGTATAACTAAAGCTGTCATATACATACATGTAGTGGAGTAAAAAGTAGCTTACAATATTGACCTCTGAGATATAGTGGAGTAGAAGTATAAAGTACTAAAATGGAAATACTAAAGTAAAGTTCAATTACTGCATACTTATACTTAAGCAGCTACAGTGCTTGAGTAAATTTAATAGTTTAAATAATTTATAGCCTACTTTTTATTAATCCCCAGTGATTAAATTACAATATGCAGTTACATACCACCAATGACTATAATTTACTTTAATAAAGTGTATGAATCCATGGCAATATAATCACAATATAATGTACATTAGCATTAGCATCATATCTAGTTCATCTACGGTGGGGCTCTTGTCACCAACCCTATAATTGTTATTTATCTCTGTTCAACAATACAGCCATAAAGTCTGTCAAAGCCCCATAATCAAACAGTATCAAGGCCATATATCATTCCACAGCTTTGCCCTTTGTGTGTGTGTGAATGAGTGTGTGCTTGCTTGTGTTTGTAGGTGTCCGATTGTGTATGCAGGTGGCTTTGGGAAGGCAAAAGGTCATCTGGTGTTTGTTGAAGCAGTGTTTGTATGCTTCCATTGGCAGATGGATGGTGTGTGTGGGCATGGGCACAGCTGGAGGCCAATTGTGTCAGTGCCACAGCCACTGAAGACCCAGGGAAAGCAATACAATGCATTTCTGCTGCACAAGTGAGCAAGAGCAAAGCAGACAGATTTTTTTTTCTTTCCCAGAGTGACAGATCATGTAGTCTTCAGATTCAGTCAAGTGTGATGGTAACACTTAAGTCTGCTTTACATGAAGCTGGTTGCCAGGTCTGAGCAACTATTACAATAAATGGAAAGTAAAGTACACAATAATAGATATCCTACATGAAATGTGTGAGGATGGTCCAATATTGTGGATTTTGGAAAAATGTATTCTTCAAAACCCAATCAGATGTCATCTAGGAGGATTTTCCCCACAATGTCAACATACAACAACACCTCCTTCATTTGCAACATCTGCCTGGAGCCACCCGCTCCAACACAAACACAATATCCAGGAAACAAGCCACGCAGCTCGCATAATCAACCCTTGCAACACAACTCAGCCCTTGTCCTCCTGCTCTCCCTCCACCCTCCATCCCTCCATCACTTCAGCCCCTCCTTAAAGCTCTTGTCAAATGTTGGTCACTGCTGGTTGACGACAGATCCGACCAGGACCTTAGAGAGCCTCAGTTTCCATCACTTGCAGAGATTTTGCCCCAGTGGCACTGACCTATTTGCCCAAGCGATGGGCTTTCAAACAAGGCCAACTGGCTACTCTCAGAAGCCCCTCATCCTCCTATCATGGACCAGAGGTTTGTGCACTCTGTGGACCTCTTTTCTATCTATACTTGTAATTACATGTATAAACACGCTAGAGGATCATAAAAGAGGCATTTTCTCTCAGAGGGGCAATGGGCAGCAAATAACAATACAAAGACTGGGACCAAACTAGATTACAACCTTAGTAGACTCACTATGAGCAAACATACTTGTGTCAAATGTTGCATGAATTTAGCATTTGGAAAACCTTCCTATATGGCTATATACATATGGCGCCAAACACCACAGTGACATTATCAATCATTTATGCTTTGTTCTTAATTTATAAGTTTAGTTGAGTGACATGTTCACTAAAACCAGAGCACAATCTGCATTGCCATGTGCCTGTGACTCTTTGAATGGAGGGGCATTGAAGGGTATTTTGCAAGGCCTGAATAACAGTAATGTATGTGTGCTAATGATGTTCAGAGTCACAGATCTCTGGGAAAATATGGCAGTAGGGGCACCAGTTTTCTCCTCCACTGAAGACCCTGGTTTCATGATTGTTTCAGGTTTGTGGAACCAGCTTCAGGTAGGCATAACCAAACTGGCCCCAGAAAAATGGAGGGGTCATGGTGTGGGATGTGTTCCAGAGATTGGATAACCTCTCTCTGTCATCCACCCCTGTTGCTCTTGTCTATCCACTCCACAGGCAGCTGATTTAAATCTGCCTGCAGTGGAGGCGTCAGGCTGGTGGTGAGGAGGTGTTTCTGGGATGTAGATGGGTGTGAATGATGGTTTGGACATTAGTTAACTGGCAGCTGCAATCCACAGCTGAGGGTGGCACGGGGCCGAATGTAGAATGTGATATGGAGTGTTGAGTGCATGTTGAGTGGACAGTGTGCGGCACACCTGATTACAAGTCAACAGGATGTGCTCCGGCATATTTCCCTGATGATCAGTGTACAGTGCTGGTTATCGCCCTTGCTTAGCTTATCTGTGAGCGCATAGTGCTGGAGTGAACCATACTTTGCAGATCCAGGCCAAAAGATGGGGGTGGGGGGTACAATGGCAATGCTTACTGACAGTTGAAGGAGTTTCAAAGCCATTTAGGCATTTGCTGAATGGTGGCATTATGGATAATTTAGTATGGAGGTTAAGCAACACATGGACTAATGAATGGGCAGTTTCAAACTCAGAACTAATGAGTTCATCTGTTTTTTATTCAAACCGCCAAAAAAATAAAAACATACCAAAACTTTTCAGAAAACAAGCCAGAAAGAAAGAAAACAACACAATGATTTTCTTTTGAAACAGACGGCTATACAAGTTTTGAGGTAATAATCGACAGAGATGATTACATTTCTTTTCCATTACTGGAAGGCAAAGAGGGACTTTTGTTTCTCACTTGGCACTCTTCATTTGTCTGGACCTCTGTAGAAGAGTTTGGAAACCTTCAGTAGAGTCCAACAGAAAGAGTAACTCATCTTGCAGGAGATCAGAGCTGATTCCCATGTCTAGTTTACAACAACACTGAACATCCTTTATTTATCCATGCTATCCTCCTCTTTTTTCCCTCTGTTCTAGTCTCTTTCTGTTTTGCCTCTCTGCTTCCTCAGTCTGTGTTTTGTCTTTCTCTTTGTGAGGTCTTATCCAGTTGCGGTTTTCCATGCGGGGACTATAACAATGTGTTTTGACACCATCGGGTCTCCTGCTGTCTTCTTCTCTCTGTCTAGCAGAACCCCCAGCAGCAGCAGCAGTGATACAAAAAATACCTCCCCTCCCTTCTCTTCTTCTTCTGGCTCCAAGCAGTTCTGCTCAAACGTTAAAGGGTTCAGTGAGTTCAACCAGTCTTGAGGGTGAGGTACTTCACTTGGTCTTTGTAGTCAATTGGTGGTTTTCTGTGAATGGGGTGACGTGGTAAATCCAAGCAGAAGCCTGGTCATCTAGTGAGTGATGCATCCAAAATATTGACATGTTGTTTTCATAAAGGGGGGCAAAGCAGATTTAATTGGTCAATTAAGTGTTGAAGGATTAGCCCTTTATCTGGCCCAAAAACTTGGGTTTGATCAACTCCTGTCAACACCTATTTGATGGATTGCCATGAAATTCTCTACAGATATTCATGGTACCCAGAAGATGAAGCCTACTGACAGACTGAACATATCTCAACATCTACAAGACTGTTTGACACACTCATTTTTGTACAGACATTCCATGGTTCCTAGACATTAAATATTTTGGTGTTGCCACCATGATGTTGATGTTTGCAATTTAATCTCAAATGTCTCGACAATGTTTGGATGGATTGCCATGGAATTTGCTACAGACACTCATGTTCCCCTCAGGATGAAGCGTAACAAACATTTTATGTATTACCATTATCAGATCAACATTTTAATGTGTACAATACTTTGGTTTGTGACCAAATACCTGGTGCTGCTAGCATACTAAACTGAGATAGTAAACACGACAAACATTATACCTGCTAAACATCAACATGTAAGTGCAGCTTCAGAGAGCTGCTCATGTGTCTGTAGATCATTTAGTCTTGTTTTGTAAGGTCTTTGGAGCACATATCAGCCATGAATAAGTCTCAAAGTCTAAGCCAGCCTTTTAGTGCTAATAGAATAACCCTAAACTCTACATCAAACACAGTGTCGACTTACGACATGTTCTGTTACCAACTACATTAACACTATCTATAAACACTGCAATGACACATTAGGTTTCTGGGTTTAATTGGCATCAAGAGTCATTATGACCGATTGAATCATCTGGCTGCAGATTATATCCAACGCTGGGCCTCTCACTCTCCCTCCATCTCTTTCTACCATGAGATTCTGTGACCTTACAGAGTGAACGGCCACCAGCTTGTTTGACAATTGTAAGTGGCATACTTGCTCACCCATGTCGTGCTCTGCTGGAACGTTAAGAGGATCCCTCAGAAGTTTTAATCTGAAAATCTATGTGAAGATGATAAATTCCTCAGTGGATTGGAACCTAAAAGAACCCTTGTGTCCCATTCCCACAACACCTGCCCGGTGTAATCTTTCCTTTCAGACTCAAGATCATTTAGACTAAAGAACTAGTGAGCCTTGAAAAGTCTATGGTTACCTTAAATGAGGAAAGTGGCAGCTGTAACCCATATTTTCTACCTGCTTATAAACTACTTTAAGTGGGTGTAGCTAGAAATATTTGTCATCTAGATGAGCTGAAGCTGTCTTGAGCTTATATGTGTAATGGTTCTTGTATATACCAGTTCTAATGGACCTGAAGTGCAGTTTTCCCTGGAAACTACATGGTAATTTAATGTAGAGTATGTGGTTGACATGAACAGACATGATTTTGTATTTTAAAGCATTATATTGTAGGGTATCATTGTAACACAATTTAAATGATTTCTGGAATAAAAATCAGTCAAATTAACTGATATGTTGTCCATTGGGGGCAACGTAACAATTTGTAAACATTGACATATCACCATATGAAGTTGCTGTAGTTAGCAAAAGAGTGAGAAAACAGTTGCTTATTCACATGCCCAGCACTGACGAAGCATTAACATTAATCTAGAGTTGTCTTTCTGGCCAAATCACTCTCCTTTGAGCTCTCTTTTTCTTCTTTGTCTCCGCCAATGTCTAAAGGAAAAAATTGCACTTTAACTGCTAAATGTTCCACTATGTTTACCAATTCGTCACCAACGGTGGGTAGCATATGGGGAGTTTATTAGATACTAGGTCTGGAAACAACACTGACATTAAAGGTAGAGCTGAGGGGAACTGCAGAGTCGGTGATTATTCCCGTTGAGTCTGTAACTACAAGCAAATCTTTTCACGTTATACATGCAGTCAGTTAACCCATTTCTTTCCTATAAAAACTTAATTAGTAAACTTTACACTTGTTTTTATTCTGATGAGAAGCAATTTATTTGACCCCTGTGAGTAGGTCCACTTGTGTTACCATGTCACTAACATCTTCCAACCATCTAAACCTTTTAGAGTTGCTGGATGATGAAAACCAAAGTAAGTAATCTGATTACACTTTCACTCATTAAATATCAACTCATTAGTTTAAATCATTTGCATGTTCATTGAGTGAAAATAAATCAAGCTAATGAGGCTTCTTATGAATAATGAAAATATAATTAACTCTATCTCCTTGCAGTCCATCCTCTTAATTAAATCATATAAAATCCTGCTTTCACTCTGCAGGTATGAACATTCACCTGTTATATGGATGGTTCTAGTACTTTCTGGTCTTTGAGGGGAGGATTCACAGGTAAAGGTGCAAGATTTACAGGCAGATCTCCAGCTGGCAGAGGAATGTCACAACCTGTGTTTCAGCTGTAAATTATGACATAATTACAGTGCCACTAACTCAAACATTGAGGTGAAACAACCACCTTTGCAAAGGGAAAATGATCAGTGCTTAATGTTATGTCTGGGACACAGATTTACTCCTGTCTTTGTGGGGGGAAGGAGCGACGGCAGGAGCAAGAATGTAAGAAATGTGCAAGTTCTCTGACCTTAATGAAGGTGAAGCAACAAGTTGACATCATTACCATAGGCGGCATGTGCGTGCTTGCAGTCACATGCGCCAAAAGAAAGTAGATAAAGGTGAAATGAGGAGGAGAGGGTAAGCTATGTACAAATACTTCTGTGAAACCATAAACTTCATGTTTACTTGACATATAAAACACATGTCAGAGATGCAAATTGCTTGAACTGTCACTTCATAGCAAAGGTAAGTGTGGAAAGGCCATTTTCTTGTACAATTTTTTCTTAAAAATTATAAAGTTGGGCTGCCCTGGTAGCTTTGGGTTTTAAAAAAAAGGTTTATGCTGCATTATGGGAAATACAAAAAATAGCTTTCTTGAGTAGAGTTAGATGAAAAGAAATTCAACACTCTTATTTGTCCGGATCTGGAATCAGCAGCCAGTTAGCTTAGCTTAGTGCAAAGACTGGAAACGGGATAACAGTTAGACTTGCTGTGTGCAAAAGTATCAAAATCTGCCTACCAGCACCTCTAAGGCTCACTAATTAACACGTTATATCTCACTTGTTTAATCTGTACAAAAAACAAAGTGTAAAAACCACAAGTTGTGGATTTACAGAGAGAGAGGGGGGGGACTCATTTTCCTTTGGACAGAGGCAGGCTAGCTGTTTCCTCTTGTGTACAGTATTTATGCTAAGCTAAGCTAACTGGCTGCTGGCATGTGCTTGATACTTTGCAAAGTCCCACATACGGTCTATCATGCAAAAAAAATGGACACATTTGCACATTGTAGATAGACAGTGTGCAGGGGTTTCTTTGCAACCTATGCACCTGTCTCATGAAATAGATAAGTGAATTATTCTTCTGATAGTTTATAAGCTTTCTATTTACCATAGAAACATGCAGTAATCTTCTCATATCACTCTTGTCAAGACAGTGAATAATAATACATTTTTTTAAATGGCAAATTATTCTTTTAATTGCATGGTTTGAGCCCAGCCAGGTACCTTTGTTGCATAGTCTGACTGTAAACCCAGAAAACTGTTAAAATTACCTTTTTTTCTTTATGTAATGCTGCCACCATGTGGTAAAATGCAGGCAGTGCATCATAACTCGAGTTTAACTTCTTCCCCGCAGTGTTCAGGCTCATTTTCTCACAAATAACATACACTTGATAATAATTCTGCCTGCCTGCCAGTCAACTTTTGTGTGAGAGGAAACATCTAAAGGCAGGAAGCCTTTATTCCTCCCTGGCTCAGGTTGTTACTGGCTTAATAACACACATTCATCCTGTTTTTCTCTCACCATTAACCACCAACAAACAATACTAGGAAGGGGTCTGCTCTTTGTCTAGACGCTGATCCGTCAGCTGCGTCTGATCTGATTCAGTGTGCAGCTCAACAGCAGCTACGACCATTGAACTCTCTGGCTGAGGTCAACGACACTACTGAAGCAAGTCAAAGACGATCAAACAGAACTGACATTTTCATACATTCTTCAACCTCTGTATAAATTACCTTACACAAAAAGTACAGTGTTCTACAGGGTCAGGTCTATCTTTATGTGATATTTTATCAAATTTGGTTTTGTATGCTGGTGATTTAGATCTGAGGGACCTCAACAAAGCATTATGATAAGTTTTATTTTTGGCATTTCATGTTTTTATATCTTGAGAAAATTCTGCCACACCTGGGCCTTGAAAATAAATGCTAATAAAACCAAAGTAGGTAACCCAAAAAACACATCCCAATTGAACAAACAAATATTTAGGAATTAAAATAAGATAGAAAAAAGATAGAATGAATAGGTGTGGATGTAGGGAGGGGCCCATAGAGAATACCTTTCTCTGGGCCCAACATTTTGTGCTACGCCCCTGTTGTCGTCTCACAGCAAGAAGGTTCTGGACCCTTTTTCTGTGTGGAGTTTTGCCAATAGTTTATGCACGTAATGCATATTAGGGTAATTAGCTACACTTTATTGTGACAGCCCTGGGATATACTGATTGTAACCTGTTGTGGATCATGTGGATTTGTGTTTTTTCTTTATGTGACAGGCGTTTGTTGTATTGATTTTTGTTATAGGTGATAAATGATAAGATCTAATAAGGTCAAACATGTTAAAAATCAGCACTAAAAATAATAATGTTATTTTGCAATTGCATGATTTAATCAATAGAGGGCAGAATGATACAGCTATCCAATATTCAGGGTTTCTTTAAGGTCACTGCAAAGAAGTAAATAATTTCATTGCACAGTGAGGGGATTATTGATCCACTCAGATCAAAGAATACATAATCATTTTACAAAGAAAGTGTTATAACTTTCATTGTTAGTGACTATGCTGCAGTGATCCCACCGGTAGAACGATGGTTGTCTGCTGGTTTGAAGGCTCAGAGGTGTGCATAAGATCAGCTGTGATGTACCTCATTATTCAGAAAATCAATATTAAACATAATATATGTGTTTGTGTGTGTGTTGTGGTGTGGTGTGGTGTGGTGTGGTGTGGTGTGTTGTGTGTGTGTGTGTGTGTGTGTGTGTGTGTGTGTGTGTGTGTGTGTGTGTGTGTGTGTGTGTGTGTGTGTGTGTGTGTGTGAGTGAGAGAGGAAAAGTAGGTAGGCAGACTTTCTGGAGCCAACTCCCACATGCCCTCTGACTACTTGTCACTGGTCGAACCAACTTTGTCTCTCTGAGCAGATGATGTGATAAGAGCGGCAGAGAGAGAGAGAGAGAGAAAAGAGAGAGAGAGAGAGAAAGAGAGAGAGAGAGAGACATGGGTGAAAAGCAAGCCTAGGCACAACAGAGCAAAAAAGATGAGAGGTGCAACAGGCAAGAGGGGGAAAAAGTGGGAGTAAGTGGAGGAGGGTAAAAAGAAAGAGACAAAGGAGAGGGAGATCAGCAAGAGGGAGAGTAGGTCGAGAGAGGAAGAGAGAGAGAGCAGAAAGTCTTGCCCTGAGGTGTCTTTCTCTGTCTGCACTTGGTGTATGGAGGCCAAAAACAGTGTCATACACAGCTGAAGACATTCACTGGCAGCCAAGAAGCACATCTGGATTTCTCATAATGAAATTCAGTGGGCTGCAAAGTTTTCCTGTGCAAATATATAGTAGAGAGGGCAGTCACTGTGAATGTCAATTTTTAATGCACATGTATAATATGCACAATTAAATGAGCACTATTTTACATGTTTGTGTTTTTACAGTGTCACCATTGGTAGACACTGACAGATGGATGAATTGCAATCTAACTGTCAGCAAGTGAAAGCAGAGTGTCTAATCCTGCCACTGACTGCGCCATTGCCAGCCACAGGGTAAGGAATCTATCATTTCACGGTCTAATTACGTATTTACTGCTTCCAAAATACACCCGATACACACACACACTCACTCACACACACACACACACACACACACACACACACACACACACACACACACACATCCTCACTTACTGCCAATCTGTCTAATCCTCTGCATGTGCACCATCTCCTCCACTTTTTCCCCTCCTCTTTTCAACATCCTTACACAATACAGAAGAGTTGCACTCGGGTTACACATTCAGGTTGGACCTCTCGATTGCTCCCCAGGGCTGTTGGGAAGAGAAGAGGTGGAGGAGGGGCGGGGGAGAAAAGAAGAGGAGATGATGGAAGGAAGGCCCACAATAACAGTCTGTTTCCTCGCATGTTGGGGCCTGCAGCCTAACCTACTGCACCTGTTGTGGAGGCTCACACTACCCGTGAGCGATATGTGTGTCGGGGGGTGTCGGATGTAGGATGTATGGAGGTCTGGGTGGTGATCTAGTGTGGCACCTGTATCGTGACCCAATGCCAGCTGGCAAGAGGCCAGGCCTGGACGCAACTCAATGCACTCACACTCTTTGTGCACTTGACGACCCCTGTAGCCTCCTGCTAACCCTGTGTGCTTACATGTGTGTGTGTGTGTGTTTGTGTGTGTGTGCTGTGTGCCCCCTTTCCACCCCCACCTGCCCATTCTCGCTAGGTAATTGGGTAAGTGTGTAATAAGGTTGGTCATGGGTATCTCCGACCAGGCTGGGGTAAATGCGACCCAGGCAGCACCACCATTTGTGGAAAAGCGGAGGATCTGTTTATGATTTGGGGAGTGCTGTGGGGGACGGAGGGCGTGAGTGGAGCTGCGGTAGCAATCACATTTAATTTTGGTTCAAGCTGCAGGATTTTAATATGAATCACACACATCCCCCATTTTATTGGTTTTGGTATAATCACGCATTGTTGAAATGTGTTTAATTTAACAGCCTCAGCAGTATTTCACATATTATAGCTTGTCGTAATTGTTTTGAAAACCTAAAATTAAGAGAATGTGACTTAATGACACTTAAGGTTTGGTGGCTAACAGTGCATCTACTCCCACTCATCCCTCTTCATACACCATCACAATTGTCTGACAGCAGCATTGTAGAGCCCCCTTGGCCAGAAATATGATCTTTTAAAGTTTCAGTCGAGAACAGCCTGTCTTGCCAATGTTCCTCAGGGGATTGAAGCCCCCAATGGTTCACTGTAGCCGTCACTTCAGACAAGGAGCTGAACAGTCTCCTTTTGGTTGCATTTTGCCATCTTGATGACATGTTTTCAACACAGTCTTCCTAGTTTTCTCTCGGGGAACGCTCTGTATCCGTCTCATCCATTATTACAAAAGGGGGATTTAGTGAGACAGCTCTCTATCTTTCCCTTTCTCTCTAACTCTCCTCTGATTGGCCTATTAGTGAGGTTGTGTGACCACATCATCAAAAGCAGTAAGCATAGCGTAGAGCTTATTATTCCTCATTGCCTCCGCCAGGAACAGGAAATTAACTAAGCAAGGCTAGAGGCTGTTTGAGGGCATGTATTCTCCAGGGGGTTTGCACTTGAGCGATTACTAATTCCCTTAACTACATATTGCATTTGTATAAAAGGTTGCAGTTGGTTTTGTTGAGGTAAGGTTTTTTTTTTTTTTTTTTTTAAAGTGGCTTATTTTCTAGATCTTGTTAGATTTGATGAGTTTTGTTTATATTTCAGAGAATATGTACCATTGTTACCTGGGCTATCAACTGTCAGACAGACGCCTGAGATGATTGACAGCCTCTGACAGGGCTGCCTGGCAAAAGCTGCAACAACTCTACATATACACTTATACTTATACATATACACACTGTTTTCATGCTCAGTCTGACATGGCTGTCACAGGACATTACTGCTTACTACAACCTCCCTTCACTTTGCCTTTTTTCTATTTCCTCCTTTCTGTGTTTTCTCACCAACGCCAAAGTAACCTCCCCTGACTTTCAATGCCTTCCATCCAGCATGTCACTTTCTAATAAATGCATTCTCCTTTACTCCACCCATTTACTTCATAGTAGATGTCTCTAACTCTTGGTTAACTCTGGTGTCCCTTTCAACTCCCAATTCCCTTCTCCCTACTTCTTCCTCTGTTAGACTAAAAGTCTGTATTTGTTGTCAGACAAGGCAGTCTCTGTCTGAGTACTTTTCTTGTGTGAATAAGTGCATCTGTGTGCGCGTCTATGTGTGTGCTGGCAACTGTTGATATCTGTGTGCATGATCATTCTGTGTGTGTGTGTGTGTGTTTTGTGTGTGTGTTTAAGCATGCCTGGGCTGAGCCTTGGGGGCAGTCCTCCTTTGTCCTCCCAACCATCTCCCAGAGATGGATGTGTCTCCAGGGAATTGGATTTAGAAGAAAAGCACCTCCAACTCGCTCATATTAAATTCTGCTGTGCAAATACAATCTACCAGCATGTTTCTTTTTTCCCTCCTCTCTCTTTCTTTTTTAAAAGCAGCTAATTTAATGTGTGCATGTGTGTGCATTTGACTGGAGGACAGAGAAAAACTAGTTCTAGAAAGTCAGTAATTGAGAATCTTCACACATATATTTAAAAACACATGTTTTTATATTCAGAGTTATTCCTCTTTCACACACATCTTGGAAAGGCTCATGAAAAGTATTTATCATGCAGCAGTGCAAGCATATGTCATGGCTTAGATATCTTTAGAAAACGCTTCAGTTCCTTTTGTTGACACATTCGGATGTCACACTGTTCCCTTTTTGCCTTTTTTGTTACTGGCCTTGGCGTGCTGTAGCCCTCTTTGTCCTGTTTGAGGATATAAGCTGTTATAGAGTCATAAAAATGTGTGCTGGACCTCATTTGCCCATCCTCACAGGAGAATAACAGACTAAGGGAGAAGCTTTGGAGGGGAGCTGCTAGCTTCCTCCCTCCCTCTTCTTTTCTCTTCTCTTTCCTAGTGCATCCACTTGCCTCTCCCTGATTTTTCCTCCTTCCACTCCTCCCCCAGGCTTAAAGCACGGCACCTGTGTGCCCCTCCCCCACCTAAACATTTTCACTCCCCCTCCTTTTGGCAGGACGCCCGATACACTGACACAATCTCGCCTCTTTCCGTGAGAGCGAGTGCCTTTCTCTCTGTGCTTCGCTGATTTGTGTCTAAGGAGCCACACATGCATGTGTGTATAAAATTGAGGGAGCATATTTAATTACACACATCCCTGTGTGTGTAGCAAAGAAGTCAGACGAGTCAAACTTTTAGCTGATAAGATTCGTTTGTGAACTTTGGGTGATTCAACTCTTGAAAAACTAACCTATAGCCCTTTACTTGTTACTGTTACTCCTCCACTCCTCTACTCCCTGCTTCTGATCTTTACTTGCTACACACTCTATTACAAATCCCCTATTTTTATTCACACACACTGGTTGTGCAAGTCGTTTTAATTTTAATAGTAAAGGGAGATTTGAATAGCCTTGCACCTGCTAACTAGTAAATGGCACTTAAAAACAGCTGGGGATGTAAAACTTTATTTCCACATCCCCATGACCACAGATTGCCAGGCCGTCCTTCCACACATCTTTGCTCTTTGAGCCTTAATTTTTTGTCACTCACTCTGCCATCTCTCCTTCTCTTGGCTGCATGGTACTGCCCTAAACACATGGTTTTAATAGCCCTTTCTCGCTCACTCTTTTTTTTGGATTCACTTGTTTTGTATTTCTGTTTTAGCGCATGTGTACATTCACACGCAGTAACCCCATATCAAGACATTTTCCTAAAAGAAACACAACTTTAAGACCGTCTTGTCACGGAGATGTGATGGATTCTCACTTCTTGCAGCATGTGGCATTGATTGCACTATTCTGATCCCACTGTCAGCTAAGCAGTCCCTCAAGGTTAGGCAGTAATGTTTCACTCATGGCCTCAGGCTCATCTACTGTTTCCACTGCACATCTTCCCCCCTGGCTAGAGGAACTGTGTATGGTTTTCATTAGCAGAAATCCTGCCAAGGAGCAATCATTCTCTTAGGTTTCCTCAGTATTGACCAGTGTACCATATGGAGTAAGTGCATCTGTTTCCTTGCAGGATCTGATGTTGCATACATAGCAGCAGTTACAGTAGATAAACACATGGATCCAGAGAAGCAATCAAAAGTTCAGAGGAGTCAGTAACTAAATTATTCCAAAAATACAATCAGATCCCTCTTTTGTACAATTTTCTTTTTAATATTTGCATTTATTTCTATTCTTTCTACACTGACCAGCCTGGGATTCATGAATATAGCAGCATGGTGGCTAAGTGGCTAGCACTTCTGCCTCACAGCAAGAAGGTCTGGCTTCAAATCCAGGTTCTTCCGGGCCTTTCTGTGTGGAGTTTGCATATTCTCCCCGTCTTTGCGTGGGTTTCCTCCATGTGCTCCGGTTTCTTCCCACCATAAAGACATACATGCTAGGTAACTAGGACTACAGCTGAAAATTAGCCGACTGGCTAACACTGGTGCATTTACAGAAATGTTGATTAATGTGCATAATGTGCACTAATTAAATACATAAATCTACTACTACTTACCAAATATGCACTTTGATACATATCAGCAAAACAAGATAAAACAATTTCAGATGTAGATTCTTTATAGATTTTGTGTTGCATCAGGCAGTATAATTCTTTAATGAGTTGAAGCTGACGAGTGAAAGTGATTTTTTTTAAAGTGTTAGTTGGTGTGTTTGTGTGATCAGTGCTTCAGAAGTTGTGTGATCTTCAAACAACCAACCATGACCACGAGAAGTAATCCCCATCATGGATAATCCCCATCATGTGACTATGGAGCAATTTGAGTGAAACATGAATGAATGTAGACCAGTAATTAAAGAAGCGGATCTCCTCCATCAAAAGAAGCAGGGATGAGATGACTGCTCTTGAGCAATGCTGGCTGCTTTAATCTATGTCTCTAATTAGGCAGCAGAAGAGCAAACAAAGGAAAGAAAAAAACACATCCCCAAAATGCTTTTTTTCACTGAAATGACTCAAACATGGAGACCCATCTTTACATGCTGCAATAACTGCACATTGTAGTAGACTGTGTCTGACACAAACAATGAGTACACAGTGTGTGTTGTGTGCTGTGCTGAAGAAAGTTTTCACACAAAGACTCAACAGGCGCTGCCAAATGCTGTCAGCTGGCCAGTTTCCAATGAGAAACTCTGTGAGCCAGACACG
Source organism: Etheostoma perlongum (assembly GCA_026937815.1). Lineage (NCBI taxonomy): Eukaryota > Metazoa > Chordata > Actinopteri > Perciformes > Percidae > Etheostoma > Etheostoma perlongum. The sequence goes on along the minus strand of CM049390.1, from coordinate 10,355,661 downwards.
CATACACACAGCATCCATGCCCTCCTATATTGTATCACCTGGATACTGGGCAGTGGCCAGCAAAAGCCCCCCACTGGGACAATGGATTAAGGTTTTTAAAACAGACCCCTATGGCCAAAAGTCTCCTAATGGGACAGTGGTTACTGACTGAATAGGCTCCTTAACTCTCTTTCTGTATGTGCTGGTGTGCACATGTGAATATGAGTGAATACTCATGTATGCAAGTGTTTATGAACTCAGTGTGAAGGTAGTAGTTTAAATCATCTTTAGTGAAAACTTATGACCTCTGTCACAGGACAAACCTTCCCAGTGAAACCTGTTGAAAATTATTCCATGCCAGGCCTTGTAATCTCTGGCAGTGTGTGCTTGTGTGTGTGTGTGTGTGTGTCTATGTGCCAGCTGTGAACAGTACTCATTAGCACTATTTTCATGTGACCAAGCTGCACCGCAAGAGACACACACTTTCAAACAGTGGCATACAAAATCACACACACACACACTATACACACACTACACACACACACATCACATGACCAGATGAAGAGGAACCATTGTTCAGCATCACAGGACCTCTTAACACAGACACACACAATTCTCCTTTTGCACTGCCATTTGTGCAGTCGCCCTTGTTTTAATATTCTGTTGGTTACATGCTTCCACATGCTTCCACTGACTATAAACACACAATCCCTCTGTGTTCATGTCTTCAACTACAGCTTCTGTGCTTACTGCTCATGTGTGTGTAGCATAACAGAAATCAGTGTTGTGTCACACTAATGATTATAGAGATCAGAAGCACACAGAAAAAACCTCTTTGCCTGCCCCTTGGTCTAGCTTTATGGTTTGCCCAGTGTGATGATGAGGACTCCTAGAGCTGTCAGACTGTGGCAGGCGGTGACAGTGTCAGCCCATTAGCCTGCTGAGTTAAAGTGGGTGAGGTCTGACCCCTGACCTCCAAATCTGAGGTCTGAGGGGGACCTGGGGATCAGGGGTCATAAGGCCACGGGGGGTGGAGACGTTTGACCAGCCCTAACTTCTTCTTTCTATGGGGAACAGTTGCAAGAAAAACATGTTCAAATATGATTGATAAGCTAATTGACTTTGTACTCTTTTTTTTTTTCTTTTTTTTTTTGTTCCACATGATGTGACTTTGGTTCCAGTTTTTTATCTGGATGGACACTTACAACTTTAACCTTTTTCACTTAACTGCATGTAAAGTAAAATGTGTAAAACATCAGCAAGGATAATAAGCTTTAGTAATACTGTATGTTCAGTGGTGGAAGGAGCATCCTTAGTAAAATACTAATACAACACTGTAAAGTAAAAGTAACAGTTGTGCATTTAAAATGTTACTTTAGTATAAGTATGTATCATGATCGTCTAATCGTTTCAGCTGTACTTGTAGGCCTATATATTGTTGGGTAGTTTAATTTAAAATAACAAATCTGATTTTATAAACTACTAAATGTGTTTTGTGTGCAAAAATCTTAATTTGTAAAGTAACTAGTAACGTAAGCCGCCAGATTAATGTAGCGAAGTATAAAGTACAATATTTCCTTCTGACATGTAGTGGAGAAGAAGTTGAAAGTAGCATCAACAGAAAAGACTCAAGTAAAGTACAAGTACCTTAACTTTGTACTTAAGTACGGTACTTGAGTAAATTTACATTCCACCACTGTCCACTGAATATGTTTATGAGGATATTTCATCTTGTTGCTGCTGCTAAGCGCTGAACATGCCATTGAGTAACCAGATGTGTGAACATCAGTACATTGTGTCGCAGTAATTCTTCCAACACTGACCCAGACAAGTGCTGTTTCTCATTAGCTAAGTGTAAAAGCATTGTAATGCCTGGAAATGCATATAGGTTACAGTCAATAACAATGTGTTTATCAAAAAACATCCTAGAAACTCAAGACCATGTTATAGTTTATAGCAACAACTCAACAAAACAAAGGTCAGTCCTGCATTTCCCCACAAACTCCAAAAATCATTTGGTCACTATCATCACACTCTTCTTATTGAAACTTTGGCAGCTGTTGTCTCTTTGTTGCAGAGTGAATGCAAACACGCACAGCTGTGTGACTCATGTGTAAAACCACAGACACTCGAGGGAAATGCACCTGTGACAGAGTGAGATTATCTCCCCTCTGTCTAAGCCTGACCTGAGAACCACATCCGTTCATCAGGCACATACACCCAACACCAGTAGATGACACCATATCTGCCCCATTCCTGCTCACTTCATTTTTCCAGAGGTATTCTTAAGCTCTGCTACATAATGAAAACTGAACCCAAGGTGAAGACAGACAGAATGCAACATGGAAAAATGTAACAAACTCAGCACTATCACCAAGTTTATCTAGCAGAAAATAACACCACCATTGCAGTTGACAATCTTCGGGGGATGTCATTACTGTTCCTGTTTTTGTTAAGGTGCACAGCCGTGTGTCACAATATCACCTCATTCCCCATGAAAACAAGCAAGTGCCACACTGTCACTTCCCCTCTTGCACCATGACCCTGCTGGCATCCTGTGTCAGAATGATAAGCAATCCCCTGATACCTCGCTGGCCCCTCTCGGAACAAAAGAACCACAGGAAGAGGTCAGGCACTTGCCACATAAGCCTGCCAAGAAATTATAGTGCTCCATATGTTTCAGGTTGAGGCTAACTCAAAACAAATCCCCTGACTGCACAGTTCAATCTTATGCAATTGATAGAAGCACAACTCATTTATAGATGGACTGGACTTGGTAATGATGATATATTCGCACACTGTCAAATATTGTCAGTCTAATCATCATTCATCAGTACTCTCGCTGACCTGCTGATTACATTGTTTGTTGTGACTGTGCACAACAAACAGGTTGCCCATGCTTTGCACTTTTGAGTGCATTTGAAGTCAACATGGCTGTCTCACCTCTGAGAAAGCAGTTCTCCATCACTGGTAAATTCTGCTCTATGGGTTGTTAAAGTTGGGTAGATGCTATTTAACAAGAGTCAGAGGGGACAGGTCTGATGATCACAAGGGTCAACCAGAGCCAGGCTGTTATTTGCTTAACTCTTAAAAGTACAGGCTGAGGTCCAGTGGTAAAAGAAAAACCTGTCTCGCAGAATAAAACATTGTAAACAGTGGTGGTGACACTGTGGCCGGGTCATGAAAGTTCTGCTTTTCTTTTTCTTTTCTTATTTTTGCCTTGCTGGTTAAAAAGGATGTCACCCAGTTACATTTGAAGAAGGAGCCAAACCAGAAAATAACTTTAAAAAGTGTATGTTGTTTCTTATCACCTGGTCTTCCCACACAACCTCATGAATGTAGTAGACTCTAGTTACAGAGAAGTGGGCAGAGGGCTGTGGAGTTGATACGGAGTGGAGGTGGGGTAGTGCCCCATTTGAAAAGCAATCTTCACTTAAGCCAAACAACAGCCTGTTGAACATTAATCCAACTCAGTGTGAAGGCAAACACCCCCAGCTGCGTCTGCAGACTGTACTATGTTCTCTCTTCGTTCAGTCCAATGCAAGACTGTAACTGTATCATAAATCACCAGGCTGAGCCAAGAGCTGATTAATAAAACGCAGAGCAAACAGAGGGCAAACCAAAACAGCTGTTTGTGCCTGTATGAACCCATCAACGATGGCTTATGAATCCTGAGAAGCTGGTTTCTGTTTTTGGTTGGGTATAAAATCTGAAACTGAACCCTATCCAATGTAAAAGACTGCCAAGCTCTTTTCACAACAGAAAGAAGACAGATGTTGGACCTTGAGTTTGTACACTGGCAGATCTGCTGAGTTATGGTCCAAACATCCACGGCTCTGAGGGGAAAAGAGCTCCACTTGTCAAAACGGTGAATGACAAAAGGAGTGCTGCATTTTTAACTTATTGGCTCAAGGTCAGCATGGTCAGTGAATAGTATTGAAAGCTTACCAGTTACAGCTATAAGATACAGTGTTTACTAAACTTAGCATTAAAACCTACAGGACAGGATTTTAGTTTTCCTTCAAAAATAACAATAACATAGTTAGGATGAAAAGTTAAGTCTTAACCTTGGAAACGGCAGTTGACAAAACATGCTCAGTCCCCTCAATATTTTGTATTAGTAGATGGGGCCTGCTCAGTTGTCATGGTATTGTAGATGTTACTTTTAGCTCTGGTCTAAACTGTATGTTTCATTCGTCCCCCCATGCTGTTTCATTTGTCCCGTCCAGGAGGGACAGATGAAACATTACGCACGTCCCACTTTTGCGGTAATAACTCCTGAACGGTTTTGTTCAAAGCTGAAAATGCAGCTGTATTTGACAGATGACAGGTGTAGGTTGCTAGGGACAAAATATCACCTTTCAGTGTGATACGACCGCTTTGTAAATTACGTTTAATTAAAAAGTGTTTCAACTGTCCCGGCTCTCCCCTACTGATCACAGCAGCTTTAAAGTTCTTGGAATGGAATGGAAACTTAAAAAATTGTGATAAGCTCAAAAGTTCCATAACAAATAGGTGAGATTACACTAGTAACATTTAGTGGTAACATAGTTTATTGTCTATGGAATAATTACACAAATGACCATCACTGATGTCTAATGATTACAGGGACAGAGGTTATACATACTCCATGTCCTTCTGCTTATTGTAGCATTTCTCTCTTTGTCTCACAAGTTGTTTACTTTACGAAACAGTACAATATTACTTCTGACTTGTGAAAAATGAGTCTGGATGAGTCACAGACAAAAGAGAAGGGAAGAGATGAAAGGCTAAATTGCATTGGAGATCCCTCTTTAGAACATCAAACAGAGAGTGTTTCTCTCAGCAGTCAGCGGGGCTCCAGGGGGACGGAGTTGTAATTTCCTGGCAGAGAGGGGCTGGCCATGTGGGCACTACTCGGTCAACATCAAAGACACTAGACCTCAAGAACAGTGACTGTACACACACTCTTTCTGTCACTTCTCTATCTTCTTATCTGTGTCTTTCTGTTCCCATTTCTTTTATGCACCCTCTCATTCACATTTATAGTATAGTTAAATCCCATGATTATAGTACTTAATTTAGGCCGCCTACAGTCACATTTTGAAAGAAAAGTGAAGTTTTGAAAGTGAAAAGAGTTTTCAAAGTATCTGAAGAAAAAAAGTCAGTTTTGGTTTCTTCTTTCTTTTTTTAGATCATGTTTTTTGCTGAAAATCTGTCTTTTTATTGTATTCACATGTTTTTTCTTTAAGTGCTGTCTTTTTGTTTTGGATGAGGGGTTTAAGACAGAGGTATTCTTAAGACCAGTCACGTCATTACTTCATCAATCCAGATAGCTAAACATGTTGCCAGCAACAACAGCCAGCCTTCAGTAAATACTGACTGAGTACTGTACTTGTCCAAATATATAGTATTTAGTTAGTAATCGTAGACAAAAACTCTTAAATAGATAATTAGCTAATAACTCCAATAAATACATACATTGTAGCTCTGACTATATCTTATTAACTAATTCATTTGTTTGTTTAATGCATTTTTAGCTAGTAACAATGATATTATCTAAACCTACGTGTGACTGATCTGGGTTTCAGTGCGGTAGAAGTACTATGAGTAAAAGCTGATATGATAATAAGTAGCTTTAGCTAGCATATTCAAGTAGTTATATTGTATATGCAACATATGTTATTTGTACAGCTACATTACTGTATGTAATGTGTACCAAAGAGACTAGCACTATTTGTTAGGTAGCTATTCCCCTTTAACCTGGATATAATTTGTATGACTTAAACATTAAATATTTTCCAAAATTCAGCATTGTGGCTTTTTGTAATTGTTTATTTGGTTTGTGTTTCTTCTTATTTTGGAAAGCATCTTTAATCCAACATTAACTGCACCCAGACTACTTGGATTTGCCGGTCTCAGTCCTTTTCCATGCAGGCTCTTGAGACAGAGAGAATGTATTATTTAGACCAATAATAGGCGTTAGCCCTAAATTATAAGGACTAGAGACAGATTTGTTTGTCTGTCACTGTCAAAACCTCAAACTTCAAACCAAATCTTAAGACTGTCACAAGACCTTCAGTTTGTAATGGATTGGTTAGTTAGGGCATTGTGAAAGTTGCTGCTGTGAAATCAAAGATTAAAAAACATGCAACTGTTGTGGTTTAGGCACAAGAAACCCCAACAAGTTCCTTATTGATAAATGAACATTATACCTGTAGTATATATATCAAGGAAAACTGTTATAGAGGTTAGATATTACACAATGAAAACATTTCAGTGTAGTGGTATGCGTGCTTAAATCAACATCACGGTTTTATTATAGTGACATAACAATGGGTGCCCATTGAGGAATCCTGAAGCAGATAAAAGGCTTGTGTGAAAACCGCTTTGAAATGGAGTTAATTTGTTAACTAAGGTTCGGGAGCAGGGCCACGCCTAAACCACACCTCTAATCCCCAGACAAACCTACATATACCGTACTGCACAGCCAGGCTCGTGTCTCTGATTGCTTGACCCACCTTCCCTTTCCCTCTCCTTCATCCATCTTACCCCTCTTCCCTTCCTGCTGCACATCTCTCTCATGTCTCTTCTAGGTTCCGTCTGGGGGGTCTGTAAACTATGAGGGCGAAAACTGCTTCTGAGACGGAACCCCCACCATGAGTCTCCTCCATCACACATCCTCCCAGACCAGCCATCAGACAACATCCACATCAATTCATCTATCTGCACATTCATAATGTTCATCTGCACATTCATAATGTTCATCTGCACATTCATAATGTTCATTAAATCTTTAACTAACATATGGTTGTGGTGTGGTCCATACTAGTGAAGTTATAATCATGTGCTCTACAGGCAGTGTAAAGTATTGCTGAATGGGGTCTATGTAACAGGTGGCTGTATTATGTGCTGAGGTGTGATGATTTGTAATCTGTAATCTCCATAATTCACATGACAGCATGGTTGAAACCGTGTTTCTGAAAATTTGATTCTGTTAAAACAAAAAGAATATAGTATGTTCTAAACAATAAAATAAAAAGAAATAATAAAATAAAAAATTTAAATCATTATTGCTGCAGGTGTAAACTTTTCAAATCTCTTTTTGTTGTTTAAATGCTTATTTTTGCTTTTCATGTTTTTTTTCAACATACTATATCATGACTTTCTCTCAACATTCTAAATACTGTGACTTTTCTGACATACAATGGCTTTTTTTTTTACATTTTTCGACAAACCATACTATGACTTTTTATCACATTTGTCGACATACTATATAATATGACTTTTCGAAAAACTATGCTATGACTTTTTATCACATTTTTCGACATACTATATAATATGACTTTTTGACAACATGCTATGACTTTTTTTCACATGTTATACTATGACCTTTTATCATTTACTTTGATTCTATACTACAACTTTTTTTTCTATATGAAAGAGATAAATATAACAAAAACATATATGTGTCGTTGTGTGTCATATCAGATAGCTTAGTGTGATAAGAAAATGATTGGGGGGACAGAAGGTTGTGTTTTAAAATACTATAAGCTGCAATTATGTTCAAGAATTTGCAGGAAAACAGGAATGATGTACCAATGATGAAGAGAGAAGTCGTGTTCCTGACAGTTTATCTAATCACTCTTTTTGGCATACTGTACTGTAACTTTTTTTATCACTTTTGTGACATGATAAACAATTTTTGACATACTATGCTATATTATTTCAAAATACTATACTATGATGTTTTTCAAAATAATATACAATGATTTTTTATCACTTTTTTTTACATGCTATACTATGACTTTTTTGACTGTGACTTTTTAATCACTTTTTTGACATAATATATACAATAACTTTTTTTGATATACTATATATACTATACCATGACTTATTAGTTATACTTATACTCACTTTTTCATTTTTTGACATGCTTTACTACTACTGTTTTATCACTTTTTTCACAATGCATATTATGACTTATTTCAAAATGCTATACTATGACTTATTTCAAAATGCTATACTATGACTTTTTTCAAAATAATTTTGAATAATTTTATCACTTTTTTGACTTGCTATACTATTACTTTTTATCACATTTTTTGACATACTATGCTATGACGTCTTATCACTTTTTTGACGTACTATACAATCACTTTTTTTATCACTTTTTTCGACATGCTATACTATGTCTTATTTCAAAATACTATACTATGACTTTTTTCAAAATAATATACTATGACTTTTTCATCACTTTTTTGACATGCTATACTATAACTTTTTATCACACTTTCGACATACTACGCTATGACTTTTTAATCACTTTTTTGGACATGCTTTACTATGTAATTAAGTACAAATAAGGTAGACATCTTATCACTATTTTTGACGTACTATACCATGACTTTTTCATCACTTTTTTCGACATGCTATGCTATGACTTTTTTATCACATTTTTTGACATGCTAAACCATGACTTTTAATCAAATTTTTGACATACTATGCTATCACTTTTTTCGACATGCTATACTATGACTTTTTTATTAGTTTTTTTCAAAAAGCTATCCTATGACTTTTTTGACATGCCACTATGACTTTTTATCATTTACTACAATATATTATATTACGACTTTTGACATATGTGAAAGAGACAAAAATGACGAAAACGTGAATGATTGTCAAGAAAATTATTGGAAGACTTCAAATCCTGTAGAGGGCAATTAGTTTCAAAAATTACTTAATGAAGTACGAATAATGTAGACAGTTTACTTTATCACTCTTTTTGACGTACCATACTATGACTTTTTTTATCACTTTTTTGACATGCTATACTATAACTATTTTTGACATGCTATACTATGACTTTTTATCACTTTTTTGACATGCTATACTGTGATTTATATCAAAAGACTATACTATGACTTTTTTATCACTTTTTTCAACATGCTATACCATGACTTTTTTTGACATGCTATACTACGACTTTTTTACCACTTTTATTGACATGCTGTATTATGACTTTTTTGACATGCTACTATGACTTTTCATCATTTAGTTCGATATACTATACTATGTCTTTCCTGAAAGAGACAAATATGACAAAAACATAGATGTTTGTCCAGTGAGATAGCTTAGTGTAATAACAAACTGATTGTAGGCCAGTGTGTTCTAATACATTCTTTTGGACATGATATACTATGAATTTGTCGACATGCCTTACTATGACTTTTTTGACATTTTTTTACATGCTATACTTTATACTATGACTTTTTTATTACTTCTTTGACATGCTTTACTATGACTGTTTTATCAATTTTTTTACATGCTATACTTTATACTATGACTTTTTTTATGTACATTGTTATGATTTTTTTTATCACTTTTTTTGACAAGCTATACTATGACTGTTTTCGACATGCTATACTGTGACTTTATATCACTTTTTTGAAATAATACTATGACTTTTTTGATATCCTCTACTGTATCTTTTTCTCCTTTTTTCGACATACTATGACTTTTTTGTCACTTTTTTAACAGGAATAAAGTACAAATAAGGTAGACATCTTATCCCTCTTTTTGACGTACTATACTATGACTTTTTTATCACTTTTTTCGCCATGCTATGCTATAACTTTTTTATCACTTTTTACGACATGCTATATTATAACTTATTTGACATGCTATGACTTTTGACATATGTGAAAGAGACAAATATGACGAAAATGTGAACTTGATTCTGGTCAGATAGCTTAGTGTGTTACGGAAACCGCAGGTTGTGAGTTCAAATTCTGTGGGGTGCAATTAGTTTCCAAAATAACTAAACTGGAATGAAGTACAAATAATGTAAACAGTTCATCTTATGACCATGCTATGACAATTTTATCACGTATTTCGACATGCTATATAATGATTTTTTTTGACATGCTATGCTATGACGTCTTATCACTTTTTTGACGTACTATACTATGACTTTTTTATCACTTTTTTCGACATGCTATGTCTATATTTCAAAATACTATACTATGACTTTTTTCAAAATAATATACTATGATTCTTTTATCACTTTTTTTGACATGCTATACTGTGGCTTTTTATCACTTTTTTGACATAATATATAATATGATTTTTTTGACATACTATGATTTTTTGTCACTTTTTTGACATGCAATACTATGACTTTTTTCGACATGCGACATGTGACTTTTAGTAAATAGTAAATAGTAAAAATAAATCATAAAAGTCACCATTTCTAGAAGGTTGAGAGAAAGTCTTAGTATAGTATGTCAAAAAATGTGGAAAAAAGTCAATTTATACTATTTCAAAAAAGTCATAGGTCAAACAAAGTGATAAAAGGTCATTGTATTGTATGTAGAAAAATAAATTGTATAGTATATTGAAAAAAGTCATAGTACAGTTTGTTGAAAAACCTGAATAAGAAATCATAGTATATTCAGTTGAATAAAGGTTGAATAAAGGAATAAAGTCATACTATAGTATGTTGAAAAAAGTCGAAATAAGTCATAGTATAGTATGTCAGAAAAGTCATAGTATAAAGAAGGTCAAGAGAAAGTCATAGTCATTTTGTCTCTTTTTTCAACATGCTATGCTATTACTTTTTCATACATGGTATACTTGGTATGGTATGGTTCATGGTAACTTTACTTTAATCACTTTTGTAGTCATGCTATGACTTTTTTCTACTTTTATGAAATACCATACTGTGACTTTTCTGACCTGCTATAGACTCCATTCAAGGTCTCCAAGAAGACTGAATACTCCGAACTCTTGTTTGGTGCATATGCACAAATAACAGTCATAGTCCCCCCCCCCCCCCATCACCCTCAGGCATAGGGAGGCAACCCTCTCGTCCACCGGGGTAAACTCCAACGCAGTGGCGCTCAGCCAGGGGCTTGTGAGTGGGCCCCGGGCTTCCTCCAGTCAGGGTCCCTCGATCCCTTCCTCGCTTACTCATAGGATCTTTGAACCATTCTTAACTATAGTTTAACTATATATAGTTAAACTATATATAGTTAAACTATATAGGCTATAGAAAGCCTATATAGTTAAACTATATTTTATACATACTACACATTGTTGTTCTTATACTGTAAGCAAGAGTGTGAATGTGCAGGTTGTGGCAATGCCTAAGGCGTCTTCCTCAAGGAATATAAAATTGTTGCGCACAGAGCATTTACAGAGCAGCCATATTACAGGATAATTACAACATATAGTTTTGTCTGGAGCCAAAGACATCCAAGCACCCTGGAGCTGCTCATCTGGAAAGATAAGTGAGTGAAATAGAGTCCCTGTCTCTCTTTCTGTGTTTTTCTGTGGGTGTTGGTGCCTGTATTTATGTATAAAGCAATGGGTTAGCCACTGCATTTACACACACACACACACACACACACACACACACACACACACACACACACACACACACACACACACACACACACACACACACACACGCACACACACACACAGACACACACACACACACACACACACACACACACACACACACACACATGGCCACAGACACTATGAACAAAGCAAGGTTGTAATTTAGGAGAGCAGGCTGAGAGGGAGGCGGCCTCTTGGCCTGACTCGCCTCAGGTAACAGCTAAGCCCATAGATCTGAATCAGGCAGCTCTGACTGGAGCGGATGGCCAATTTGCTCTGAGCAGAGACTCTCTGGAAAGGCTTGAGCTGTGGGAGCAGCTGGGCTTGTCAACAGATTAATGCATCAACCTGAGTGACAGGTCAGGACCGACCTCTTGTCCGATCACTCCACAACTCACTGCACTCTGAAAGGCTTGAATCTCTCTCTTTTCCTCTTAAAACTTCCTCATCATTCCTCTGGGACTGCTCTTCTACCGCAGGCCAAGTGCAAACGTCCAGTTGAACGAGGTGGCAGAATTGTTGTGGCTTGGCTTTAGGGGTTTGCTGTTTTAGGTTGAGGGTAGAATTTTCCACTGGCACACTTTGCATGTCTCCACACTGCTCCTCACCTATCAGAGCCATGCATGTCAGCGGCACAGTTAATGCCGTCCAGATGAGGATGAACAGAGGAGGTGTCTCAAAGAGACAGGAGTATAGTAACATGAGGAGTGCAAAGGAAATTGCACCAGTGCAGGTGTGTGAGAGGAGAGAAAAATAAACCTCCTCACCCCCTCCAACCTCACAGGCTGTGGTGGAACAGGTGACCTGCAGTCACTCACTTCGGAGTGATGCTTGTTTAAAGAAACTAGGTTCCAGTCATAGTGGTCAGACAAGGTCACTTATTCCAACAAATGTCTTTGAAGTGTCTATCTTCAAGGAGCCAAAGCCAAAGTGTGTTAGCTAGGGGTACAGAGTGTATGGGTGGGTGTGTTGGGTGGAGGGATGCAGAACATGGGTCAATTATTCCCTTTGAAGACGTGTTTGTGTTTAAGCCAAGGACAACATAAAAGCAGAGACAAATTAGATTAAATGATCATGGATTGCAGTTTAGTTAGGTGTGCTTATAGTCATCTGAGTCATTTTTGCTTTTAAGCTTTGCCATACTGTTGGTCTTCCAACTGTCCAGAGCTTCACTGTATAATTAAGGGTCCGAATGACGTGGAGAGAAACAAAAGGGCATTTTATTATGTAAACACATGACATACACTTCTTATTTCTTCATGGGAAACTCTTTTATGATGTTTGCTTGAGGGTTGCACATCTGTGCAGGTTTATTCTAAGTTGTGATATTATGCATCATTGCAATACCGCAAGCATCTAGTCCATGCCAAATGCATAAGATTCATGTTTAATACAGTTTCTCTGACTGATGCACTGTGTGTAATGCCATTTGAACACTAACACAGCAACCCAAATCAATCAAGATAGAAAATAAACAATGATCAACAGCAACCTCATGCAGCAGTACTGTATATCCATGCAGTAGTGCAGTATGCCCTCACCACTATCTTTCACACACACACACACACACACTGTGCGCTGCTGTGTGGATGGTGTGCTTTGTTCTGAGCGCTTAGACAGTGAGTGGCGGTCTCAGGAGGCGCATGTTGAAGTTAAAAGCTCAACAAGCTCTCTGAAGTGGCTGGCTTTTATGTTGCACATTGTGCTGGAGCTGGAGGAGAATGCAACACAAGTCCAAAAGACAAGCTTATTTAAAAAGCAGCATGTGTCAGTCATACACACCCTTTGCAAGAGTAGAGCCTGTTTATAACTTCATTAGAGGAAGGATACTTTTGGAAACTTATTATTTTGCTTTCAAATTATTGCCTGGAGCAGCAGATTGTAGCCGAAGCAAAACGTCTAAGTTATTAAAGTGTGGATTTATGCCTCAGATTGTTCTTTCTCTGCTGAGGTCAGGGGACATGTCAGGACATGGATCTACGGCTGCTCACTGTTCTGGGTTGGGAGATTTAATTACTGCTGTGCATGCATGCGTGTGTGCGTGTGTATATAAACTCTTTGTATGTTGAGTCACATTGTGGTTACCAACTCTGCCATTTAATAATCCCCCTTGTAATGACTCTAAATATTAGATGCTTATTATGTTAATTGTTCTTAGACGGTGACAGGCTGTTTTAAGGTCAGCTTGTTAAGCCAATAAAACATCACAGCTGCAAGATAAGGAATTGAAAAAGAAGACTCAGTGCCTTATAATATTGCAATAAAGTAATCCTCTTACGTCTTATACAACCTTTTTTTCATTTTCCCTCCAAATGCAAAGACCACATCTTTTCCTAAGGACAATACATGTTCATGATGGTTAAGTCCATGTTTGCAATTTTAGCGCACTGAAACACTTAATGCCCCTTTGTCCAAAAATTACACAATGGATTTATGTTACTGTCATTGACGTTTGTAATCTTGGATGGGACTTCTCTAGTTTCTGGCAAGAAGCGACCCTTCCCCCACCAAACTGGCATTGTGTCCCTTCTTTACTAGGGCTGCAGAGGTTCAAGGAAAAACATTATTGAAATAAAGAAACGTTTTAGAGTGAAAGAACTTCATAAGAATCCTTTCATATTTCCTTAATCATATATGGTGGTATTGATTTTGGACTTGTGCAGTTGTAGAAATGGTGGAAGGAAGACAGGAAGTGCTGCTTTTTTATTTGTCTGGATGACAGAGTGATCTCCTGACCATTCAGATGGCTTAAGGCACTGGAGAGATGCCAGGACTAACAGAAGAAGAGATATGTACTGTATATGAAGCAGCAGTGGCCTGAAGGCTAGAAAAACAAGTCAGAGACCACAAGGTCAAGTGTCACTCCATTACTTCTACTGTGGAAGGCACAAATGCCCCAAACCCACCAGAGGAACTCAGTGGTCTCCACAACAGAGGCTGCACTTAGCTTGGATGTCAGTTGACAAATCGTTGTCACTAAGAGTGTCATTTGGTCATTGTTATTAGAAAAAAAATGTGTTTAAAGTTAGATCCATTTAGATTTTAGCCCGGTTTGATTTGGCGACTCCTGTGGTTGTTGGTGGCAACAGCAAGTGATTTTTTAAAATGTCCCAGAGTTCCTTTCAAAATGACATGTGTATAATGGATAGCGAGGACGAGGAAACTGGTGTGTCTGTTCACAGCACACCCGAAAACACAATGAGTATAGAGGATTAACGTGTGAAATGCAAACTTGTGTCTGCTGTATCACATCCAGAATGTGCATGCATCTGTGAATCTCTTGTTCGTGGGTACACAACAAACAAAACACCACCAGTAACGCTGATAAGTACTATGTAGAGAGGAAATTAAAGAATGCAAATACATTGAATAGATATAAATGAGGATTTATATCATGAGGGTGGCATTAGCCAATAGTAGGGAGTTGGGTTGGGAACTGGAGGGTTGCTGGTTCAATCCTCGTACGGACAAGTATGGTGGTGGACTGGTAGCTGGAGAGATGCCAGTTGGGCACTGCCAAGGTGCTCTTGAGCCCCCAACCCCCAGAACCCCCAACTGCTCAGGGTGCCATCTCATGGGCAGCCCCCTCACTCTGACATCTCTCCATTAGTGCATGTATAAGTACTGAGCATGTGTGTGTAATTCAGGCCTGTGTGTAACAACAGAGTGTAAATTGTAATTTCCCCTTGCGGGACTAATAAAATATACATTATTATTACATTATTAAAATCTTAAAGTTCCCAACATGTGAAAAGTATGTTTTTCTTGTGTGTTGACTATACTGACTATACCAATGTGTGCAAAATTAGTCACTTATGAGGTGTTGTCACATTCCTCTCCTAAAGGGGACTTTTCTGAAATCTGAGATTTGGGCAAGCTATATTTGTACTTCACTAATACAGTCTATATCCTTGACATTCCATTTCCAGGATTGCTCTGTTAATCAATATCCGTTGCCTTGGGCTTCCTTTGTGTTGGCATTTTAAACTCTGGTCGATTTACAAGTACTATGGTTAACCTTTTCTCAGATCTTTGCAGGGTAAATCCAGACAACTAGCTAGACTATTTTGTACAATCTGAGTTTTCTGTTTGCACGACTGAAACTACTTTTCTACATATGTACACATGTTTCACCAAAACAAGTTCCTTCCCGCGGCGATCTTGCAGCGGCACTGCAGCTTTTTAGCACCGCCTAAGACATAGATTGGTTTAAAGAAATGCCAATAAACCAGTGCACGTTTTTCTCCCATCCCGTAATGTTGTGTGGACTCACCAGATCCTCCTCCGCAGCGCCACGGTGGAGGAAGGTCTCGCAAAGCGTGAGTAATAATCTATAAAGCAATCACCGTCTAATATGCATAAGCTAGCAAAGAAAGCTGAAACCTCCAGCACAGAGCGGACTGTCACTACAGTGCACAAGAACACATTGTTATCATAGCTGTCAGCCACTGACGGTTAAAGGCGTTAGCACAACACAACATAAACAAATGAAAGATGCTGATTACTTAGCATTCTGATAAATATCTGCTAGTTTAGCCTATTTTAGTGCACAACAGATTACTCATCTGAGTCTGTGTCTGACTGACGCCGGGTTCAGACAGAACCCCAAAACTATAGTTGCAGATCTCGAGCTTGCGGTACTCTGTAAGTGATGTTGCCTGACTGTAGAGCCCAGGCTCCATCTGTCCACCTCCTCCTGTCTGAACCCAGCATAAGGCTCAAATATGTAGGCCTATGACTGGCTGAGTCTCTCCAATTTTTCTAGCAATTTTGATGCGTCAAACTAAGGTAGATGCTAGAATGTGGTGAGTCTCAACCTAGCCCAAGCAGCGGGTGTGGGCGGTGTCAGATCCAGAATTTCTCAATGAGGAAGAAAGAGTAGATTTGCTTCCAGCCAATTTTCAGAATTGTTTTTTTTTTTTACTTTTTATGTGGGAAAACTAAAATATTTATTGGTATTTTGACATCCATTAAAACGTGTCTGGAGGAGGTCTTTAACTTATAACTTTTAACTAATGTATCCCTTAAATCTCTGCCTGTGATGCTTTCTTTCTCCTCCTCTTTATGACACAAATGAACTATGCCAGACACTGGTCTAATGAAATACTAATGGGCATCTCATGATGAGATGGTCAGCAGTGTTGTGCGGCTTCACAAACAGTGGCGCCAGTGTTAGATAGTGACGTCTTATGTGATTCACAGAGATCTGTGTAAAAGTAACTTTTAATTTAAATGGTGGCTCCTTAAAACATCCTGTGGGACTGATTGGATTTGAAAAAGGCATAAACTAAGAAGAGGTTAAATTGATTGATGTCTTGCATTTGAAAGCCTGAAATAACTCTGGCGATATCAAATAATTAACTCTTTGTTTTGTTGCCAGGGTAATCGAGAAGGACCGTTGTATGTAACACAACTGATTCATCATGTGTAATTTCATTTGGAAGAATGAGAGTTAGACTGAACCAAACAAATTACAGAAATATTAAGATGGCAAAACCCTCGATGATTCACTCTTTTGATCCAAAGTTGTTATCTAAAATATGGCAGGGATTTAAACTACAGTCAAAGAGTCTCTGTGGTGTTTTATTAGCAGCACAATGTAAAGGGGCCCAGTCGAGATAAGAGGTTCTTTTTGGATGGTGTTTCCCCAGGACTGGAGACCTCAGGGCCAGCCAGGAGATATTAGATGACCGGGCTCTGGAGCCTGGAGTCTTCAACACAGCTGTTCACACAAAACTTCCACACACAACACACTCAGCCAAAGAGGGCACACAGGGGCAATAAAGTTGGGTCAGGTGCAGACAACACGCCAGCACTATAACTTCAGTGTGTGTGTGTCTGTTTGTATGTGTGTGTGTGTGTGTGTGTGTGTGTCTGTGTGTGTGTGTGTGTGTGTGTGTGTGTGTGTGTGTGTCCATGTGTGTGTGTGTATTGAATGAATGTAAAGGGTGTTTTGTATGGGATGTTTACATTGACCTAACCAAGCTGATCTCCTCTTTGTGCAGTCACTCATTCTGTTCTATCCCTGTGCAGACTGTCTCTTATACCTCTTTTGGCTTATTGCAAAATCTGACGCACAACTTAATCACCATGACAGTGTGTCTGTTTTATTTTTTTTATAACTATTAGCTGACCACAGACATGAAGTTCAGCATGCAAAAGCCACATTTGTTGAGGCACATTAAAACACAAACTTTAACATTTGTATTGCATTCACTTTTGAGACATATCAAACCTAGACATGGTTATAAGTTCCTGTGTACTCTGCTGTCTGTTTCACATCATGGATTTAATTGCAGAAAGGCATTTAACCATATTTTATTTTACCATAAAAGCTGCACTGACATTATATATCTCCTTTTTTGCAAGTGTCCTGTTCCAGATAGACAAGAAAAAAAGAAGAAAATGTTTACTTAACTCTGTAGCATGAAAAAAAGCCAATAAATGTGATGTGGGTAAGTGTGTCTGATGAGAGAGAAGAGACAGACAATGGCGATAAGGACAAGTTATGAGTAGGTTTCATAATGCTGTCTGTTCTTCCTCCACAGAGAGCTCATTCAGACAAGAAAAGGGCAGGATATCCTGACCAGGCACGACATCTAGCCAAGCACTGTCATTGGCTTCACTTGTTGTGTTTTGCCTCCAAATTATTCTCACTTACGTACGTACGTTAGTAGTGACACAACTAACTGGTGTTAAAACTGGTAGTTGCACAACATCATCCATGTGACAGAGAAATTACAAGCAGAGGCTGTTAGAAAACAGAGATCCAAACAGCCACTAGTTGAATTGGTGCATGGCCCCTTTAAGGAAAATAGTGGATAAGCCCCCCTCGGGGGCCGAGAGCGGGGCTTTGTTTAAAAACTACACGCTCCAATCTGCTGCAAGACGCTGACATCAGCAGAAGCCGGGCTGGGGGTCAGGTGGGGTCGAGGCTGCCACAACAGCCCAGGCAGATATCTGCAGGCTCCGGAGAGAAGAAGAGAGAAAAACAACCTGCAACAGATGCAAACTTTTCTCAGTTTCCAGTGTTTACACACACTCTTTAGCTTTTTAACTTAACCTCCTGAATGAAGTGGATGATACACATAAACTTTATCACCTCATTATAATAAATTAACCAGATAACCTATTAGGACCCCGCCTTATTGATGGTGATGTTTCTAGACAATTGAAGTTAGGTCAACCAACCTATCAAGTTTTTTCTAACCACATATGTATTTATTATTGCCTAAAATACATAAACAACACAATTATTATCAATTTTATATTAAACCAGTCTGTTTTTAATTAACAGGCACAGTAAAATCTAGCTACTACACTTTTCTTCTGAGTCCTCAGTCAGCAGAATGTGTCCCTGCTGTGGTGACAAATCCTCTCAGCAGTTATGGAACTAACTGGAACACTGTGACCTGACACTCCTGACATAACCAGAAACATACCGCAGGTGTTGTACAGGAAAGGTCTGACTCAAATCGGAGTTGAGGTCTGCAAATGCCTTTACAACCTCTGGTTTTTCAACAAAGCTGGACTCCTGTGGTCATTTTTATGCATCTATTGTACTTGGCAAATTGATGAATTGTAACTGTGATATACAGTGTGGTGCAGTGGTGAAGTCAGGGAGTTACAGTAAACACACTGTGTGACTTAGTCTGAATCATGATAAACTGTACTTATTCTGCAAAGAATATGTGTCATGATGAGCGAGTGATCTTCGCCTTCGAAACTATAGCCTACAAGTCAACCTCAGGTCAGCCGATCGGTGCTGTAAAAGACTGCGATGCGATGAAAGGCGGGAATCACCGCAGACATCACCCCCTCTTCACAGACCCTGCAGATGCACACAGGAGATAAGAGTAGGCGTCTTCTGCTGGAGGAGCAAGTTAACTCGGTTGCATTTTCCTCTGCAAAGGATGTGTTGGCACATACACACATATTCAGACACACACACACACATACCACACACACACACAAGTGGGTTCCTTGACTGCAGAAGTTTTTCACAGCACAGCCCTGATAAACCTCTATGTGTCTGACTGCTGAACTTTTAAACCCTGACATTCACACAAGTGGCCAACATCACAGCTTGTCTCAAACAGAATAATACTGAGTGTCAGGATTTCTTTACTCAACCACCCTTAAGCAGAAAGATGTTTTATTTGTATTTTACAGTGATTTGAGGGCGACTAAGAGCCATTAGGTGACACAAAGTGGAGTGAAAGATACTAGCTGTTCTTGAGTCACTGTAATTCATAAGGGGAGAGGCTTATTGCTTTAAGAAAACCAGCCTTATTAAAAACAATGAATGTAAATGTTCACTAGATGTTAATTTAAAAATTGACCTCTCTTTTCAGTCTTCCAGAATTCAGCATGGGAGAGTGTGACTTAATTGCATTTTCAGTGCTGGTAATGGTGGAGAGTTTTCTTCTTTGTGTTCAAGAAGTAAAGGGGGTGGAGGAAGTATTCAGATCCTTCACTTAAGTAAAAGCACTAATACCACATCATTAAAAGTAAAACTCCTGCAATAAAGAAGTTATGTAGGATATCAGGAAAATGCACTTCAAGTAATAAAAGTAAAGTGTTAATTGTAGAAAAAAGGCTCTTGGGGCTATTGTGCTATTATATATCATAGCATCAGATTATTATTACTCATGCATGAATGTAAAAGAAGCATGTTACTGTTATAGTTGGTTAAGGTTAACTTCATATGTTTAGTAATTTCTCTAAGACAGGCATTAAGAACAAGGAGTCTTGACTTAGGTAATATCTGGGTAATGAAGTCTTTTAATAATGTTCTTTTAAGCTTCAACAGTAGGTGAACACTGCTAAATGGCACATAAGCAATGGTGTGGGCTGTTCTTGTGTGGTCACAGGTGTGCGTTAATGGAGTGTTTTACAGCAGGTTTGAATGTGACTCAGCCAATAAGAAGTGAAGACCAGAGCTTGCCTTCTTTAAATTGCTGCAAAATTACATTGGGTATGGG
Source organism: Etheostoma perlongum (assembly GCA_026937815.1). Lineage (NCBI taxonomy): Eukaryota > Metazoa > Chordata > Actinopteri > Perciformes > Percidae > Etheostoma > Etheostoma perlongum. Next base: position 10,335,313 of record CM049390.1, on the reverse strand, counting down.
TGATGTTTTGTACAGTGTATGTATAGTTGTCAGGCAGACAATAATGATAAGCGACACAGGGGAAATCTGGGAAATAGGGATAAGATGGACCGCAAAGCAAACGGGCGGGAACAAACAAAGTCCGATACATATAAACAGGCAAGTTCACACAAACACACATACACATGCCCACGCTGTGATTCATGCAGACAGAGTCAGTCTCCAGCAGGGATCTGTCCTCACCAGAAGGCCTCAGGGGAAACCAGACAGAATATTTAAGATAGGCCTTCCTAATCCCTTTAGTTAGACTACAATCTCACACACACATGCATGTACGCATGCACGCACGGACGCACGCACTCACTAGCACACACACAAAAAAACTCATTAACACACACACACACACACACACACAGGGGAAAAGATTAAAAAGAAAACAGGATATCACTAAATTAGTATGCTCACATCTGTGTTTGTTTTTGTTTGTTTTTCTGTGTGCATTGTTATTCAGAATTTCCAAAACTAGAAAACAAGCACAGTCACTAACAACCATTTAGCAAATCTAGATGTGTATTCATAGCTCTTCATGGGCTGCATGATGTGTTTACCTTATCATCATTTTTTATACTAACAGACAGATAAGCTTGTGGTTATTCTGTGTGAGCTGCATGATGGTGTTTGAGGACACAAACCTACGCCAAAGAGAAGAAGCTTTCTTCTTGATAAGACAAGGTTTTATTTTTCATGACTCCACTGCTGTGTGTGTGTGTGTGTGTGTGTGTGTGTGTGTGTGTGTGTGTGTGTGTGTGTGGCATTGGCAGTGGCAGTGAGAGGTACCTCCTGTTGCTTTGTCTGCTGTTTGACGGTTTGAGTAAGTGTGTTTGTGCATGTGACGGAACAAAAGGTCACAAGGCTGACTTTGTGGTCACACTGAGTCCCTCAGACGTTCGATCCCACAAGCAAGGCATCGCGGAAAATGCTCATAGCCACCTACACAACACACAAGAGATAAACAGTTTTACTCCCCCTCACTGCTCTCTTTTGCTCTCTCTCGCTCGGTTGATGAGAGTTGTTATTATTGGCGAAGGGCCTGCTCCTAACTCCCAGTAGAAGCCGGATGATTGTTTTTGCTGCCTGGGGTCCAGAGCCTACCTCTCCAGATCCTGTTACTGGAACTATGGACCTTTCCGTTCCCGCCGAGAGTTGAACATAAAGAGCGGGAGCGAGATGAAACTGCAACCCAAAAACAGAGATTTCAAAAGTTTACTCATCTTACATAGATCATTTTACTGATGCATATTAAAATATCAGCGGTGGAACATATTTAAGAACAATTTTGAAGTACTTGTGCTTTGATTATTTTCATTTTCTGCTATTTTGTAGTTTAACTCATATTTCAGAGGGAAAGGAGTATTTTTCCTCCACTACGTTTAATGCGACTTTTCTAGTTACAGGTTGTTTGGCAGAATAAAGGAGCCCTGTGGAATTTTCTTGTAAACTGTTTACATTAACCAACATGCATTACTTACATGCATGTGAGCATACATGTGTGTCCTTGTGCACGTGAACAAACAAAACAGGGACCCAGGCTTGAAAACATACAGTAGCTCCATGGCGCTACTAGTACAAGTACAAGTTTTGAAAAATAAAAAACATATAACCAATTCATAAGATACGTGCATTGATGGGTTGTTCTAGATTAAACTACCTAACAGTACATAAACTAGTTGACAAAACAATCATCAAATCTTTCCATTAGTCTCAGGGCATTTAAGACTTCTTGTCAATATTGAACAAGTGAGTAATTTGACCTTGAGTGGAGATTGTTTTGTGAACTTTCCAAGGTCAACAATAGATTGACAATCTCAGATTTAAAGCCATAAACATAAATTGAGAAGAAGTGCTTAAAGTTCTCAGAGTAATGAAAAGTGGTTTTACAGCAACTGAGCAAACTTTATCATCCGCTGTTGAAGACTGTTGTGAGATGACCAAATGCTCCAGAACAAGTAGGCAGCCCTTAAGTGGAGATTGTTCTGTCAACTGCTGTTTCCAAGGTTAAGAATGAACTCCATTTTGACCAGACAACACAATGCATAATAATATAACATGCAAAATGTCTCTATCAAGTAGTTACTATTAAAACTTTAGATACATTTTGCTTATGATTCTTCTGTACTTTTACTTTTGTAAGATTTTAAATATTTTTTGGGGTATTGCTATTTTATCTTAAACAAAGGATGCAAATATTTCCTCCACCATTGTACCTCCCAATCTTTACCACAATCTTTCATGCTCACTCTGTGGTACTAATTCAGTACATTTTCCCATCTATTAAATGTTATCTTTTCATCTATGAGATGAAGCTTGCTCTAGTTTACAACACACACATGCACACACATGCACACATATGCACACACATGCGCGCACCTGTCACACACATGTGTGTATTTTTAGCAGCCAGGCCGAGCAGCTGTTTGCCATTACTCATATCAGTGTGTGCTCCTTCTCTCCCTCTCTGACCCAGTGTTATTCTTTCTAAGCCACTGGAGCTACAGTCACCGTATGACTGAGTCAGCCTAACCCTGACAGGCTGTTTTTCCTGCCGCAGTGGTTGAAGCAACTACTTTGAAATGGTTGTCAAGCTTAACTATTTCCCAGTATCATTTTGCCCAGAATTATTTATCATATAACTGTGCAGAGGGGAAAGTTACTCAGGATCTGAATGAATTATTCATTGTTTTCCGCTTTGTTGTTATAGATGTGGCCTTAGTGAAATGAGTATGTCAAGAGAAGAGTGTGTGAGAGTGTGTGTGTGTGTGTGTGTGTGTGTGTGTGTGTGTGTCTGTGCGTGTGTGTGTGTATCTGTGCGTGTGTGTGCATGTATGTGTGTATGTGACTGTGTGCAAGGGTTTTTGGTTTGGCACAGAAAATATTAACCAGCATAAGAAAACACACACAATCATGCATATGTGCCTGCACAGGCACGTACACAGAGTGGACAAAACCCATCATCTTATTTCCTCCGTACCAAAGATCAAGCCACAGAGGTGAAGGGTAAACCTAATGCTGTGTGTAGCTCTAAAACATGTTTAGCAAATGACAAAATCTCTAAATTGACCTATAAGAGCAACAGAGATCAAGTCAAGGTCCCTACATCCCAAAAAGGCACAAAAAAGAGAGAGCTTTATTACCCTTAATTAAAATGGCATTAATGACTTCCCTCTGGGTCTGGACATAAACATCCAGTTAGTGTTTTACAGAGTGCAATTACCCCGGTGGTGTGATTACCTCAGACCGGAGCCTCTGCTGGTTTCCTCCCTCCTCGCAGTAATAGCTGGCCAGGAAGACATCAGCTTGTTTAGTTTAACTCTGCAGATCAGGGTCGGACACACCAGAGGATAACAAAGAAAGAGAGAGGGGCAGACAGAGTAAGAGACATAACGTGGTTCACAGTAATTCTACTCTGCAGTTGCTCTGATTAAATATAGAGACAATGAAGTAAAGGCTGTAGGCAAAAGGTCACTGCACATGGTTAAGTAAGTAATCGCCATACAAACCCTGACGATTCTGGTAAGTGAATCTAATCTGCTGATCTTTTACTTAATCAGATGATTATAAGTTATGGCTCCAGCATAGACAGGATCAGGATGCTTCAGGGATCCAGTGGCCTTCAATACAAACCAACATCATACTCCGCTAATCCACCTCAAGTTGATCAGTAATCACCTCAAAGGCAAAACAAACCCTAAAGCAGAGTTCCTAGTCTTTTCTGTTCATTGATCAGACTTGATTTTGGAATCAATACTCGGCATGTCCTACTCTCTCCTTTTGAGACGTTATCAACAGTAATTCCAATGAATAGGAGCACTTTCTGACATGGACAAGTTTATTTGAACCAGACAATGTATCAATACACTCTTGCATACTATCAGTGTAATCACATCCTCAGTATCTGAGACTCAGACTGTTTCTCCAGAAAGTCTTGCTTACTTCTCTTGATTCCTTGTGCCTGTTTCTCCAAATTTGCAACATGCTAGCTGCAATTTCTGAAATGAAATTTCCTCTGAAGTTAATTGTGACGTGTTTCCCTAATGCAAAAGCTCTGTAGGAGGTGCAAATTTACCTCCTTCTGATTTTTGTTTGGCGAAATATGTTCAGTAACACAAAGCAGAGTAAATTCCTCCAGATAACGAACATAACACACAGTAGCTGTTTTACGCTTACTTCTTTGATTAGTAAGCCATCGCAGCTTAGGAATATGATTGAACTCTAGTTGACACATCCTCACAGGCCTTTGGGCATCATGAGATTGACGTCAATTTATGGACCAGCCAGTATAAATGTGTTTGTAGCACTACAGCTGATAAAGAGGCTGACCAGTGGGGGTGGGTGGGGTGTCGGATATATGTTACCTGGAGGTTGACTGAAAGTTAATGGGGGAAGGGGGACAAATGTAAGCTTTGCAGATGAAGTGCTGCTCTTTGAGGGGGATTTCCAAGCACAATTTTCCCAGAGATTTGATAAAGATCAAGTTATTAACCCTTTATTGATAATTCTTATTAGGTCAGCCTTTAGGCATCAACATTTGCCGAACAGTCATTCAATCCCAATAAACAGACTTACTACTGTGCATTAAGCCATCCATGTGTCACATGTAAACACACCAGGGTGTTTATGAACCAAACGTTAAGGCAAAATATAGCAAACTATGCCTGCCTGTCATTGCCAATACACACATGTGTATCAAAGCCTTTATTGTAAACAGTGACGAAGTTAGAGGTTGCATACTCTACGGTCTAAAAATAATACTAATGTGAATTCTCTGTGCTGATTATCGCATTAATTCAAACACAACCCTCCTTGTCCCATGCAGCAACATGAGCATGACTTGGCTCTGTGGACTCCAGGGAATTGGTGCCATTGTAACATACTCAAACCTCATGGCTGTGATTGAAAGCGTGAGGTTTCGGGGTGTGAGAACCACGTGAGAGGAGTTGTTGAGAGAAAAAAACAGAAAAAGGGAGACAAGGTCTCTTGTTTCTTGCTCTCAGAGGCCCAGCTGCTGCAGCTTTCATTATTCAAATGCTGCAGCATGACACTGAATTAATAGAGCCATTGGTAAACACTACTACACGAGGGCCTGTGCCGCAAACATTCACTTGGCTTATGCTGCCAACGCAAATAAGTGAGTCAAGTGATCTGCTGTGAGAGAAATAGGGAAGAGAGATTGGAAGACGAGATAATGTGATAGCATGTGATCCTACTCTCTAGAGCATTAAATACACAATCAGTAATTACTAGATGCTTACTACCCAGAGAATGATGCAACAAAATGCTAGATATCAACTAAAATCTGAATCTATGTATTTTCATATGGACCTCCTGTTTGAACTTAAACCATTTAATGCTTGCGAAAATAACTGACAAAATCTGACTTTCACATCTATTTATTATATCAGGTCAGATTTTGAGAATTCCTTTTTCAAAAGATGAATCACTGTTCCATGTCAAATTGAACTTGCTTAATGCTTGTTCTCTGTTAACTTAATTTCCTGATTAATAGCTTCATTTTACTTGTTCATATTCTTCTGCACAAACTGCACTCATCGCCTCTGTATATGTAAACAACTCCACTGACACAACAAACCCTGTGAGCCAAGAGGTCACTACCAAGCAGATGACCCTGGGGTCGCTGAGGGTGGAGGAGGGGCATTGATGGTATTTCTGTCTTGGGTTTCCCTACTTGTGATTTCTAATGTTCTAATCTAGTGGTTGCGTGAGAGCAAGGGATTGCCAACTTCCCTTCCCCCACCTCCCCTGCCCTCCCCCTGGGGAAAACTTGAAGCTACGCTAGGCTGGAGTGGGTAAGACGATGTCCAGACTCTCGCCGCTCAAACTCATGAAAACAACGATCATGAAAGGCAATTGTTTGCAACGAAACATCACAGTAACACCACAGGCTGTGTTAGGAAATTCACTGCCAAGTTTAATTGCCATGAGTTTGAAAGACGAAAAGAGAGATAGCAATATATATATATCTATATATATATCTATATATAGATATATATATAGATATAGATATATATATATATCTATAAATATATAGAGAGAGAGAGAGAAAGAAAGATTTAAAGAGAAGGAGTGAGACTGATTGCCCACTCTCTTGCTGTATATCTGTGATAAGTTCAGAAGTTCAAGATTGTATCTGTATAGTTTGTCTTGTTTTGCTAACCGCTCGACGCCATTCTGCCAACCAGCACTGGTTTGGGGTGACTGACCATGGTACGTAGATCATAAAACCTCGGCAGTATGGGACAGTTCAGCCTGAGTTCATAGAGGTAGTCTGAGAGAAATAGAGAGCTAGAGCAAAAAGGAGGGGAGAGGCAAAACCAAGCCAGCAGCAGTGCACCAAACTCTGCAGATGCCTATTCAACTCCACCTCTTCAGCACGCTGATCTGTTTTTAGAAATGGAAATAACCAGCCAAAAAATACATGGTAGTTCTTCATATTAACTACATCATGAGACAAGAAGGCTCCATTTTTTTTTCATTGCCCACTAATGAATCAGCAGATTTACCGGTCCACAATATATCTGTTGTCTGCACCTTCCCATCTAAACATCCAAAAGCACAAAAAAACAAAGGTTCCCATTAGACAAATAATGAATAAATAGCTCCCATGTGACCACGGTCAAAGTCCCAAATCGCTCCATCCTCTGTTTGTTTTCCCCACCATTGTAATTACCCCTCCCCCCAAAAAAAGCCCAAACTACCCAGCGGTAAACAAACGCAACAAACCCCGGGACCCTGACTCAGACCCATAAAAACACAACACAAGGGAATAGAGGAAGGGGGGCAGGGTGAAGGATAGTAGCTTATAAGGGCAAACATGGCAGGGCAACAGGAGGGGAAAGTAATGGGCATTCAGTGCATATGTGTGTGCAATTGAACAGTGCCTTTACCTCCTTCCTCTGGCTCTGACCCTGGCCCCCTGCCAGCAACAGTCACAGTCTAATTACTGAAATCTGTGTGCCAGCTAAAGGCATTGTAGGAGTCAGTATTGTCTGGGGGCCTGTGAGAGCAGTCACCATTCATCCCTGGGTGCCCTCTATTTACTGAGGTGGAACGACCTATACAAGAAATCTGTTTTTCAGGGGAGCATTGTGTTTGAATGAGTTGACTCAGACCGGACTGCTAAATGATACAGTGTTACACTGTATTGAATTAGGCAACCAGCCTAAATGAGACCGACTATGGCTCCCCATTGTTATAGTTGGACATAAAGTTGCCGTAGCTACATAGTTGCAAAAAGTAAGAGATTTACCATTCATACTGTTATACTGAGTTATTGCTACAATGTAGACCTCTCAGGTCCCATTACGCCATCTTTGCATTTCATTACAAATGCTCTGATGCTCGATATAAATTATTCACCATGACCTCCACCAGTGGAGCATACAACTGACGTCATTTTTCCCAGTGTGAAATCCCTCTGCTGGTATCCAAATTAGAGCAGTGCTCCCATGATAGAGCCCAGCAGGGAGGCACCGGCTACAGCTTAGATTCCCCAGCCCTGTCTTTATCACGTCCATGACTGTTTTATTAAGCCTAATGCTGTTAATCTGCTTAATTTTCAGTGTAAACCCATTAGGGAACACACTGGAGGTAAGATAACGACGGGGAGATGATAAAGAACTCTCTCTGTTTTCAACTATGAGCCAACTTCCGTGTGATTATCTGTCAGGCTGTGATCTTGTCAAATGCGGACAACTGTCATAGGTCAGTGCGTGCCAAAAACAATGGTGTTAGGCCTCTTGTTATTACCAAAGCTGTAGATGATGAGGAGTTATGTACATCTGTGTTATCAACTTTGAGCCAGATGAGACATGCATGTTTTCCCCAGGAAACCTTGAAAACAGTATCAGGAGGCATTCTCCACTGCAAAACAGCCTTGATTTATATAAACATTTGCCAGTGAGATAGGAGGGGACTTGCGGTTTTGGAGACATGTCTACACTGCAATTGTGACAAGCTGGCAGTTCATTGCTTGTCAAACCCAAACGATCAGCCATCTTACAATGCTCGATAAGACATAATAACATAGTATGCTGGTGGCTTTCGGAGTGGTCAGGCTACAGTTGAGAGCCCCTGCCTGCTTTTGCCCGGTGTGGTGAATTTCAGCAGCCGCAATTCGTCTGCTGCGACCACAAGGCTCACCACCGTCTCGCTCCGGCGTCGCAGCCGATCGGTAGGCAGGGCCCATCCTCACCACACCTCACCACACCACAACACAAGCGCGTAGCCACAGTCACATGAAACCCTCATACCCGTGACAAGTCTGCAAAGCTGCTTGTTCTATCTGCTTGATGTCGCAGCGCAGACAGGAACATTGTGCACGCCACAAAAGCACACCACGGTAATACTTTCATATGCTTGAGTTTCACATCGTCTTCAGTGGGTGATACTGCAGTTATTTTGTGTATTGTCAGGTCTGGGAACTAGATTAAGACCCAAAACAATTTCCCCCTAACAAAAGGTCACTGCCAGTAAGCACAATAAAGAGTAATAACAGTAGACATAAAGTCACAGGGTCAACTCAACCAGATCACATATAGTTAGCATGCAGAGGTTCAGAGCTCTATATGGAGCATAAAGTGAAATAACAAGAAACTGAGGTTAACCCTTTAGGCCATAATAGTATTTGTAGGTGGACATTTGGGCAACAAACAGCATTAGTGTAGAAGTGGTAAGCTATTTTTTTTATCATAATCATTATTATCAACACATTCAACCATTACTTTGTTTTCCAGCCCATCCTCATGTCTGTCGGAATTTGAAATTCATTCAACTGTCTTAGAAGAGAATTATTTATGAGCAAATCTGTTCATTGGAATGGTTTGTCTTGTTTTTGCTTTACTACGCTCCCCTGATGGAGTTCTGCAGGGACCGCCTGTCAGAATCATAGTTTTTTTAATGGAGCCATTGTGCCAGAAACACCAGCAACAAAAAGTATGCTGTTTTTGAAACAAGAATATAATTACAGCTTCATTATAGGTATTATAATCTTTGCACAAAGTATCCAATGTCCCATTTCCCCAAAGTTATTAGTGAGATTCTGTGTATCTGTTGTTTTGTTTATATTAAACAGGGTTTTCATGTCCTCCCATGGTGCTATGGAGGTGAACACAGGTTAATGATGAAAAGCCAGAAATGAGATGATTGGAGTTTGTTTCCTCCTCTGAGCTTCAGTCCCAGGTGGTTCCCTATTTCAAGCACTGTCTTTGAGAAGTACGGGTTGAAGAGTTTACCCACAGTCGTCTGGGAAATCGTATTAGCCAATCAGCGTGTGGGGATAGCGACAGTTGGCTGCAGTGCCAAGAAGGCTGTGTGAAGAGACAAGATGAACTGGTTGGTCAAAGTCTGAACTGTTCTCTCTAAGGGACAATACATTTTACTATTTATTCGCTTTATTTATTGTTGTTTATCTGTGTCTTTTAATTTCCCCCCTATCCCTTGCTGCTGCAACAGTGTGCATTCACAGGTTTCATTTCCTGATTTGATGATTTGTTGATTTTGAATCTTGAATCTTAAAGGACAGAGGAAAATAGAGAGAATACAATATAAAGAGACAATGTAGGTAATGTAATAGAAAGATTGAAGAAAGTCTTGTTTTGATAAACACGGTGCAGCTATATTTAACCCATGTAAGGGGTCTCCGAGGGACTCAAAATCTAACAAATAAGGTTCTTAAAGTTTTGTAGCGATCACAAAGATTGGGGTTGGACTGGAAGGAGAGGAGAGGAGAGGAGCCAATCTACGACTTTGTTTATTGCCATCCAAACTTGTCTCTGCCAGCCGGCCATGGGGTTCATGCAATTGTTTGAAATGAGCTGGCAGCCATCCAAACCTGGAGTAAATCAGCACTGTCAGTCAGCAACAACAGTGTATGGCATGGGTGTAGACAAAAAGAAGGGAAAGAGTAGTAGGGAAGAGGGGGATGGGAGGCAAGAGGAAAAAAAGTCAGAGTGAGAAAAAAAAGGAGAGAGAGGGAGGGAGCGCCTGATGCTCTGTTGTGAAACATGAGCTCGGAAAAACTGCTCTGAGTTTAACACTCAACCCAATGTTTTTGCAGTTGTTACTGTTTGGAGGAGATCCATTGCGTGAGCCGACATATGCACTGAAACCTACACACACGCGTGCACGCACGCATGCACACACGCAAGCACACACACACACACACACACACACACACACACACACACACACACACACACACACACACACACTTGTCCCAGAGCCCCACCCCTGGTGTGCTGGTTGTTTTTCTTCCTTGGGCCTCAATCCTCTCTCCACACTCATGTTATCAGGTGAGGTGTGCTAACAAGACAGGCTGCCTGCCTGATGTCTCTAGTGCCCCGCCAACCTGCTGAGTAAAAAAAAAAAACACACTCACTGAAGTGGCCTGGTTCTGTAGCTCCAGGCTTTATCCAGCCGTTTATGCGTGCAGCCTGCTTGCGACAACAGTTCGTTTGGAAACTGGGCATGAGGCGGGCTCTTCTCTCATTACTGCACACCACAGGCCGTGCCAGCGCAGAGTGCTCCTCGTGTGTCCTGAGGAAACCACAGTGACTGTATATTTTTATCTTGCTACAGGAACCTTTTTCCTGCCAATTAGCTCCCAACAATGACCCCATTTGTTTATGTACTGTATATTGAGTGACATCCCCCATCATAATTAGGCTGGGCTTGTGTCTTTCTTAGCTACACGCCGAGTGAATGGATTTTAACACATGGGGAGAGACAGTTGCCTGCTGCGTGCAGGCTTTACAGGGTGTATCTTTTAATTGGGTCCAAATGGTGGTGGATATGTACGAAGATTTTGAGAAAGTAATAAAGTTAGAATATATGGAGGTAAAAAAAGCCAGCAGAAGATAGAGAGGACAAGTTCAGCAGGTTCATGTGCTATGCTCTGAGGATTTTAAATCCCTCCCCTTGACCACAGGAAACTGCTAGTGTTTGTGAGTCAGAGATTTCAGCTCTGTGCATGTGTGTGTGTGTGTGTATGTGTGTGTGTCACAGCTGTGAGGCTGGGAGTGACTGCTGCTCAACAAAGCACTGCGCTCTGCTGGGTTGCTCTTGGTAAACAAAGGGAACTCACAGTGTTGTGTAGTGATTGCCCAACCTCTCTTTTAACAGAGAAAGTAAAGAAAAGAGCTGGTCGAGCACAGCAGATTAAAGGAAAAGTTAGAAACAGGGAGTTTTAAAAGTGAGAAAATGACCCAATTGCAAAAGCAAAAACTAAGACTATTTAATTGATTATCAGTTATGGGACTATTTATTAGATTATTAGCTAGAAAGTGTTATCAAATAAATTTCTGCATGCTCTACTCCCAGCTGTCATAGCGCGGCCGCCGGGCAGTGCAGGCTGTGTGGAGAGAAGGGGGTTGGGGGTGGTTGCTGAGCTGCTGTGCCAATGGCATGCCCAGTTGAACCCCAATCAGCCCTTCATCCCCCTGCACAGTGACATGCAACACTGTTGGCTTAGCTGCTTATTCCCATGACAACTGCCCGCCTGAGCACCAGATGTGTGGGAGAAGGAAGAATGGAAAGTGTTCAAATATATCTATGGCTGAGGCAGGGACGTTCCTTTGCCCTGACTTACACTAGAAGGAGTTAAGTTTAGTGTCAAATATTTTGTACTCATGTTTTTTCAGATTTATGACATTTCCCAAATGCGCTATTAAATCCTTTTTTTTTTTACACAAAGCTGAAGCACACAAAGTACAAAATGGTATTTGCAAAGTAATGTTCAACAAAGAAAAGAAACTGCATTTTTGCACATCTACCTGTTACCATTCCATTTAATTCAAAGTAGAGTTGGCTGCCAGCAGTGTTTTTGTGGTGTCAGGAGGATTGAAAGAGGAGGATTAGGTGTGTGTTTGGGGCTGTTTGGGGGGCTATCTGTGGTGGGAGTGGATGTGGTGCTGGTGGCTCACACATGGCAGATATCATCTTCATACGGTTAAAGACCTGTCTGAATGGATAAAAGGTAAAGCAGTAAAAAAATTATATTTTTATCAGCCACTACTAACCCAAATAGGTAAATCTGTACCCTGAAAATATGGCTGATCTATTGTAAATTCAATCCATTTCAATGTTTATATTATTTTTATATGTTTTTTTCCTTTCCACCCCACCAAAGAAAAACGGAAAACACACCGACAACACAGAAAGGATTAAGTAGCATAGTAACATGCCGTTAAAGACACAGGGCAGCAATAACTTACTAGTAGCATGCAACTAAAGACTAGGGGAGCCACCCGTCCCTTAAAATATGAAATCATCCCATATTTCAAAATAAATTAGTGCGTCCCATTCTGGGAGAAGCCACAATTCCATATGAAATAAACATTGTTTGAAGAACAATCTTTGGGGTCCTTTATATTTATGCATAAAAGGTGGCAACTCTACTAAAGACAGAGGGTAGTGTTAGCTTACCAGTAGCATGCAGCTAAAGACACAGGGCAGTGATGGCTTACCGGTTGCCTGCAGTTGCACTTTTCCAGAAACCATGGCCACTGTTAGAGTTGGAGATGATGGAGAAAAACTACTTAACTGGAAAATTCTTCTGCTTTCCAAGAGCCATCGGTGTGGCAATATTCTCCCTTCCCCCAGAGTTATGTAACAAACGCATGTGGGCTCCAGCGGGACTGTGTGTTGCGTTCAGGTGTCCTTTGTGGTGGATTCTGGTGCCCCTCCTAAACTCATGGTTCTTGGTTCACCGGGACAATGGTAGCAGGGTTAATGTTTACTTGATTCACCCATGGATGTATGGGTTTACTGTTTTAGTTTAGCATGTTAGCATACTAACATTTGATAATTAGCACTTAACACAAAGTAGCAAACAGCTGGTTGATGGGAGTGTTATTAGCTTTGAAATATTTTAACCTAAAGTATCGGACGAATTACAACTTGAACTGATTATGTAGTTAGATGGCAGAAAGTCAGAGGATCGCCCAAAGGTATCACAATTAATTCTGGAGGAAATCAATTTCTCTACTAAATTTCAATGCAATCCATACAATAGCTGTGGAGATATTTCACACACAAAAGAAATGTCAACCTGTTTGTGATGCTATAAGAAAAGTCACCAAAGTCAGTAGGATTTATTTTTGGGAAACCAGGAATGTACAAAAATCCATAAATTACTTATTATGGACAGGAACCATTCATGTGCACACTGTACCGTGAAATGTGACTCATAAAGCTTCCTCCCTAACGTTCCAGAAGCTGAAAACAATCAATTTAGCCCTAAACTTTTCTGTACAGCCCTTTCTTGCTGACAGCCATTAATGTCACTTCAGACTCATTAAAATTAGGTTTGGTTCTTCAAATCATACTTACATTCAATTATAGCTCAATGAAAAGGGTGAGCTAACAGGTGATAATTTAGTAATTGACTGTGTGTGCTGGAGTGAGAAGCCACTTAAAGTGGTTCTCAGGGCATGGGGGAAGAATCTGCGGCTGGTGGTGTCGAGCAGGTGCTGAGGTGCCTGTCAATGCAATTCACTTAGTGACACAACGCACCACTTTAGCACAGAGGAACAAATTGAAGCTGTGGTTACATGCGTTGCACTCTGTGACTTTAGCTCAAGCAGAAACTCCTCTTCAGTCTGCCAGAGAGCCAGGCGAGTAGGAGTTAACAACGTAGGCTGCAGTGTTTTCATTGGCTTTTCAGACATAAACAAGAGCCGTACTTGTGCGTGACCTCTGGGCCTGACCCCAGAGATAGACTCTTCTCTAATGGGTGTCTCTTTCAGCAGGCGGCCTGGCCAGGGGAACAGAGGAGCCATTGTCTGGGCCAGGGAAAGCTGATGCTCTCCCCATTAAAGTGCTGAGCCTAGAGGACGGGACCGTCAAAGCCATGAAGCCGAGGTAAACAGCAAAGGAGACATGGTACATCCTTGGCACACAGCTTTAAAATGTAGGATGAGATCTTTAAAAAAAAAAGCAACCCCCTCTGCAGAGATGACACCGATGCTCTTTATATGTTTTGACAGTTGTATGAATTGCACTGTTCATTGGCTCCTTTTAAGGCTTGAAATCCCTAAACTTAAAGGGGCGATATTCAGAAAAAAAATGTGATTTGGGATTGCCTCAACACATCTCTCTCAGCCCGTTCCCCAACTTGTCAAATACCGGCACTTTTGTCATGGCCCTCGGCATCAGATACTCACGCACACAAGTCACTCACATGCACCAACATGCATGCGGGGCCAGAGAGAAGTTCACATTGCAACACACACAGAGGGAGTGTGACTTCATTCTCTGCTCGGGACTCACTTCACTATATCTTTACAAAGCAAATATTTGCTTGCTGCTATATGACTGTTCTGAATATTGAGTGCAGCCCCTTAAAAACACAGAAGACACAGGTTAGGAGGGGAGCGCTGAACGGTTGGGTACTCTTAAACAACTGTGACTGGGGTAGGTGCTGTTGTTCTGTTTCAACCACATCCTCCCGTTCTATGACACACTCTGTCATTGTGTGCATGTGTTTGCGTTGTGGGGCCGCAGACAAGGGAGTTCTTTTGCTGCAAGGGGCCAAACAGGTGAGTCAGGTGTCTGCGAAGCGTGAAACCGTACCTGGCATAGATAACAATAAAAGTGCCACGCGTTAGCCCAGAGGGAGGTGACTGTAAGTTGTCTGTTCTGGTGAATAAAGGAGCGACAAGTGTTCGTAAGCACATTGTAAAAAAAACATCATCCATACAAACAAAACTTTTTTTAAAACTTTGTGAGAAGAATGGACTTTTGCTCTCCACAACTTTCAAGTTTATATGTGTCAAGACTAATCAATCACTCCCATGCCTTGAGTGGATCCATGTTGCAGTGTAACTAATCTGCAAGCTCAGCAGCATTCGCCTTAACCTTTTAGGAGGCAACAGAAATTCAGTGTCTCTGCTTCACTCCACTCATTTGCTCTATACATGGGCTCATTTAGTTGTAATGCAACACTTGCTTGTATGTACATAGAATGCAGGCTGCGGTTATTAGAGAGGGCTGGAGGCCCTGGTGCTCTCAATAAATTAATGGCCTAACCGCAGGAGGGATGTGATGAGCACAGTCTCTGTTAAATGCCGGGCTAGCCTCCAACCATCGGTTAATCCACCAGTGGCTTACTTTTCCAATACAACTCCTCAAAACAAAAGCTAAGGCTTTAAAAAGCAAAGGAGGGAACTTATTTTTCTTCTGTACTTTTTTGTCCAGGAGTAGAAGCGTCAAATGAAGTGAAGAGATAAACAGACTGGCTTTAGGTGTGAAAGACTGGAATTGTTACCAACCTAAAACTAAATTATGTATGTTTATTTTGTTAATTTTATTTGTTACTTTTATTACTCATCTGATGTTCATATTGCGCTTTAGCCATCACTGGAGTTTATCTGAATTCTCGTTTTTCTTACTCATTAAAGCTATAGGGCGTAGTTTCTGTCGCCCCACAAGGAATTCTAAGTAACAACAACAACACTGGCGGCGCATCCACAATACAAGCCTTCTGTGATTGCACACCTCCTCACCCTTCCTACATACAGTTGCTAGTAGTCAAGGAAGAAAGTTGTGGAGCTGATAGTCTTAATTAGCTTTGTAGCAACTCATTTGGCAATGGCTAATATCTACTTATACTAATATGGTTAATATCAAAAAGTTACGCACTTAAGCTTTAAGGAAAACTGGGAGCTTTTTGTCTTTGTCTTAAGAAGAGCATGGGTATCATGGTAGTACATGTTCCTGTAAAGACATACACTTCAACTTCACACCTTCAATAAAATTTTATTGAAAAAAAAGTACCAATAAACAACAAGAAATCCAGAAAAAAAGATTTGTAGAGCAAAGCTCCATATGTACAGCATATTGCACTACATAACAAATTGTCTTTACTTCCATATTATATCAACAACCAAAAAAAAAATATACACATAAATGAGTGCACAGTAGAGTCTCGAAAACACACAGTCAATGTTTACAAAAATGCTACATTTTCGCTGGGTCTCATTTCTTGGTATACAGAGAGTGTGTGATAATCAAGACTTCATTGAAACTGAGCAGTTAAAGGCATATTCCAGGGTTTTAGAAATACATGTACAATTTAGCTGTTCTTTAAAGAAGGGCAAATATTCCATAACTATACGCTCATGGGCCAAGATAACCACAACTATGAATTCTTTTGGTTTGCTTGGTTTTGTTTTTACACCACAATGAGATGTGCAAGGAATGTTGCAAGTTCATTTTTATATAAAAAAAATGCCCTTGATCTCATGGACTTCAAAAAAGGATCCTACTCGTATTAAAATTATTTTACAAGCAATGAACTGTCCTTATAAAAGCAGACCCTTTTTATTAAGAAAATACATTTTAAAAAAAGTTATGAAAGACCATGAAGAAGAAATGTTATCGTTAAAAAAAAAAAAAATTCAAAATCAAAACCTTCCTTGAAAACTTCAAATTTATATAAAGTGGACTACAAAATTCAAGACACTGACGGTTTCCATAAAATACATGTCCCACTCTAGGGATTCTCTACACTCACATATAATGTGATGAGTGCAGCTTGGGAACCTCATTCTAACAAAAGTATACAGGGCACCACGGTGGCTTGTCTCCCTTTCCAATAAATCAAACAGGCCATCAATCGGAGCCTACTTGGTCAATGCACAGATATATACGTCTGACACATGGCAAGATTAGCCCAAAAGAACAATCCAGAGTATATACTAGACATTAACACACAACAGACAAGGGACCCATGGGATCTACAGAAACAAAGTACTTTCCAGTGCATGTTGATTACGACACAATGATCAAGGTTAAAGAATTGAACACATAAACAAACACCCTGTGACTTAATATAAAAGGCAAACTTTTTTTTTTTTTAGGTGTTTTGAAGCATTTCTAATGCTGTGTGTATCATTAGCAAAGGCTGGGTAATGACTCATTAATTACAAAGGAAAGGTCCATCCTGTTGAAAGTTTAAACTGCATCTAAGCTGCTGCTTTTCTAAACCACATTTTGTGAGTCTACCCATGATGACTGATAAATCGGCTGGTGGAAGATAATGAAAAAGGTCTGAAATGGTTAGGCCATTTCCTGGAAACTCACAACCTTTTAAGTGAAATACTCCACCCAGAAACTATTTTTTGAGTATCAAACACCCATCCCGTAGGCTTAAAGGTGAGGTTTGTAGTTTTCTTCTTCATGAAGATCAGCAGCTGTGGTCACAATGAATTTATGTTGGTTACAATGCATTCCAATAGTAACAACAGCTACATTTTGGATAAATGGATGAATACACTACTTACTCAACACAATATTGTCCTCCTTAAAGCTGTGAAGGAGCAGTGGATTTTGGCAAAACAATGACCATGTGGAACATAATTGCACTGTGCAAACATTTTGACCACCATTTAAATCCATTGTAACCAACATTAATTTTACCTGCCAATAGCTGTTGTTCTTCATAAAGAGCAAAACTACAAACTTCTTAGAGCCTACAGGAGATGAGCCATACTTAAAAAGTAGAATTTAAGTTAAGTATCACATGAAGCAATATCAGGTACAACGCAGGCCAACCTGCTCTGCACGGTCAAACAACTAAAGCATATAAGTCCAAAAAAAAAGAAAATAAGAAGTAATTGCACACACAAGTGTATACAGTAGAAATGGGCAAATACACAAAAATAAATAAGAAGGGAAAAAAATAAATTAAAAAGAAAGATGAACCAATGAACAAAAGCCATGTTATAAAGGAGCAGCACAAAGAGGAAGTCAAGAGCCAATGGTGAGACAGGGCGCTACAGGGACTGGCTCAGCGTTCAGGATCCGCAGGAAACTATAACCACAACCACATTCAGTGCACCTCACACGCCTACTACTACATGCTCAGCAGCCCACCGTCACCACCACAGACAGAAAGTCACCCTCAGACTCCTCAGTCTGTACCTTTACTTGTGTGCTGAGAAATTGGCCAAGAGAAATTTTACAACTGAAATGAAAATTAAAGACTTGATAATACCTTGAGAGGTTTCATCATGAATAAGTGGTTAAAAACACTGCTCTTCTTCTAACCATGTAACTGATTCTCAAGGTTACCAGTAGCCCACAAAGTCTGTCCCTGAGACATCTTTAAGAGAATGAGAGGAAACCCTAATTATGCAGTGATAAACTTGACACATTGTAAGGAGCATGTAATTACAGACCCCTGATATGTACTGCTCCTCGGGTCCACAACTTGGCCTGGGTTCAGCAATAGAAAATAGAACAAACAGCATCTTAAACAGTGTCTTTAAACATGTTCATATTTCAACAATAATTACAGTCTTTTCACTTTTGTCTTTTTGTCTGCTGAGTTGTTATATGTACTAAAAATGTCCCAAATCTGGATCTGAGCACCAACACAATACAAGATCACCCAACAGAATATTAAACGATGTAATACCCCATAAAAGTAGCCTGAGACGATCTGTTTCACAGATTGATTATGCAGTATTGTATGGTGTGACACACACACACACAGGCTGTGAAAAACAAACCAGGACAGAAACCTTTCAATGGAGGTGCGTGGCTCTATTGTAGACACACAAAAAAACCTCTGGTACATGAAATGTCCAGAATCCAATCCAGATCCAAGACTGCATTCATTCAGGTCTTAACATTGATTATCTGTCTTGGACATAAGAGTAAATACATTTGAAATGTTGTGGGCATGAAAACAAGTCATAACTGAAAACCTTCATACAAGACAGGAGGTTAGCATGGTAACAATCTGAACTCTTGAAGGGTGTACATCTAGTGCAAAAACAGTGGATCCACAGCTCCACTTCAAGGGCATGGAGGTCTGAAAACAATCACATGAAAAGAACACATCGGAAAAAAAAAAAAAAAATCACGGTAGACTTGGGCAAATTGTTTTGTTACCATTTAAGGAAAGAATACTTAAATTTGCTCGGTATAACAAACAATGTGTGCTAGACCTCCGAAACGCATGCAAAAGTCATCACAACATGAATCTAAATATCTTTTTATGGATCCTTTAAACTTTCCCACCCAGCCTTTCTCTAGTGTGCTACATCTTAAACAACATCCAGCCACCCAGCAGCTGTGTAGTAATAGGCATCAGATCAAGCGGCATAACTTAAATATAATAACAATATTATATAATAACACAATAAGGGAAGTTGCATAATTAGAACAGTAACTAGACATTTATTAGCAACAGTAGTAATGTCATATACATATAATATGCCAATTAAAATGATCTTTTTAAATGTTTGTGCATTGCATAAAAGACTTAAACAGTGTGTTGATGTTAAAGTATTGATTCAGTGTAGTCATTCCACTGTTGATTATGCACTTCCTGGTTGTTTGTTAATGCACCTTGGTTTTGTCAATTAACATAATACCTATTAATTAGAGCTAACGGCTTTCAGTGTCAACAATCACAATTCCTAATATTAATATTAGCTGTTGAATGCTGTTGTACCTGGGTTTGCTGGCTGTCACCACTCTTGTCTGACCAGTACTGATGTTCAGTACTGCAAACTCCACCCCAATACTTCCTGAGTCATCGAAATGTACTCACAGTTTGACATGTAGCATGTGACTTAAGAAAGGCTGGCCTTAAAACATCTATGCAGATTAAAAAAGATATTTGGATTACAAGTTAAGATGTGTAGACTATTTCCATGTGCAAAAGGTTTGTTCCCAATATTTTGAATGACACTGAGGGATCATGTTCAAACGTAATACCATACCAAAGAAACTGGAGGAGTAAGAAAACCAAAACAGAGAGCAAATTAAAGAAAATAAGAATACATAAATGTTCCATTGAGGTGAGGTGCAAAACGCTTTGTTCTGAGAAGTTGCCTCTTTGGAAAATTAGTAAATCAACTTGTCTGGTCACCTGGGAAACTTCAGAAAATTAAACCTCACACCACATTGCCTTTCAGTTCCTAACCATCTCATATTGCCTTCATCTCAAATTTTCTCAATACTCATTCTGGCAGAGCACGTTGAATAAGGCATTCCCGGGGTGTGTAGAGGTCATTAAAGATGGATACATGTTGAAGTGCAAAACATTTAACAAGAACAATGTACTGTACAAAACTACTACAACCACACGTATACCAAAATATGAACATTGTCCGGTAGAGGAATCTCGGAGCATCATGGCATCTTCTTGGGAAAAAAACACTACCATGTATAAAAGTTGGTTGTCTCCGTCCCGCGGGGACCGTTTGTTGCCTCCCCCCCACCCCAAATAAAAACAGACCCGTGTTAGATTTTACAGTGCCATTAGGAGTCCAGTTCCTCTGAGAGATGTGGAGACCCCCTCACCTCCGTCCTGCTCCACCTCCTCCATCAATGAACCCCCTGTCAAAGAGAAGGCTGAGCAGAGCTGCGGCCAGGCGCCACCACATCCGCCCCTGGTTCCTTTGGTTTCGATGATACTGAAGCAAAGGAAGACAAAACATACCAAAGTTAGTAAACTCTACCGAAACTCTACAAAATTAAGTACTAGAAATAGTCACTGGTTTGGGTTTTCAGTTTGAACATAAGTGTGTTTTGCCTCTGGTGTGTGCCTATTGACAGTGAACAAAGTGAGAAGGGTCAACTGAGAAAAGGGTAAGACAAAACTAGACACCAGAACGACACTGATATTTTCACAACAGTCTGCTTCTGTGCCCAACCATACTTATTAGAGAGGCCTCCCTTTGTGTGTGGGATCCCTACACAATCCGGGCTTCCCAAAAGACATTCTAAACCATAAACACATTCATCATACGGTCACACTTTTTCTAATCTTCCTGGCAGAAACCAGCAGCCAGTGGCTCAGGACGAGACTCTTTCGGGTTTGCGAGCCAATTGGATTGTGTGCGATTAAGGGGATAATGCTATCTCTGCCATTGAGAAGCGCAGATAAGATAATTGCACTGAATGGGATTAGGGAGCTCTTGATGAGAGGCAGGGAGCTCTCTGGAAAACACGTATCTGCATGAGAAAGGTACAGTAGCCCAACATCTCATAGGCAGACGAAAGGCAGACTCCACGCCTGATAATGCTTCGGCTATTTTCAGATCATAAGGGTTGTTAACTAAGGGACATAAAAATGCACCAAAGTGAACTACCTTGTTCTGAGCATTATTCTGCTATGTTTACAATATAACATAATCAAAATATCTAAAGGCAGGAATTAGATATGCCAGATTTACATGACTCTTATAGTGGTGTCCAAACATTGACCTAGTTAGCAGCCAAGAACTGCAGTTGTGATAAGCCTCAGGGTTTCTTTACTCTTATCAGTTTGTGGTGAACATTGCAGGATTTTACATAAGCTTTGCCAGGTTCCAACCAGCAAGTGTATTATATTGTTTCTTACTACTTGCTTAATCATGGCAAAGACTGCTGGGAGTCTTGAGAAAACTACTTCTCTGTTGTATGACATATCTAAATCTTCCCAGGGGGTATTTTGATAAGTTCATAATAATAGCATAAATTTGCTTCATATAAACATAGGCATTATTTATATAAAGCACAGAGTGGCTAAGCTGGTTGCCAGCATGGCTTGACTTGCAATGCCTCAAGTTTTTTTTTTTAAATTTTAAACTAAATTAAATGAGAGACTACAGTCAGTTACAACTCTGGGATCAAAGAAGTATACGCATATATATATATATATATATATATATATATATATATATATATATATATATATTGTATGTCAATAAAGTCTAAAAGGTAATGGTGCTTAGAGTATCAACATTAGATAGATAGTAAAAAAAAAGTCAACTAAGGGATTTATCATGCTTCAAAGATTGTGTATTTACTACAAGCTACATGAGAAGCAATTCATCTTTATAAACAGAAACAGAATGATCCTGTGAGAGTGCCGTTTTGCCCTAAACTCTATCAAGCCGAGAGAGACACCGAGACCAACAGAAAAAGAGAGAGGAGATTGAGAAGAAGAAGTGTGCATAGGCATCTCACAACTTTATGAGTCACGCCACCAACTGTCAAAATGAGACTCTGGCTCTAAATTTAGCCAGCGATATGGCTGCAGAGTCTAGCCAGATGTCGGTTTCGTCACTGTGACACTAGCCTGATGTGCTTTATCAGTGTCCCATGCGGGCTGTCTGTCAAGCCAGCTGCTCAGAAGCTCTGCCTTATCTCTTGAGCAAACAGGCCAGCCTCAATGACAAGAAACTCTGGATAAGTCACATCAGGGAGGAGACAAGGAGCCACGGAGAAGTACAATTTTTTATCAGATAATAGAGTGGCACAAATGGACATCACAGTGAAAAAACATCATCATCACAATAAATGGATGAAAAGTAAATATCCAAAGCTAGCTTGATATGCTTTTATTTCCAGTGCAACTCCACTCCTCCCCCATTTAGAAGTGCTGAAAGGAGAGACTGTCGGGCCTTCACTGAACAGTAAAGAGATAAAGACACACACACGCACACACACACGTACACACGCACACATGCTTTCAACACCTTCCACTGAAAGCAGCAGGAGTCGTCTCTCTTAAAAAAACATAGGGATGAAACCTAACTCTGCTCGTTGCCCTGTGCAGGCTGGAGCAGTCTTCCTGCTATTGTGACTGTCATTACTGCCTTGTCTCAAATGGCGGGCCGGCTAATGTCAGCCAACCTCTGGGGACCGCAGTGTTCCCTCCAGCCCTCTCTGACTGAGGAGCAATTTATCTGTCAGCATCCACCAGCACTCCTTCACTATCTAATCCCTCCTTTCGCCAGGGGCCACAGGCTCCCATGTAGAACACTCACAGCCACATTACTCCCAAATCCATCAGGAAGATGGCAGTCAAAGGCACTTGGATGGCTTAGGGACAAGTGTCTGCACTGAATAACTGCAATCACCTACTGACAGGAGCAGACAGGAATGAGCCCTGACAAACAGTAACACTATTATGGAGTGAGAGTTGTTGTACTGACTGTCAGACCGTGTGATAGTGAGAAGTGAGAGATACCAATATACAGAAAAACAAGTATGGGTGTATTCATGCATGAGCATGTACACACGCACGCACAATGCAATTAATTGCACAACCAGTGCCTGAAATAGCAATTACAGAGGCTGCAGTGGAATCACACATCCAAAACCGCACATCAGTGTTTTGGTTGTAAAAACATCACTCAGCAACAGCCAGTCACACAGATTCTGATCACTCACACACACTGCCAGAAACGTATGCTCTACGTTTCAACAGTAGTTACACTGGTCTCTATACAAGTTAGCATTTAAAGTCCCCATACTCTTCATGAGGCCGAAATATTATTCTTTTAATTGCTCATTCACTATCACAAAATCAGTGTATCGGTGTCCGGTCGCTTGTAGCGTCAGGATATGACTTCACAGGACAGTTTTCATTCTGACTGTCGTCCCTGCTGTTTACTCAACCAGCAAAAGTAGCAAAAGCCACTTCCTGATACCCTGACCCAGGCCTGCCACCGCCGTGCGTCAGTAGATCCCACACACATTACAAAAACCCTCCTGTCTGACTGTGAGTGTTTGCCAGTGTCACAATACATGAGTCATGCTGAGCTGCAGGGTTATAAATAACTTCATAAGTACATGAGAAAATCAAAAACTGTCTAGCACTTCAGAGAGTGAAGTAAAAAAAAATAGAAAAGAATATGTGCAGGGAGGTCCCACTCCCCAAAAGACAACTAAAGTTGTTACTTGATCAT
Organism: Etheostoma perlongum; assembly: GCA_026937815.1. Lineage (NCBI taxonomy): Eukaryota > Metazoa > Chordata > Actinopteri > Perciformes > Percidae > Etheostoma > Etheostoma perlongum. The sequence continues at coordinate 10,311,566 of CM049390.1, read as the reverse complement.
TTGAGGTTCCTTTTTAAAACTCCTTCCCTCATATAAATGCTTATATGTGTATCATTATGGATCCCAACCACCCTCTCTAGAGCGGCGTAGACCTCTTATTTGGGTGTCTCCTTGCTGAGGGAAGGGGCTGACTGGTGACTCCCTGGAACCACAGCTGTCCCCTTGGGGGTTCACACGCTGAGCTTCGGGTTACAACATGTTTGTTGTAACCCACCCCTTTTCCTGGACGTATCAACATGTGTAGATGTGTGTGTTTAAAAGTGCATGTGTGAATAAATAGGTGTTAGACTGTTAACCACTTGTATAACAAGAGACTCGGCAGAAAATCTCCTGAGGGTTTGTGTATATTTTTGATGTAACAGCCAATGGAACAACAGTGTCTCAAGGTCATAAAACACCCCCGCAGAAAAGCAACTTTATGCAGCACATGGACTTAGTGGACAGTGTCACTCTGACCATAGTGTAATGTGTTGTTTGAGGCCAGGCATCCTCCATGCCAGTTGCCTCCACAGCACACTGAGGAAACGGGAGAAAAAGAGAGAAAGAGAGAGATAAATAAACAGGAAGAGAACGCAGGGGGAGGGCCTGGGGTTGGTGAGGTGGGGGAAGGGCTGTCCTTTTCAGCAGTGTATTTGGCTTGAGGTGGGGGGGGCTGGGCTCTTAAGTTCTTCATATGCACATGTCTCTCCAAAACAAATATGAAGCTAATGCAATCAAACTGAGTAAACCCTTGTCCTACCATAAATAAATCATTGTCAGATCAACTTGGGATCAATAAATAATAATAAAAAAAATGTGTGAATGATGTTATTGGGTGGAATGCACCTTTTTCTGCTTTGATTTCAACCTGACACACACAAATTAAGACACGCACAAACACAACGTCTAGTTTGATGGCAGTAGAGTTATGCTTAATCTGCAGCATGGCACTATCGTAAAGGGATTATTGTGTATAAAAGTTACATTGGCTGATTAAATAAAAGCTGTGTGGATTGTCCATATAATACTACTGATATAATGAGCCATAATCAGAACAACATAAAGCATTACCATTAAGTTAAAGTTGACAATTGAGACTCAGAAGTCTCCAGTCCACACTAAACAAATCACATTTAACTGAGAAAACAGCTCCTGGTAATTAAGGGGGCACACTGGGTCCAAAGTCACTGTAAAAATAAAGAAAAAAAAGTCTCTCCTTCATCTTCAAATTGGTTCATGTGCAGTATTTGGTTTCTAAAGTAGCTTATATAACAAATGACATTTCCCCCCGCATAAAAAATAATGAGGTGTAAGATTATTTAATAATTTGTTACTGCTGCTAAAGGTTAAGAACCAAGAACTGTTCATGGCGTTTTTCCTCATATGGTTATCAGGATCATATTTAAGGGGCTGTCAGAGTCTGATTTGTATAATAGCATATCCTCCTGGCTTTACTGCATTTTGCCAGCTCAGCTTAAGTGTCCTATCTAGATCTATCCAACTAATGAGAACAGATTTGTTTGTTTTTTCTGGTGGCAGTCACAGATAGCAATGTACTAAACACAAGAAAGATTTATAACACTCCTACACATGCAACACTGCAGTATCAATATTCCCCCTTTGTGTCCTTCATGAAGGACACAAAGGGGGAATACTGATACTGCCTGGGATATTATTGACAAGTTTGTTTACTGACATCCAACTAGAGGCCAAGGAGTCTGTACAGCAGGATGCATATTATACTCCTCACCAGTTGTAGGTGTTCCCGGTGAAACTGGTCTCCTATCAGCTGGAGTTTCTGGCCAATGCAGGCCTCCACACTGCGGGCCACAGGTTGCTGGTGGGGAAGCTGCTCCATCCTGTTTTGCTCCCCTTCACTTTCTTGTCCCCTTGCTTCCTGATCCCCAACAAGCTCAAAGTGTGCTGGGAAGTGCAATCGAAAACCTGCGTTGCCTGTTGAGGGTCAAGGCTGAGGCTTATTATTTCGTCAACAACCTTATATAAATTTAAAGTATTTATTTAAAGTACAGCAATGACACCTGACAGGGTGTTTTTACTGTGATTATATCTATGCCTATGATGCAACAGGTACAAAGAGCCGCCAAGTATTGCTGAACGTGTCATTGACCAATCACATTGCTTGGCTTTTACCACAACTTTCCCAGCTGTTTTTTGTAATCAAACAAGGTTAGTCATTTAAGTGTTTCATAAGTCACTCACACACAACAAACTCACATGACACAGATTTGAGGTCAGTCAGTTGTTATGGAGCTACTTTGGAATGATTACTTGTATATTGCGCCAATGTAACTTTGCTGTCACTGATAATCAGTTCTCTGTGCAGTTGCTGCTTACGCAGGTAAGCACTCCTGTCATGTCCTTTCAGTCACACTGCCAGTCTGGCGCCTTGAATAGCAAAGCAGCTGGGTACACTCCATACAGACCATAAAAGCCACTGTGATCACGACTACCAGGCGCCAGGGGTGAGATCAGTGCAGCAACATTGTAACCCATTTCTCACAGTAGGTCTTATATTATAGTTTCGTACTTCAGTTTATAACACTGGTTATCACGCACAAGGCAATGTTCCTTTTTTTTTCTTTTGAAATACGGTATGTCATCAGCCTCACCGTAGAAGAGTGGTCTGGGCTCCTCTGCGACTCCACAAGGCAGCATGCCGTTGTCCAATGCCAGGGTAGGTCCAGGTGTCTGTGTTCCCCGGTCTTCACACTTTATCTCCCTGAATGTGGTGCGCCAGCAGTGGGGGTCTGGCTCAAACACATCATCCTCCTCATCGTCCATACGGGTGCAATATAAGATGAGCAGCCTTAAAAGTAACAGGGCAGAAAAAGAAAGGTGATGGCTACAGCTGAATGTAGAACACTTGTCTTCCAGTCAGTACATAAATCAAAGGCATCCCAAGTTCCCTTTACTAATGATGGAAGTAACCTTGGACAAGTCTGCATTAGGCCTGATGAGATGATCTCAGACACATTCATTATGTGTTCATTTCAGTTCATTCCTCCAAAGCATTCATTATCTTTATAGACAACCTGTCTGGTTTATAATGAGTGCTCTCAAATCAATAAAACCACACTGGACAAGTCGGGGAAGAGAAAAAAGGGCAAATGATCTGCCTTCACTTGTGGCAGAGAGCAGTGCTTATTCAGACAAATGGCTGTGCTCATGTCAGTGATGAAACCACACAATCCACTGCGGTTAGTAGACTCAGTTGGTTAAATCTCTCCAATCTGGGCCATAAGCAGCTCTGTGGACAGGAGCCTTGCTACTTATCCTATCAGGTACTTTTACAGCAAGCAATTGCAGGTATCAGTGCACAATGTGTAAATTTGATGACAGAAATAATTATTAAGCAACTCTACCCCAGTGTGGCAAGAATCCAGTAGCACTTCTTTCCAGTGTTAATGATGGCCTGCACTCAACAATAAATATTATAGTGGGTCGAAGAGTTATCAAAATAGGGTGAAATTCAAGCTGCCTCAACAGTTAACCCCTAAGTCACCATTGAGTTGTAATACAGGGTTAGACTACTACCACACGTCCAAATTAGGGTCCACAGCAAAAGGGTAATGACAGTCTTTGAGGAAAATTCTAAGGCACTGTCCGTACCCCGGCCTGTCAGCTTGCCAGCTCCCTGAGAAGGAGTTTTCATTTCTTTACCCGACATTTAGCAGATTGGCCTGTCTCTAGCATGCCCAGACCTCACGGCATACTGTGTACGTTCACAATAAACCCTGTGTGTAAAACCACTTAATGCGTTGTTTTGAAAAACACAGAGTAAGAACAAGGGAGGCTCAGGAGGGAAAAAAAAACTCAACTTCCAGAAACCCTGTGTTGCTTTCTGTACCGATCCACTGTCCCGGCAGAGAGCTGTGTGTTTGTGTCAGACAGTGGCTCCCCCTGCTGCAAACAAAAAAACCTGACAAAGGGTAAAGGGTGGGGGGGAGGCAGCTCTGTTGACACAGTTTCTGTCCACTAACATCTAAAGCCTTACATCACACCGTTTTCTATTATGTAAATATTGCACATTGAGACCTAAAATGTATGAGCTCCTTAAACTTAAAGCAGTGCCAGAGTAATTGCGATATGATTATATGATATGAAATCTAGTTAGGGGGGCAATCCACAGGGGCATGTCTATAAGAAAAGCATGTTCTAAACCAAAATGATGTCAGAAAGAAAAGCAAAAATACATTAGAAAGTCTACAGAACACAATCTAAAATTTATAAGTAGCCTACAAGTTAGCACGCATTAATGATTTTAATCTAGAAAACAGCTTCCACTACATTTAAAGACTGAAACACGACAGACACAAAAACAAACCAGCCGCCTGAAGTCCATTCACCGAGTGCTCTGTCAACCGGGAAAACCGGTATATTTCAAATCTCTGTTGTATGAACGACACGCTGAGTTACACTAAAACGGTTTTAGTTGGACTGATTTGTCGTCTCGATAAATGAATGTACACGGACCGTCGAAACTAATGTGTTACGGCTGTTATAACGACAACAACGACACGTTGTTGCTTCTTCCTAAGGACGCGGATGTTACTTTGAAGCTCGTGCCGACTAGCTCGTGTAAAGTTGACTCTGAAGTAGGATATTTAAAGGTGGTTTTGAGGAGCTTACCACAGATATTGGCTTCGTTGTAAAGGTTGTCTTACACTCAGAGAAAAGGGAAAACGGGTTCAATATCCCGGCAAGTCAAGCGAGTTTAGTCCGTATCACCTCCACGACTAGCTACTTCCATTCTGTGAGGAAAACTACAGCAAGCCGATTTCTTTTCGCCGACGTCAGCTCTAAACTGACTCCGCCGCCGGGGCGTGGTGCTGAAAGTTAGTAAATAAACCCTCCTTAAAACGCGAGTGTTTCTGTCGTCCAACTGTATGCGACTCAGCAAGGCAGGACATGCCCATTAAGGGTGATTTACGTTCACGTTGTAACCAATCGTCGAGTTTGTTTTTGTCCCGCCTTCTCCTTTGCGTATTTAGACACGTGGACGGGAAATTCCCCATAGCACGAGACCGCTTTTACGCCTCTATCTGCTCAGTTAAGTAACCTACTGACATTAAAGATAAACTATAAAGGAAAACACAAGGCTGCAACGTGTTCACATGTGACCTGATGGTGCCATAATTGCCCTCCATATTTATCAATATTTAAGAGTTTATTAATTAATGTTTATTAATTCTGTAAGTAATGCGAATTAATGAAAACCTTTTGTCTGGCTACATCGTGTCTTATTATAATAATGTACAGTGCCTATTCAGTGTATATATAGATAAAGAATAAATATATCTATCCATCTGACTGTTCCAGCTTGAGGCATTTGGCCTACATCTACAAACTGACAAACAGTAGATTTTCCCATTTTATAATTTTATACCCAAGTTCACGTTTTTTTTATATTTCACATTTACAGCCAGATTTTAAGTTCCTGAACACCCTATGTATTTTTTAAATCAACACACAGTTCACTGAGAAACAGTTTTGACTTTTTGTTAATTATAAGGGGAAATGACCCAGATCCTACTGGAAGTGGCCTAGATCTCAATCAGTTTAATTAGACACCTGTAGAAGAGAACACGTGTGTGTAGATTGTTTATGTTGTACAAAAAAACAACAGGTTTTTGACATAGATCTGCCTTGACACAATAAGTCTTAAAGCAGTCATTATGGGAGGCTTTATTGTGTCAACATATCAGTCAATATATAACCACAACCATATTTCAGTTTAGATATAGGCTATTTAAATTCTTTTTGTTTTCTAGGTGATTTACTATCATCTCATTGACACCATGTCCACTGAGCTGATGCAGGTGCTGGTGCTTTGCCCCACCCCCTCAGGGCTCTCACTGATCAATAAACCCTTGGACAGCTGGAGCTGACCCTCTGCATTCTTTCACAGAGCATTACCCTTCCCCCACCTCCCCTTTCTCTCTCCCTGTACCTCAGCTGTGATCACGTCCCACCACCGGGCTGCGTGAGAAGTCACGGGTCCCTGCCTCCTCTGTCCTGCCTGACTTGGATAGTCCTCTAGGTTTGGACGTTGTCCCACCTGCGGCCACTCCAAAGAGGTGGGGATTCACTGTGGAAGAGGGGATTGGTTTTCTCGCTCACTGTGATATTGAAAACTTGATCACTTCTTGCATGAGTGACCACTGTAAACAACAAAAGGCTCAAAGACGTGGGAGCATTAGTTGCAGCTTCCTTTTGTGCTTTAACAAAACAAAGGAAACTCCTCCCTACTAAAGACCATATTAAGAAAACACCTGTAATTACTAAAGAGACAGTCAGAATCTTTTTTGGCCAGGTATTTGTCAGAGTATGAAAGTTAAAGTGTCTCAGTACAGAGTAATAAAGTTGTGAAAAAAATGGAATCAATCAAGTCAAATAACCTTTTCATGATAATTTGTTACAGAGCGTTTGATTGGTTCATTATTCGAAGAGGCTGCAATCAAATATTTAAAGAAAAATCTCAGTATACAGGATTTATGGGAATACAAATATCTCAAGAAAACAAACTAAGTTATTCATTAACATACATTAGTATGTGATGTATTAGTGTTTAAGTGTAGCTGCAGAAATCATTGAAGCCATAAGGCATCTCTCAGTGGGACAATGACAAGCTTTTATAACATAAATAATGAATATAGATGAATTCACTGCAGCTCTTACCTCTATCTAGGAACATGAATTTTATAGTCAGCACATTGTTGACTCAACTAATTGAACCATGTCTATCAGTATGTGGATTATGGTTTTGCGTTGATGAAAGACATGTCTCTTGACAAGTCTTTGAAGTGCACACCCAGAAATTAGCCCAACTTTATACACTTTATCCAGACTCTCCCTGAAATCAGACTACATTAAAAGAATACGGTGCCTGGCAAATATCTGTTAATGTCTATTTCTCTCTCTCTCTCTCTCTCTCTAACACTAAACAATATTGTCATTGACTTGTGTTTGCATTGTGGAAAGCAAGCCTTCATGAATAAGTTCTCATAGACGCCTGAGAACCCTGGGAGAGAGAAGACTGGCATCAGTTAATGTTACACCAGAAAGCGTGTTGCATGCACACACACACACACACACACACTTGCAGAAGTGTACATGGACACACACGTGCACACAAGCACACACAAACACACATGGCTGCACAATCACATGCCCTACTTCCTCGGTAACCTCAAAAGCCCATTCTTCCTCTTGATATTTCATTCTCTATATGCACTGTGCACACACATCTATCACAAACACACACTGCCATCTCTCACCAAAATATTCTCAGCATACGAATCCTGCCTGGAAACTAGAAAGGAGGGATTTCATTTGCTCCAACTGGACATGCTCCATGGCAACCGCATCCTGACTGCAAGCCAGTTGGATGAGACATGTGCAGCACACTGACCCAATGGCAGAGATAATGATAACAAAAGGAAGCTTGCTTCTCTGCCCTCTCTGGCACTCCTCATGACAACTTCAGCTAGAGAAGCCCAAAGGCATCACTGTAATTCAGGTAGACCAAATAATTTGACAGTATCTGAAGCTGCAAGGTTAAGTATGCACACATACATGCATCCATGTATACATCTGTGTAAACCTGTGGGAATAGCTTTAAATGTGATGTCATCATCAGAGTCATCTGTTATTTTTTTAATGTCAAGTGACCTGGAGAAATGTATGCAATATCTGACTTTTGCCTTTACTCTTTCAAACAATCAACATTGTATGTTGTATTTACTAGTATGGCCAAAATAAGGAAAAATAGTCCATTTGCATGAGTTTTAAAATATGTCTACCTGTTGTTTTATAAGTTGTATGATTTTTATCTGGTTAACAGTCAGAAATGACAGCTGAGTGAAAATAAGACAAATGGTGGAAGTGGGTTTATTTTTTCTGTCGGTTTACAACAGCTGCAGGTCCTCTCATATTCACTTATTGAATAATGTAGCAGTCGTGGAGAGGTGAAGTGTGGTCATTTTGTGCTTTTGAAACTAGCCTTTTTCTCGAAATTGTGAAGGTGAGGCTATTTATGAGAGAAATGACACCTGATCTGACCGCCGTAACAGAGCCGTGACACAAACGGCCACCTTTGTAAGGGCTGTCTGGTAATAATACATCCCTGTCTGGCTGTAGACTACCGGCCAAACCTCACACTCTCAAAAGTGACTCAGATACAAAGGTCTTTGTTATTGTGTTGGATCATCTCACACTTAACAAAACTTATTCTCAAGAGAAATATATAATGAAAAAGGCAAATGTGGGTGGTGTAAATAATATCCTAATTCTGTGCATTTTAAGATCCCTTAGTGAATGAGGTCATATCGGATTTACTTACTCTAAGGAACACCCCACATCTTTGTGTTTCCAGTAGTCTAGATAATGACTTATAGCACTTATTTGACCTTTTTTAACAAATCTCATGAAAAGGTCAAAAGATCAAAACCAACAATCTGTGTAACCAAAGTGTTACAAATCACTCCTAGTTTGGACCCCAATAGCAGACTTAGGCACAATGGATTGGAGTTTATAGTTTTATTTTATCCCAGTGCTTGCAAGTAAAGTGTATAAAGGTGGCTACCCTGGTGGAAGCACATGGCATCTGGTGGTGGGGGATTTGTGGAAGGCAAAGACAGAGGATCAGCAGGAGGCAGGCTCAGCTTGGACAGGTACTGGAGACGGAAGAGACACAGGTGAGGTTATTTTCAGCAGAGTCACAACAATGGGTCAAAATCAGATTCTTCACTGTAGTTTAAAGGTCCCATGACATGGTGCTCTTCGTATGCTTTTATATAGGCCTTAGTGGTCCCCTAATACTGTCTCTGAAGTCTCTTTCCCAAAATTCTGCATTGGTGCAGAATTACATCCACTAGAGCCAGTCCCACAATGAGCATTTCTTAGTATGTGCCATTTCTGAGTCTGTAGCTTTTGAGCAGGAGAGGGGTGGGGCAATGTGGAGGCTGGGGGTGTGCCCTTAACCAACTGCCACTTTGCTCGTTTGAAAGCCATGATGTCTCTCTCTCATGGTTGGGCCAAATTCTCTGGGCAGGCAAAGCAGAGAAAGGGGAGGTAACCCCTTATGAGGTCATAAGGGGCAATGTTCCAGATCGGCCCTTCTGAGCTTTCATTTTCTCAAAGGCAGAGCAGGATACCCAGGGCTTGGTTTACACCTATCGCCATTTCTAGCCACTGGGGGACCATAGGCAGGCTGGGGGAACGCATATTAATGTTAAAAAAAACTAATAAAGTGAAATTGTCATGCCATGGGACCTTTAAGCCTGAAGAGTTACCACATAGAGAGCGGAAATAATGAGTGAGTGGAGAGCCAGGTTTCTTATACTGAGCTTGATGGGAAATGGAAGTCAGGTGTGCCTGGTAACGAATGTAGAGCCACACCTGCGGATGAGCACATACGCACACACAGGGGAGGAGACACAGACAGACGGGGAAACAAACAGATAACACGGGAAATCCAGAGGGCTGTGACACAAAGCCTGAAATAGTATTATTTTATTATTTTTCTGTGCCATCTACCTCCATTGTTATCCAACAACTACACAGTAATTACGGTTTACATCATAAACATAGATACTGCATTTTATCTTGAGTCAATCCCATTTACAGTGTCCACCACAGATATGCGGGTGAAAACAAATGGGCAATTTACTTCTGTTTGAGTAATGTTTGCTGAAAACTGCAGTGTCCAGCTGATTTAGGGAACCATTTAGCATTTAACAAGTATATATTTAATGAAGTGCAATTTTAAAGGGTTAATATTGTATTTCTTCAGTAATTGGGTTTGGGGCTGAGCTGTTAGGGAAGCTGTGAAGTATTAGGAGACACACTAACACACTGTTAAATCTTTTCACGAGAATTGTTTTTACAATAAGAGAAATATATATGTATAGAACATCGCATTATGTGTTGTATTATCCATTAATGCAAAATAAGTTGTGTAATATAGTTTATTTGACCAAATCCTGCAAATTTGGTTTTGGGCATGCTTACAATAATGAATTTAGTTTTACAGGGAATTATTTGTTACTGTTTAATTGACTGTTTAAGCTTTGAAACTATCTTGGCTGACTCTTGTGAGGATTGTTGATGCTACCCACAGAACGGTCACCCTGTCAGTGCATGGTGGGCTGTAGCTTAGACATGTTTATTTCATTCCTCCATTTATCCCAGCTCAGGGAGGCTCTCCCATGTGGGAAAACTGAACTATTGTGGCATTTGAAACTGTTCTACATTTGCCGACCCTTCGCTGAACCAACCACAATTTGATTTTCACTGCAGGCGATGTAGCACACCCCTGTATGAGACATTGTAGTTTATATTATAGCGGAGACACATTGAAGTCCAGCAATTCACAGACTGCAGGTGATACTTTCATGTTGAGCGAAAGGAATCAATTGAAAGTCTCCAATATTTTGCCCGCCGGCTACTCGTAGACAAGAGTGGTCTCAACAACTCTGGGCTTCACTTAATGAGACTGACCGGTGTGTCAAGCTGTTCTGCTCGCTCTTTGGAGAATAGAAGAGTGTACTGTATGTGTGGCAGGAGCAGTAACACCCATTCACGGACATGCAAACAGTGGATAAGATTGGATAACTGTGTGGGAGAGTTGACCAGTTATCCAGCCTGCACAAAGGCACCCTGTTTAATCTGCTCCACACATTAAAGCCACGGCACCTCAAAGCAGGCATGTCCTAACAGCTGTGGACATGACTCCGTCTCTCTCTCTGAAGTGAGGCAGCACAGCGGTGTCCACAGCCATACAGCCGAGAAGCATAGGATAAAGACTTTGAGACTGCTCGCCATGAGTGAGTCAATCTCACAACAGGGTTATGACAATCCAAAGAATCCTCAAAACCCAACACAGCCCTTCAAGCATGCACAAAGGGCTTTTCTTCACCATAAAAGGCGTCACACTGGTCCTTTAACGCTTTGAAATGCTGATATTGTTTTCTACAGGATTTTCGTCATGCTTTCAACATGAAATCCCCAGAGGTGATAAAAATGTAACAAATGGCTTAATATGTAATCACTGTTGATCATTAAACAATTTAAATAAAGCTGATTACAGTCAGCACTCTGTCTTTTGAAACAGTACATCAGTACAACCACCACAGCTGTATCAGGATTTATTTATTTGCAAGTTAATTAACTGTGGATGGCTCAAAGGCGGCCTGCTGTTGCAGTGTGGAGGTCCAGCTCAGAGGCCTGCAAGCAGTGTGTGGAAAAGCACCATTAATGGCATCCATCATCAGCTACTAATTATGCTGCCTGTGGGCCCCGACTGGATCCGATTTCAGCTTTGGGCTCCAGCCACCAAACACTTAGCATTCATATTTAATCACACCTCATTATCCACCAACAATGTAGGAAGGAGACAGAGCCCTTACCTGATATGCCAGACAGACACAGTCAACATACAGACAAAAAACAAATGTCACACACACACACACACAAACCGCCACCTGCAAAACAGAACACCCCCACTCCCCCACCCCCCCTGTCAACGGCCGTTAGGAAAGAGGTCTCCTCTCTTGAAGTTACTCAACCTCTTTGATGAGCAGTAGAGCCCCAATTTTATGCTTTCTCTGCAAGTTTGTCCTTTCATGTGAGATCCTTTTCTTTTCAGTGTTTTCTGGTTCAAAGAGCAGCAAAAGCAAACGGAGGCTAATCCTCTATCCTCACAACAACTGCTGGTGTGTTGCTGGGTTATCAGCTTAGAGTCATCATGATGTCACACTCTTCAGGTGTAAGTAGTCTGATGTTGAACATCAAATATGACTTTGGTCTGCTCAGGACACCTGCCCTTGTTATTGTCATGCAGGTGAAACAGAATACACCGAGTCATGCTCTTCCCTTATCGTGCAACGGAGACAGTTTCACGATAAGTAATCAGTGTCATGTTTTTCTTTTGATTTGGCTGTGTTTGTTCACTTGCCCTTCAAGTGTTCTTTATTTGCTTCTATTTGCACTAATAAAAAGGTGGTCAGTACGAGTTAGCAGCCAACTGGCGAGTTACTTTATCTGATGTGCTTCAGCAAGTCTATTCAGGAGCCAGTCTGTGCAATTTGTACTTAACACTGGTGCGGATAATTATCCAGCACTTGTTCGTCCAGTTCTAGGACTCTAGCCAGCTGAAACTGGAGATGCTCCTAAAAGATGCAGGAGCCATTATACAAAAACACTCCAATATCCTGGTTCTTCGAGCTGTGAATCAACACATAAATCTTGTCCCTCATGACTGATTTGTTCCTTTATGATTTTATGAATCTAGTAGAGAAAATCAGGTACTTATTTCCGTACATCCACACACATCCAACAGTTGGCCTTAATAGACTCAGCATTGAAACCATAGGCAGTACATAAAGATTGGATCTATAAGGTAATAACTGCTATACAAAGATCTGACCATTAGTTCTTGGTGTTATTTGAGGTATTTGGTGGCATTTCTTCTGTGAATATTTTGGTAAACTATGTATGTTATGTTTTTTACTAACATCTACATGTTTTGTATGTCAGTTACATGTCCCCAGAGTCATGTCATGGTTTCCCTCCTCACATTGTAGGACACGGGACCACAGATTTGTGGACACTCCACAGTTTTATGCAATCTTTAGGCCCCACTTTACTTGGTTCAGAGCCGACTCAAGGTTGTAAAAGTGTAAACAAAACATTTAAGAGTCATTTGACCCCATGTGGGGACAAGTAATCATTGTGTGACCTCAGACACTGCCATCTCTTATTTCTCATCACAGACAGAAGGCCAAGAGGGAAAGTCATCAACAGGCACGTACACTGACCCCTTAAACTCCCTAAATACATGGAATACATGAATACATGGATCTGCAAATATCCATGCATGGATCTGCAAATATCCAGCAGTATGACAAAAACATATTATACATGCATAGAGACAGGGTCCTCTTTTAGCTGATCCAAGCCTTGTTATTTTTGTAAATTTCTACCATTTTCAAATAACATTTTTCAAAAATCAAACAGAACCTCTTGATGAAAGCATGTAACGGAATACGCTGAAGGTGTCACAAGCTATAACTCTGAATTATTCATTTAAGAAAAGCAGCCTGATAGAAAATCATTCAATCCTGATCTGATACACAGTCTGCTGAAATATTAGCTGTGGGGAAACATCATATATCAGCACATGAATGCTCCTTAATGTATATCCCATTAAAAATTTACACTCTGGTCAGAGAGTGTGTCCAGTAGGGGCCTGCATGCGTGTGTGTGTGTTTGTGTGTGTGTGTGTGTGTGTGTGTGTGTGTGTGTGTGCCTGTGTGTGTCTGTGTGTGTTTTAGTGGGGTAGGGTCACTACATCCACTGTCTAGCCTCGGTCTGGAGGGCTGACGGCCTGTCATCGCGGCAGCCAGTAGACAGGAGGGGGTCACATGGGTGTAGTGACCTCCAGGCAGCGTTATGTGAACCCCCTCATAGACTGCAATGAAGTCAGATTGCCTAATCTATGGAAAACAAAAGTGCTGTCAGTCAGGCTGGACAAGTCATCAACAACAGCAGCACTAGCAGCCTGGGAGAATTTCACCAGGCAGGCCAGGGCCCTAGCGTACAAGCAGCGGCCCACTTATGGGATATTGATGATGGAAAGATGCCTGGCTTTTACACTACTAGTGCTAATGGTCTCTAAGTGTGCGCTAGTAAAAAATTATTTTCTGTTCGGTTAAATAGGATATGACCATGCTCTGTGTTTTAAGTGCTTTCTGACGATTGGTCTTTGAGTGTCAAATAACACTCACTGCCTGGCCTTTAAAGCTGCATACGGGACTTAAATGTATGACATGTATTTAGATGGGAGATTGTTTGTTTAGAATGAACAAAAGAGTTCTGTGTTTGCCAATATGGACGGATTATATAAATCTCCTGAAATTATAATCCAACTCATTTGTAGCTGGGTAGTGTTTATCATTCCCACAACGCTCTTGAACACTTTTAGTGGGACTAATCCACTTTTTGTTTTCTGTTTATTGTCTGGGTAGGTTGTTGTTGGTAAGATAATCCAATCCCAGTGTGATTTAATATTAATATTCACACTTTTCGATTAACAAGAGAAATACCATATTTAATGCATCACATGCTACACTGTTTACATACTGTCTGAGGATAAGCATCTCCAGTGAACCATTATGCGCATTATGAATGAGATCATCATCCACTGTAATGTTCAGCCAGAACATGAGAGCTAACAGTTTCTTTTGGTGGAACCCCCCTTTTCTACTGAACCCGTCCTTTCCTTCCACTTTAGATGATGTCATTCCAACAGCATTTGTTATTCTTTGTGAATATGTAACCCACATAAGCAGGTGCTCAGACAGGATGAGCCAACTAAGAAATAGAGGGATGCAAAGAGATGTGATACCGAGAGTGAGCTGGACCGGTGCTTGACCACATGCCAGGAGTATGCGGTGACCGGTGGTTGACTGCCCCTCAAGGTATCCCTTTGATAGTGCTCCTATCTGCCCAGCGATCAATACATAGCACCGTGCTGATAAAAGAACACGGCTCACATCAAAGCGCACGTCTGCTACGATGAGGGGCATAAGTAATAAGATGTCAATTATTAATGGAGGGGAAGGGTCCCCTTTCAAGTGGGAGAGAATTTAGATAATGAAAATCAAACAAAATCCATTCTTTTGCAAATAACATCCTCAAGGTATTCAAATGCTTTAAGAAATTTTGCCGAAGCCACTTCTCAAGCGAAACAAAAGCAATCGTTGCACAGTGTCAATGCTTCTTAAACAAAAATCCAGATTCTTTTTTAAAAGATGCATTTTTGCATCAACAAAAGAAGCAACATTCCTATAACCTTCAGACAACATTGGTCCACAGCTGTGAGTTTGAACCTACAACCTTCCCCCTCCACATAACCTCGCATCTGTCCCTCCAAACTATGGATGCACAGATCCATATTCACATGTACCTGAACTCTGCACACAATCAATATGTTCCCCCTAGATTAGCTTGTTCTTCCATGTTTTGAGTCAGGTGGCGAAAAAAGTTTTTTGTTTGGTTGCAGCCGGGCTGACCTTTGAAATTCATGTTTTTTGATTCAGCTTGTCAGAAGCTATGATTTATTGATCAGGATGCCCATGATAACCAAAGAAAAAGCAATTGACACTGCATTTAGGACCTCTCTGCTGTTATAAGACAATGTGAAGCCTTGTGATATATGCCTCAATGTGGCTGGAATGTTAAATATTCATGGCAGAAGACTCAACACATGGATTAACATACATAATTTATTTTGGCAGTCCCATATAGCAAAGAGATCTACTGTATAGCGCCAACAGGCTATGCAATAAAAACATCTTCCTTATCTGTCTTTTTGTCCTCTTCACTTTGCCCATAGGCAACTGCTTGCAGTCTCCTCTCTGCTGAAGTAAAAAAAGCAAGCACAATCCCTAATGAACCTCTGTGAGTGTTTCAGGGTCATTCCTTCCCGTGAAGTTCACATGAAAGCAGTTTTATTGATTTCTCAGACCAGACAAATGTGCTGTGAAGTTATCTCTCGACTCCCACCTTAATCCTCGGACCCCCTACCTACTGTCTGTGTGATCTCGATGGAAGGTCATGTTTGTTTATTTCCATCCTACTGGTCGGGGAAATTAGTCTCTAAATACACCACCGTTTTATTTGCCTCTATTATTTGCTGAAGATTGCTTACTGAACTCCTTGGCATTTTCCTTTGAATATTAATTTGAATTTCCTTGGGAGATTATTTATACATAATGCATAAATGCAGTGCTGCAGTCGGTGTCTGTAGGTGTGTGAATGCATTAGTATATAGCAAGCAATCTTTGAAAAGTGCCACACCATAAAAGTAACAACAAGCAAAAGTAAATCCCAGAGGTCTAACAAAAGAAATAGAATACATTTAAGTTTATTAGTTGGTAAAACAATCATCACTCAGGGGGTGAGTGGGGGATGCAGGGGTCTCTCCCTCCAGCTCTCCCTGGTTGGCTAATCTGCTCCCTTTGACAGGCTAATGTGCTGACTCTGGGATTCTGCAGCACTCAGCAGGGAGTTCCTGGCCACCTGCAGCTGAGGAGAGCCCAGGAATGATCATTGCATTCGACAAAGGGACTTCTCAAAGGTCAAGCTGGGATGCCTTTTTTTTTGCCCCTCCCCACCCACCCACACACACACACACACACACACACACACACACACACACACCAGGGCATTGACCAGGGCCAAGCCCCTTTACAGTGATCCCAGGGCAGTAAAGGATTCCTTTCCATCACTGCCTTCATTAAATTCAAATAATGGAAACCCAAGGACATTTTGACAGCTTGTGCAACTCAATCCAAAGCTGTTTGCAAAGAAAAGTAATGTGTACCATGTTGAGGCTTATAAAATGAATGTTTGCTTGCATTTAAAATAAAAGCTCTTGGTAGGAAAGTCAGGAAAGTCATGGTATTTTTATTTTAGCATTGGTAGTGGAAGTTGGTGACAATAAATTGGCAAGTGTGTATAGACAAAAGAGACATTTTTTGAATCAGTGAAGTGCTACATCAGTTTAAGTGTCACAATTGTGAAACAGTTTATAATTAGTCCTAAATATCATTATAATTATTTTCTTGTGGAATGTGAGGTTCATTTGTCTGTTGTTACAATCGACTCTTCATAATTATGGTACAAAGGCTTTTCATCTGACCCAGAAGCTGCTAAATGACAGTATTTCTTTATCACCTCTGCCATTGTTGTTGCTTTTCATTGCATTTAAGTCACCACTAATTGCAGTTTCAATCACTTACAGCTTACCTCTTTCATTTCAAACTGCAAGTTTGAATACTCTAAGTGTAGGATGTGAAGCTGCAGCGAGTTAATATAACCACTATAAACATAACATTCTGGAAGAAATGCCAAATGTAAAAGACTACCACAAACCACAAAGCACTTAGGCTTTGTAAGGAAGCACCACAAAGAATCATTCGATCAAATTGCCACTGCCACACGTACAGTATGTAACTCTAGCGCTGGGTGATGAAATCGTAAATTCCTAATGAAAGTGGATCTGTAGGCGTTTCCCACAGTGAGATCATTCCTTTCTTTATATGCCACCCTGACTTACTTAGAGGGGTATTTAAGAGTCAGACTGAGGGGATGTGGTTAAGTAAGCTCCAACAAATTGCAGTGACAATTTGGAGAATAGAATGGGTTATTCTTGTGTGTTGTGTATTCTTTCTTTTACATAAATCTTAAACTTAAATCTCAAGTAGATATTTTCATATAAAGGTTACAACTTCAAAGAACAAAAACTTAACCCTATGACCCTTCCAAATTAAAAAAAAAAAACTGTCCTCCAATGTTAGTATTTATCATCTCCCCACTACTCTCAGCAGACCTCCCAATGACCCATCATCATCATCTGTTCTTCCATGTCACCTTCCTTTGATTTCCTGCTTTTCACACTCCTTTGAGACTCATCTCCTAGTTCACACCTCTATTGTTATGGTTCGAAGGTTTGTAATCTCTGTCCCACTCTGGCTCCCTCCCAGGTCCTTCACACCTCATTGTGGTCTCCACAACAGAGGTGTGGTCTCCACACCTGAAAGGAGATTAGTTGATAATCCCCCCCCACCCCCCTCCTCCTCCCTTTTCGGTCCTCACTTCTTCTCACTCTTCACCTAGCTCCTGTGTCCCCACTCGCTGCCCCCCCCCCCTGTGTAGAGCCTGAGGTCCAGGATAAGGTTACTGTACTGGGGTCACTGACCTGTCAAGAAGGTACATTATTGGGTCATAGGAAGAGGAGAGACATCCCCCAGCTCGGTGCAGACACTGATGTCATGGCGAGGTGCCTCAGGGACAAAATGCAGACTGGTGATGTCATAGTATGCTTGAAAATCTGGTGGGTGGGTGATGGAGGAGATGGGTGTATGAATGTGTTCAAAATTAAGCAGGCAAGTTCAGTGCGGTAAGATGGTGTCACTCATACTGTGTTTCTCATGTATGCAATGAAGCTGTATCTGGGGCTATTCATGAAAACAGGATGGACTTAGTAAAAATTGACATTGTCCAAAGATTGTGTATCTTTTCTCAGCCTTTTCCTATTGTCATAACGCGCACTGCGGCCAAAAGCAGCAAAGATCTTAAATCACAAAAGTCCCTCCACTGGCCAAGGTGACAAGCCTACTGTAATTCTAGCATGGTGACGAATGCCTCTCTGTCAACCACAAAGACGTTCCACTTGAGAAGGTTACAGTGTTTGTCTGTCTATGTTTATGACGTTTGTTTGCATGGATGGTGGAGGACTGGTGAGGCACAGCACTGGGCAGTATAGGGTGCCACCTGTGTGTCCTTGTAAAAGAGAAGTGATGAAACATTTATGTAGGAAATTTGACCGCTTGTTTGTTTTCTTTTGCTATTCACAAACTCCACAGTTCATAAGTTATGTTTATTCCATACTTTTTGACACAAAATAATTGTATGGCGACCCAAAGCAGGTTGCTGTGGTTGCAGTTAGTTAACCGAAGAGCAACCGATCTGCATGCAACTGATTTATATCTGTAATGTGACATTTTTTAGCCGCATGCTGATCAGGTTTTTCATTGAGGCTGTAAAGTCAGACCAACACTCCACCATATTAGTCATAGTTGTGCAGGGTGACACACAGTCCATAAGGTGAACAAAGAATCATGCACAGTCTCTAACACTGTACTGTACAATTAAAGATACCGCTTTAAGGATTAGCTCTGATGTGTGGTTGCTGTGCAAGAGAAAGTGTTGACCATGCTGTACCCCCATGCCTGTGGCTGACTGAGCAGATCAGAAATAGCTGTGTAATGTGAGGGGCAGCTGTGTGTGTGTGTGTGTGTATACAAGCTTGGACATGCAAAGACAGCACAAACAGGTGCCTTGAAACACACACACACATATACACACACACACACACACACACACAACCTCTGCTATCCTACATTCCAGCACAAGGCCGAACCCGCTCCTCACTTTCCTCACACCCTTCAAGTGAAACTCTTAAGTCTCCCAAACACTTTGATTGCGAGATGTATTTACACATTAGTGGGAGGTAAATCTCTGTCAGAGTTATAGATTGTGCTGTATAGAGGATGAGGTCACCAAGGAAATATATAGTTGATCTGCCTCACTGTCACTTCTGTAATTGGACTGACAGGCTGGGTTACATCGCTCCTAAATTAAGATTTTAATCTCCTCAACAGGATTGATGCTGACAATGTTTTATACCCAGTGGACATAAATATTGACACACGTATCCAGATGTATATGGGATGATGTGTAACATGAGGCTGTCCCTCTTTGATAGATGGCAGGTGATCTGCTGACCTTGGTGATGACAAGTTCATGCACAGGGTGCAGTACGAGGGATACAGCTGCATGTGAGGGCTGGGTGCTCGGGGTGTGGATTTGGTACATTGTGCCGGAGCACTGGAGCTTCAGCATCAATACCAGTTGTCTGCCTGGTAAGCTTTATATCTTACCAGGCACACACACACACACACACACACACACACACACAACACACACACACACAACACAAACACGGGCAGCTGTCGTATGGAATGGCAAGACAGGCAAACAAATTCACCAGGGAAGCGCCAAAATGGATGCAGACCACATAGCTCCACCATCTGCAGCGCGTGGTGGGAAAAACAGAGCTATGGCATGAGGGCAAAGCTCCATTAGGGTCCATCAAATATTTATCTGCCATACGGCACCAAGCCCTTGGCTCTATCCTCACAGCATCGTGCAACGCACCACCAAGAAAACGGGTCCTGAAAACAACAACACAGTGAACAGCCTGCAGTGCAGAGCTAAGCAACAGCTTTCATTACTTTTGACCTTACACCAGGAAACACTGATTCATTTATTGATGAATACTGGCAGAACTAAGAGCAAGCATTACTAACTTAACGGCTGTTCAATTTGCACCGTACTTTCATATGACAAACTAATGCTAATGCCTGTGCAATGGAGGGAGAAGTTTGCTTTCTCACCTGCCCACATAATGCAGCACTGACAAACAACTAATGGCCACACAGACATTAATGAGGATAGCAATGACATCATCAGACTGACCACATGGTTCAATACGTTGAGTTAACTCCAAACTGTCAATAAAAACTCCATCAATGAATCCAAGCAGGCCTATCCAGACTGTGATCGGGTCTTAAATGTGTTTACTGCTGCTGGTGGGGTGGTAATTGCCTTAGCAGGCTAGCAGGCTGGCTGTAATGAAATTATCAACCTGCTAACAACCACAGAAGAGCTTGAGTTGTTCCTCTAAAGGCTCGTCCAATTTATATTGTTGTTCATTCTACAGTGGTATTTGTTCACTGGTCTCATGTTTTGAGCCAGAGATTATCAAAACAAAAAAAGGCTTGTATTATTTATAGTTTTTTCTGAAGGCTTAGGCACATTTTTTGAAACCATTGGCTATTTTTGCAAAACTCTACACACAAATAAGAAAACCTTTCACCAAATCAGCAAAACATTGTAGTTCTCTTGCAGAAACCTTGCTTCAAACCTTCATAAAAAATGGTATTTTTGTATCAAACAGTTAACACAAGCCATCACATTAATAAGCACACTATGCACCAACTACACACTGATGATATAAATAAAAAATATGCAGGGAGGTTGAGTACAGTGAAGAGTGGGTCATCTGTAAACCAGTTGAGGACAAAAGCAGCCCTATGGAAACTAACATTGTCTCATATGATGACATATCTAGTCTGCTCTGGTCTCTGAACATTAGTTAGCATATCATGTAAGGTGTCTAGGAATGTAATGATGTGTGCAGTGTTATATGGGCCTAGGGTTGCATGATGGTGAACAACACCATTTTGACTTACAGCTGCACACATGGTTTATGTTCCCACCACATTGTCCTGGGACATTGATTATGGCACAGTGTCCAATAATGTTCCTGCCACATCTCCTTGTTTTAGTGAGGTTAAAACCTGCCTCATTCACAAAAAGCAGCTCATGACCCGTGGCATCTGCCTCTAGCTCCATCTCTCTCTAGACAAAACAAATGCAGCACAGCAGGCCCATGCACAGCACTACAGCATGCACTTCCAGATTCAGTACTAATGATATTATAGTTTACCTGCACATAGTCATATCGCTGTTGTTTCACACGCTCACGGTTTCTTTCAAAAGGGACTCTGTAGATTTGTTTCATTCGGATTCTGTTGCGGGCAAGTACACAACATAATACAGAAATGCTCACATTGTGTATGTTTTGGAAGGAGGTGTCATCCTGAATTATGCAGTGCTGTATTTCTCGTAGCCTTATGGAATTATTTGCAATCACCATATTGACTATATGGATCTCTTGTTCTGCAGTGAACATTCTTCCTCTGCCCCCAGCATCTGGATGTCATGCAGTTCTGTAAAGTAACAATTTCAGTATTTTTACATGTATGGTAGTGTAGCAACTCAAGTTATGATTACATGGTCCACTTTTATAGCGCTGATGTCATCAGTAATTCTATTTCTTACTCTTCTTACCCTTCCTCTCCCCCTCCTTGTCCTCTTCCTCTAATTTCACCTCCTTGTCCTTGTCGTCCTCTTCCTCTCGCTTCTTCACCTCCGCGTCCTCTTCCTCCTCTAATTCTCACTCTTCCTGCTCCCTCCATTGTACTCCACATGTACAGCTCACCTGTGGCTTATTTATAGTGCTTAGGCTGATTGCAAAGTGAGCTAATTATCTAAAACAGTTTTCATACGTGACATGTGCCAGACAGTTGGCAAAATAGTGTAAATAATAGCCATACATGTGTATAGTTTTGCTAAGAGTGTGTTGATCAAAGCAGTGGGTTGTGTTTACAGTTCCCCAAAAAGAGTGCTGTGCAGTGGATTGTACCTACAGTTTTGCAAAGTGTGTGTTACAAAATTGCAAACTGAGTGCAAAGCAGTATTTGTGTTTTTAGTTATGCAAACTCAGTGAGTGGTGTTGCTATAAGTATTAATAGTTTTAGAAATTGTGCTATGACAATCACGGTTAGGGTTTAAGCATTCAGAAAAAAAACTAATATCAACCAAATGGTGTTAATACTGGGAGTAAGAGTTCAAGTTTTCACCAGGGGGCAGCATTAACACATTTTTTCAGACATCAAATTCCAAATCACATCACATAAGCCTACGCGATGAGAGTCTATCATTTTATTGTATAAATAAATGAGACAAGACTTACCATTACGCTTCAGGTGAGCATAAAACACAATATGCGATCCTTTGTTATGACTGCAAGTTTCGAAAATTGAAGCAACATGCATAATAAATGCAAAAGAAATAATAAAGATGGACAAACTGGTTGATGTATCACAGTGGGAATCAAACTGAGATCTACCACACCAAAGGCATGGGTCAAATCCACTGCACCATCACCACGTAATAATAAAAAATAAAAATAAAAACAACCTACTCTTAAGAAACAAAATCAAATAAACTACAAGAAAGTACTACACATTTTTGTTGGTATGATAAAGTAAGTACCAACCGCTACAAGAAAACAAAACAAAATTTGGTTGTTGGTTACAGCAGATTACAGGTACACATCATCCTAGGCAATAATTAAATGTGGCAGCCTGTTTACTTAGAAAGTGGACATATATGGTGCTGTAAATGGACGAGCTTAATTTGCAAGGTAAATCAGACAGGAAGAACATCAGTGGTATATCTTACAATGGATGTGAGTCGCTGTGAAGAGTGATAATGCAGACAATCACCTCACTCAAGTAATGAAAGCTGCTATAAAGCTAGGTGACACTTAAAAATAGATACATCAGATGACTAAATTCCTAATTATACAATGCACATTGTACCTACTCTCCTCAGGATGTTACCACTGAATGCAAAGCATTGCTGGATGTTTGTAGCAATCCTGTTTAATGGGATATTGGTCAAGAACATCATGGTTGGGAGCTCAGGTGAGTACATTTAACTAAAACTAACTTGAAATAAATCAGTATTTCTCAAAACAATTAAGCATCTGTTGTACAGATTAACATGTATACCATATTTGTCATTTTGTAATTATTTTTATTTTTATACACCAATAACATATGGAGACATCTGGTAAACTTGACAACACTGTTGAAAGATAAAGGTCTTCAACTGAAAGTTTAACAGACAATTCAGAGTAAACTGTGTTTTTTTTTTAATCATTTTTCAGATGTTGCCTATAATGAGTTCAGTGGAATGAAACTCTGTTTCAAAATCAAACCACACCAGGTACTGTTACCTAATTAGCCTGATTTGAGTCCACTGAACTCAATCATTCAATTGTTTCTCTTGGTCATTTAATGAATGTGAGTGTTCTACAGTTTGTACTTGTCACAAAAAGATTTCATCTGCAACTTCGAAATAAGGGAAGTTAATGACAAAATCTGGACAGTGAATCTGAATAATGAGACTCTATCCAAGCACGATATTGTACTGATGAATGTACCAAATCCATTTCCCAACTTCGACTGTATGCCATCATCAAACACAAGTTCAGGTATTGATGACAAACTCCTTTCTATGTAATACTTAAAAAAAGAAACTACATTTGTACATAGTCAGAATGACTGAATCCAGTCAACTCTCGACATTCCTTTTGGTATTAATTGTACTATTAAGAAATACTTACGTAAAATAAAATGTAACTAGCATTATTGCAAGTGAAAGCTTTGCACACTTTATTAAAGAGTACAAACTGGCACACAAAAGCAGTGAGACATTGCCCCCTATTGGTCAAAAGTTCTGTACTAAAATAATTCACAGTGACTGTTTCTTTTTCAAACCAATTATCTTATAGAACCTTGATTCTGTTCCAAGTTTCCTCTTAAACATTCACCAATGCTTGAATACAGGTAAAATTGCAAATAGAAACAAGACAAAAGAAACCAATGGCAGCATCACATGCCTTCTAACATTTTTTGCAAAACTCTTGGTAAGATGATTGTATTAAGTAATTCCAGATTTATCATTCCACACATAATATAACACATCCTTCTCTAAATCAGTCCCATCCACCTGGAAATATAAGCTCTTTCGTTTTCACGTCTCTGACCTACTGTACATCACCTCAATCAGCTTTGGCCTGTCAATGTTTTTCTTGGCGGCAGCTCTCTTCATGTATTATCATGTACTCTCTATCATGTTTTATCAGGGAAGGACAACCATCTTTCAAATTTTAACATATAATATTAAAGGCTTTTGCTGACACAAACCTAACGCCCTCCACAAAAAAGGGAAAGCAAGCCAATCAACTAAGATCCTGATGAACCTCTTTGTTTCCATGTTCTACCTGAATTTGTCTGTCCTGGTAAATGAGAGCATTGCCAACCTGGGAAACTTTGGCGCGTGCGTGGCGGTGGCAGCAGTTATGCACTACATTATGTTAGCCACTATTTCCTGTTGTTTTTTATAGAGGGTCTACACTTGACTCTACGAAAGTTTCCCACTGACATCAAACGTTACATGATGAAGATTTGCGTCACAGGATGGGGTAAGAGAACTGAACCCGACATAGTTGAGCAAACAATCTTATGTGCATAAATTCATACCACATAAGCATGGCAAAAATATATACACTTTTTCTTTAGGCCCACCAGCTGTAATGTCTTGTTGCTTTGAGACAATATGATTATTATGACTGTGCAGAAGATTGTTCTCCTGAACACTGCAGCAGGGAAAGCTCAAGGCACCAGCTCCATCAAGACAAACTCTTTCTCCATTCTAGGCCTGTTCCTCCAGCTCGGCATCACCTGGGCTTTTGCTTTCTTCAGCTACGGACCTCTGCTCATAGCCTCCTACTCCATCTTCACCATCCTCAACTCCTTTCAAGGTATTACAGTTTGTTTTGCAATGGCATTAATGTATGCAATGTAATGTTAATGTAACCCATCTACCCTGTTTTTGCAGGTTTCTTCCTGTTCATCTATTATTTCACTTCCAGCTTTACAGCCAGCGGTAGCACCACAGACACATCAAACACAGTTGTTACAAATCCACATTGACACTGCATATGCTCTTCAAGTGGGGACAGAAAGCGTTCCGTGCCAGAGATTATGTTGACACAAGAGGGCAGCATTTTATTTCATGTAATCAAGCAGAGCCTTTGTTAAATGAGGTGCTGGTAAAATGCAATAATAAAGCCATTAGCCAGCTAATTTGGATTACCTTCATTGAGAAAAAAATGACTAATGAGTAAAGCAGTAACACAGGAGATGGAGTAATCTCCAGGAAATAATTTGTGCCAATGACTCAACAGAAGACCTGTTTTATTCACTGTGAAACACACAGTAACTATTTGTGATTCACTCAGAATATATCACAAAGGTCCTAAATCAAAGCTTAAGTCATACAATGGAATGTTAAAATATTCAAAGGTTCAGAAAAATATGACCAATGTGGTTGTCATATGGACTGAAGATGGCAAAGAAAAAAAGGCGCAGGGAAGTCTTGTCTCTCACACTCCTCACAGTGTTTGGGGGCCGAGCTAGCCAGCGAGCGCTTTGCGTGCCTACAGATAATTACCTTGTGCCTACTGAGAGCAGTATCCACTGTGATGGGAGCCTTAACTGGCTAACAAGAAATGAGCTCATGGCTACCTATAGTGATAAGAGGCCTGAGGGCACACCACTATGTTGAAACTATTATCTGAAATATGGCTGTAGTTAACCAGCATTTAAACCTTTTAATGAGTGGAGTGTATCTTGGTGAAAGGCATTATGTAAATGACCAGGAGTCATTAGAAATTGTGTATTTTTTGTGTGTGTAATTGTTTCCTATAGAATTATAACATATCCAATCTTAAAACATTAACCGGACGCCTGCTTTCTTTTCTATTTGTTTTTGTGTTCTAATAACCTTAAAAGGAACACACTCATCTTTTATTGAAATGATTGTTACGGCTTGTCAAGGTTTGCTTTTAATACAATGTGGTAATGCATGATCCTTAATTCAGCATCTCAGGACAACATATGCAGATCTAACTAAAAATGTGTCAATTGCTTTAGTGAATTTAGTGAGATTGCCTACAGAAGTGCAAAAAGTTAAAAGTTTCTTAAGTGGACACCAGAGGAGTCTTTCCATCTGCACAACTCTGGGTGTGTAAGGTTGGGGAGTGACATTCAGAGAGCAAAGTATGTTTATTTCTCCGTGACTGATTAATCTTCTAAATGACCGCAGCATGCCAGCCAAAAACTAGGGTAATTACTGCCATACACGTCTGATTTGTGTTGCCCCCCCCAAAAAGAACTTTCATGCAGAGCACAGCAGGCTTCTATGATACCTGTGTGTGTCCATGCATTAGAGCTCTCTAGGTAAGCCACAGCAGAGCCTTCTTCTAGGATCCGAGATCACTGTGGTAAATGATGGTAAAACACACCGTAGAAAAAAATATGTCAATTTCAAGACCTAGGTAATTGATCCAAAGGTCACTGCTTTTTATTCATTAATTTACAAAATCACAAATCAGCTTTGCACACAAAGATAATGATTTGACTTGTTTTTCTACCGTTTTCCTAAAAACATAAATCTAGACATGTATGAAAAGAAGACTGTGTTGAGACTTCTGGGAACTCTTAGTCAATCTAATTTATTTCAAAACGAGAAGGGGGAAGAATGTCCTTTTTTCACGCTATCCCATAAAGCCGTCTGTTACCAGAGTGAAAATGTGGCCACCAGAATTGAATTTGATCATGTGTAGATGTGTTCCTTTTAGTGGAGGAAAACCAAGAAAGCACTTCTAATCACTTTCAGTCTTAAACCACATGTACGGTAGTGTCTTGGAGATTAAACACCAACACATTGGCACGTGTCTTCAGATTTTGTAAGAAAGCCCAATGGCACAAAACTCTATGATATTGAAATAAGGTGAGGGAAATTATGGGTGAATTTCACTGATCCATCCTCCTTGGAAATATGGATTTTTAGATTAAATATGTTTTATTCAGCCTAATCAAGGGAATTATTCTTGGAAAAGTGCAAGTTTCCCTGGGAGCTCATTAGTTTTTAGCTGAACAGGAACAGTAATACTAACACTGTTACTAATCACAGCCAAAGTGTGAAAAGGTTTGGTTTTATGATTGGCGTATTTCAGGTGCAGGAAGAGAGACATCGGCTTTGCCTGTATTTTATTAAATAGAGTCTGGACTGATTCCTGCCCTGTAAAAGCCAAATTGCCCATCTCAAATGACCTATAAAGCCTTAAGGTCTTGTTCATGGAACCTTGCGCGTCTGGAGGAAATATGATTAGTCAAATATGGCTACTCATGCACCTAGATGTATTATTTATTTAACTTAATTATAATATAGAGCTTTATAACTGGCTTTTATCAACATGGAGTTACCGTGAAGATAAAATCTGACCCTTCTTGCACTTTATTTTATGTATCCCTTGTTTTTCAGCCCACTTCCTAGCATCCCCCCTTTCTCCTTTTTCATAAATCCCCAAAATGATTTATTTCCTAGTAACTTTGCTTGTGAAATTGATGTGGACGCGGGGCCTTTGTAGAGTCTGGTTTCCCTGCTGGCTGCAGTAAAATCAGCCTGAGGTCCAGGCACGGGGTAGCGCTTGCGTGACTGAGAGCCCCCTCCACCTCCTTGCATGTCATGATGTGGCCCCCAGACTCAAAGCACTCAGGCTGATAGATTTGAGGGCCCATATTTAAGTGTGTAGATTTATGATGGCCGGTTGCAGCATGTCAGAGAAACTGTGTTACATTTACAGAGAGAACAAAATGAGGCCTCTTCCTTGGGAAAACGGGAGAGAACTGGAAGAAAAGAAAGCCCAAGGTGCTTTCAGGTTACTGGCCGTGACTTAGGAAACTCTCCAAACAACACATTGCCTCGCAATTTGGGACGGATGGCCAGATGGCTCCATACACAGCACTTGACTGTGAAGAACTGTCTCGCCTTGGTCCTGGAAGTCGGCGCTGTCTTTGCTGTTCATCAACATCTTTCATTGAGTAGAGTGAGAATTTCGGGGTCACAAAAGTGGAGAAGAGGAAGGAAGGGGGAGGCGACTGAGGGTGCAAACCTGTTGAAACAGTCAGATTGAAAACTTGACCTCTGGATTTCAAGCTTCTCCTCCCTACAGTTGCCTGTCTTCCCTTCTCACGTCATGTGCAGCAGCAAGAAGGATCATTCCCCTTCATGTCACGAAATGGGGTTGTCTTCATCCCCTTTTGACCTTCCCGGCTCCTCATCCCTCACTCACTGCTGCGTGAAACAGCCTGATAAAAGCGAAGAAAACTAAAGAACTGACACATTCAGATCTATCCATCAAAAGTCACCAGATGTATAACAATCACTCAATCGTGCAGCCAACACGTTTGCAAATATGGGCTTTTCTTGTATGTTTT
This sequence comes from Etheostoma perlongum, assembly GCA_026937815.1. Taxonomy (NCBI): domain Eukaryota; kingdom Metazoa; phylum Chordata; class Actinopteri; order Perciformes; family Percidae; genus Etheostoma; species Etheostoma perlongum. Next base: position 10,283,175 of record CM049390.1, on the reverse strand, counting down.
GCATGCAACAATGCAAATATTTTTGTGGTCAGTTTTGTTCAACCATCAGTTGTTATTCACAGTTGCTGCAGAGCTTTAAGACCAGGCTTAATAAAAAAGCAGCTGTCAACATTTAATATTGATAACACATGTGATAATCTCTAAAATGGATTTCATGTACATATAATGAATACATATACATATTATTACATCATCCTTGGTTCTTAGAAATCATTGCTGCCAGCATTTCACTCTGAAGTATTTCCTCTTTTAAGCAGGATTTAAACAAACCTCATAACTACCAGTTTGGTTCCACACTTAAGAGACATGAAAGCTTATGGTTAAGAAGCTAAAGCTGTCTGGATTCACTCATACTGTGCCTAGTTAGCTTGCTATTGACTTGGCTGTCGTTTGGCCTTTAAAATTCACACTTGGTGAAGTTGTGGTATTTGCTTCACACAAATGTGCAGGCTCTCCCCACGACGATGAAGAGCTTACCACAGGCACTGATTCACCCGCTGGTTTAATGTTGCACAATCACAAAATCTAGAGAATACGCACCTGGTTTGCTGTCTAAACAGCATCTACCAGTGTAGGTCTTCTATAATGGCTGCAGTTACTTATATTGTTAATATTCCCAGTGTGATGTGGTACCAAAGGCAGTTGTACACTACCTCTTCAAAACAGCAAATGCATCAACTAGTGGTTGCAGTAACACATTTAGCAGCTAAAGAGTCGGATATTTCTCTCAGGAGTTGGTGGAGACAAAAACAGAGTGAAAAGGAAGTGAAGATTGACTTACATTCATCAAGTGGCCAAAAATAAGACTCCACACAAATGCTACTGTTATGTATCTGCTAGATGTCTAAAACATTTCAGCATATCAACTTTACAGTGTGAAAATATGTCCATCTTGTGTTTACAGCTTGTTTCCGCTTCCCCCCAAATCGGCTATAAAAAAAAATCATTTAACACAGGCTTAGCGTTAGTTATAACATTTTGAAAGTTAGTTCAAAGTTATATTATGAGACTATTGTGGGGGGAAAAAAATCCTGTTTTTTTTCTTGTGGCAAACCTAAAAGGAGTGGAGTGTGTATGTGTTTTAATTCTCAAATCTACGTGTACATTCGCATATGTGCGTGTCTATGATATATGAGCATGCTGAGCCCGCAGTGATCTGATTTCAGTTAAACTACACTGTTGCCCAAGCACGATATACTGTCTGTTTCCTCTTTCCCACTCCGTAGGGAGCCTTTAATCACCCTATAGTGCTTCCCTCTACACATCCAAGTGTGAGAATATGTTCCATTGTGCAAATACATGAACTAAGATCACATGAGGAGACCAATACTGAAATCCTTTCTCGTGCCAATCCTATAAAATCTTGTTTGTAACTGTGTGTTTGCATTTGGGTTAGTGTCAGTTTAATGTGAGGGACCACCAGAAAAGTTTGTTTCCTGGAGCAGCAGGAGAAGATTATTTTTTTCATCTTCTTCATGGCACATTTTTTAATGTCTCTTGTTTGTCATTTATGGCAGTCTCAAAACATAAGGATGTGGCTCTTCTAAGTCATTCGTGTATTGTCCCAATATGTGGTCCAGCTCTTTCACAAAATGGTAATGGACAAACCGCACAATTTAGGCTTGATGAGTGTTCATTTGGGGCAAATAAATCTTCTTAACATGCTGCTTTGTGTGTCCGTTAAATACATGGAATGAAAGACAGGTTTTCTTTTTTTACCCCCGTGATAAAGCAGTCGGTCAGTGACAACATGTTTAAAAAATCATCATGTGAGAATTTCACAACTCTGTGCCGGGAATATAAGTTATACGGACTCAAGAAACCAAAGAGCGACGTGACTCCTGATCCCCAGCTCCTCGTTAGAGACCAGTGTCTGTGTTTACAGCTAAAGCATGACTTCCAGCTTCCAGAGCCAGACAGCTCCAAGTGATTCCATCCCAGCAGAGGCATTGAGTGAAGTGGTGGCAGAGGTTAATCTAGAACATACTTGTGACATGTCGGGCTGTGTTATCCTGCTGTACCGACATCCTGTTTGATTTATGGGCCTCATCTTGCTGCTGTATAGCATGTCACTTTTCTGACTAGAGAGGATAAGCGAGTTGATAAGTGACGTCAACTGAAGTTTCCTGCTTCTCTGTCTATACTCATACTTTTCATAAAGGTCTGTGTGTCAAGCTGTCCATATCTAGGTGAAATTAGATGCCTCTGTTTCACTATAAGCTATAAGGTCCAATCTCATAATGCTGTTGTGGTGACCTAATGATAGTCCACTAAACACTGTTTGGAGTAAAATCAACACAACCAGAGTAACTGTAATGTGTGTACATGTTGTTTTCTCTTGCTCTCTGTCTTCATTTATTTAGTTAGTTATTGCAACATCTAAAATAGGCTTATGCTTACAGTATGCATGATAAAGATACTGACTTTTATTGTCCATTAGAATTGCATAAAAAGTAGCACACACACAGGACAATTTTTGTTAGCCAGTTATTGAATGGATGTGCACCAGAATGCAGAGTGATAATTATTTGACATTGCCATTTCTGCATTTGTTCATTTCTTTGTTCGCTTTGCAGTACAGCTACAAAAGAACATGTTTTAAAAAAAATTGAAGTGAGAGTGAAGTTTTGGAAGATGTTTAGATTAGTTAGTAAACTTACTCTTAGATTCATCCTAATGTTCAATTAGAACCATTTTTGTATCTGTTTTTGTATTAATGTGCTTAAGTAGCTTCAAAGTTAAAGTTTCACATACGTTTTACTCACCCATGTGCTGTGGGACTTCACAGAATTCTGCACAGGTTCAGCAGCGAGTGTGGGAGAAGGCTTTGAATGCAATCTCCTTGCACGACACTATTTTGCAGATTTGTTTTAGTCCTGTCCAATTGCTCCTATGTTTATTCATATACCCACTCAAAATACAGTAGAGGCAATTGGCAGGAGAGAGAATGTGCAGGGACATGAATGTTTGCACAACCATTTGGGGGTGGCAGTAGCTCATTCCGTGGGGAGTTCGGTTGGGAACTGAAGGGTCGTTGGTTTAAGTCCCTGTATGGACCAAAGTACAGTGTGGATCGGTAGCTGGAGAGATGCCACTTCACCTCCTGGACACTGCCCGGCACCATACCCATCCGCTCAGCGTGCTGGTCTAGCTGGCAGCCCACTCACTCTGACATCACTTCATTTGTGCATGTATAGGTCCTGAGCATATGTGTGTATTTCAGACCTGTATGTAGTGATTACTAACACACATTGTAAATTGTAATTTATCCACTGGGGATCAATAAACATTATAAATTATTATTGAATTATTTGTTGGATTACTTCAGTGGGAACAAGTGAAATCTCCACACGCTGCCACAATCCTCCTGTTCCCTTTTCTCCGGCCCTCTCTGTGTGGACCACAACCTGGACGGTGAACTTTGAGTGACCTGCCTATGCATGTCATTCCTCAAAAGCAGTTACAGTGTGGCATATTTCCCTTCGACCAGGCAGGGATGTCACACACTCACATATACCAGCCACACATGCATAGCACAGAGCTCTTTCAGCTGCTCATCCTACCGCCCCTCACTAAGATTTTCTCAACACACACACACACGCACACACACACACACGCACACGCACACACACACACTCTGCCATTGCTCCACTCCAACATAACCCCTCCCTGAGCGTGGTCAAAATGTGCCTTTCACACGGGCGGATGGCCAAAGCAAATAAACCAGCCACATGCCAGCTAACGAGGGCATGAACAGGGTCAGAGGGGGGGCTCGCCGGGAGGTGCCAGGAGTGACAGAGGGAGGGACATGGTCACGCAAAGAAAACAAGCCCAGCAAGAGCCAGCCAGCTTTCTCACGCAGGGGCCCAGACATGTGTCTTGTCATGCAACAGCCATCCCATCAACCCAAATTAGGGCTGACGGAGGTAATAAAGCGAAGGAGCAAAATGGGAGGAGAAAGTGAAGAGAGGCGCAATCCCCCTCCTTCTCCTCAGTGAGTGTAAAAGTGAAAGGGAAGACAGATTGTTCACCTTTTAGAAGAGTTTTACAAAACAACTCTGGTAACCTCAGTGTATCTCAGAGTGGCACACTGTCTGCATGGTAAACACAATCACTGTCCATCTGTCTGACATGAACGCATGCAGGCGTGCGCACCCACACACACACACACACACACACACACACACACACACACACACACACCATGTCCTCAGTTAACCTTCAATAAACCTAAAAGAATACAAGGATCTGTCACATCAATTCTTTCAAAAGTACTATGGAAAATGCTGGAAAAGCCCATTTATTTGGCTGTATGCAGGTACTCCACACTAAATTACTACTACTGCAAATAGTTCTGTGGTATCACTGTAAACTCTGTAGTCACGACATGCAGCTACATCTTTGAGGAGGAGAACATCAGCTACTGCGTAGTTATGGCGGCTGCGTACCTAGGCTACATTGCAACCCTATAATGCAGCACTATACATACACATTTAGAAAATGTTTAGAGGTGGGTAGAGTAGCTAAAAATTGTACTCAAGTAAAAGTACTGTTACGTCAGAATAATATGACTCAAGTAAAATTAAAAAGTAGTCATCCAAATAATTACTTGAGTAAGAGTAAAAAAATGCTTGGTGAAAAAACTACTCAAGTACTGAGTAACTATTAAGTAACGTCTGATTTATTTCTTAACACAAGCATTCAATCTGACAGATAAAAATACAAAATAATCATCTTTAGGCAAATGATAGTTTCTCCAATCAATAAAATAAATTAAAATGAATGTATTAATTACAAAATAGCTTAAGTGAAGAGACTTATCACATCAAATTTGGATGGATACGGTGTGGCAATGTTCAAAACATATGTAACCTAAAAGACAAATATTCGCCTAGCCACAGCAAAAACAAAAATTACAGCTGCATGTTTCCTCAAGTTAGATGTTGAGTTTTTGAATGCTGAAATGTCCGTTTGTTTTGGTAGACACAGACGACACCGCATAATGTAGCTGCTGTTTGGCACTTTTACTAAGGTAAACATCCTTTCAATATGAGGCCGGGGTTGTCCTCCTCATCTGTGTCTGCAATGCTGACGGTTGATTCTGACATCTTTGTTTTACTACGACTGTAAAGGTAACCTGTCCCGCCGCTGAGATCAAGTTTGGTCACGTGACGAGACTGCACAACAACGTTTAATTGGTGAAACACAGTCATTTGGTAGAGCCTTTAGCGAAAGTCTCTCTCTCTGACTCATAGACAGTTAAAGAAATGGACCAACAGATCCCGTTATTTTGGACGGAGACCAGAAGGAAAGTAGAAGCACTTTTCCGGTGATGGCTAGGCGTTATTGCGCAGCCTCCAACTGAGCTTGACAATGTAGTTGTCAACATTAACCAATGTGTCCCTGAGAAAGACTTAATGGCTGTGCCACACAAGCCAGATGGCTGATGGTTGGCAGAAAAGGCAGTCGGACTGACTTCCTCCCGGAGTTGACCAAAAAAAATGCCATGGAACACATCGAAGCGATGCCGACTGCCGACGGCAGCTGATTATATGAATGCGTCACGTGGATCTGGTTTCTCTGGAAATTCAAAGCCAGACTCTCATGTTGACTTGTTCAAAATACAATCTCATATTTTACTAAAATAGTTCACCAACACGTGTTTCTGAAAACATTTTAAATGAGAAATGGGCCATGCAGTTGCTGAATTCATTTCAGATTGACAAAGGTCAGTTTAAAAGATTTTTGTCAGATTTTGAGAGACTCTAATCATGCTCATCTCGCCCCTCATTTCCAGGTTAGCACTCCACCAATCAGATTGGTAATTTGAGTCCGACTGTGCCCGCCTTCCGACCAAGCACGTCAGGTTGGCCAAAATGAAGGCCGCCGGCCCCTCCGACGGACAACGACATGGAACACAATAAACCACGCCAGACTGTCCGATTATTGGGTTGGTGTGTCAGGGCCTGAACAGTTGCTCCAGAGGTGTGCAACCGCTGACATACATAGCAATTGTAAGTCGCTTTAGATGTAATAATTTAATGTAAAGTTAATCTCAGTTGCATGTCTTCAGACTGTGGGACAAGACCAAAGGACACGAGGAGGCAAACTCACACACGGAGATGATGCAAACTCTACGCAAAAGGCTAGACTTCTTGCTTTTGATGTGATGTGGAAAACACAGAGACATTTCATAAATATTAGATGCAATGCCAATTTGCAAGGGATAATGGTAGTGAATAATTAATTGTGTCCATTTTTCCTGATCATAGCGTGATAAACCCACTACCCCTTTAGTTTGGAAACAAATACAAACATCAGAGAAGCTGGAGATCATTGATGGGGCCAGTTTCCTTCCACTTCCAGTCTGATGGTCTGAGGAGGATATGTCAGCTAGCATAGGTGGTCTGTGCCAGATGTGAGGCATAGGGTGCCTCTTAGCCTCTGAGTGAGCATATGGAATACATTGTGCTTGAGGGACTCCTCTGAGGCTGTTCTCTTTTAAGTTATTTAGGTTTTGAGGCAGCCCCCGCTTTTCCCTACAGAAATTGTGGGATTTAGAAACGTATCACCTTCAGTTAAGGGTGTAACACGGAGAAAAGGGGTCAGCAAAGCAGGTAGGGGGAAGGTAAGGTAAGAAGGTCAAAATTGAAGGTTGTTTGTGTCTGGGTCTGCCTATATGGGAAGCCTGGGGATGGTGAGACTCATTTCTCAAAGGATGTCATTCAGAATGTTATCTGTAGGCCTACAACAAACAAAATGTATGCTGTGTACGTTTCTTCACTACATGAGAATAACTTGAATTTTTATTTATTAGGCCATCTCTGTATTTTCAGAAAATACGGGCTTCAGCCTTCACATCTGCTCCAAATGTAGCTCCTCCCTTAGGTTCCTATAATAATGTCAATTAATTACCAAAGCATATCCAATGGGGAGGAAAAGGCATATCATTCCATGTGAAACACAGGGCCAACACGAGTCTTCATTGCACGTGTGTGTGAAATTGTTTCCAAACAATGACAGACCACTACTCACTCAATCTATGCCTGAAGGGCTCGTTTAAACGCCATAAAAAAAAACTGATGCATGCTAATTGATCCCTTTCGGGGTCTGTTCTGAAAATTAACAGGAAGCTGACAAAGGACCTCTTCACACGTTCGACTGATAATTACCACCTCCTTAAACTCTGCTCACTCCACTCAAGAAAGAGGTAGAACAACTTAAATATTCAGCATATACCCATGTGAAAGCTACATACAGGATGCGTAGTGTGTCACTTTTTGCTGGTGTAAAATCCGGACTACCATATCACACTACATGATTGACATTAGATACTCTTTGACTGTGTCAGTTTAGAAATTCTCTCCTCAAAGAATGGCCATTACTCTGCCAACAGCTATGTGTTTACATTCCCCAATAAATGACTGTTGCTCCGAAAGGAGCATGCCTTATATAGACAAAATCCACTGTGTGTAGCATTTGAACCTATCCCATACCTAAACAAAGTACCTGGCTGAGATACAATCACTGTAAATGTATTTTTTTTTCTCCAGCATGAAATCCTTGAGACTCTCAGGCTGACTATACATGAAAGGGAAGGTACAATGATATAAGAGCTTTCATCATGCTGGCAGACCTTACACAAACAGCATGTGTCTTTGTCTATGTGGATGACTGCTTGAAAGCATCCTTATGTCTGCTTGCACTGCATAAATACATATGCATGACTACGCATGCCTGTACAGCTTGTCTCAGCCAAACAGCTGAACAGGTCAATGGTTCCAGGATATTTCCACATGGGCCGGGCCACAGGGTGCGCTGCAGTCTGACAGAGAGGGCGAGATGGACTCCAGCACAGCTGGGACTCGAGAACACGTCAGAGTGAAGTTAAGCCTGGAAAATGAGTGGTAATTTGAAATGATGCTATAAGATATGTTACAGAAATTACATTTAATAAGTAAACAGAGTTCTTGGCGTTGTCTTTTGCATGCCAGACTTATTATTCAGATGTCAGTCCTCATTTACTTGATATGGTAAAAATAAAAAAATACATATCTGTAGATTCATCTAATTAATCCAGGTTGTAGTTATGATGTCAGTTTTTTTCAGTTTACTTCTTGATCGCCTTTCTAATTCATAGAGTAGAGTAGCTGTGTTGCTCAAGTGAACAAACTAGTAAGCAGCAACAACAAAAAGAAGGCAGAAAATTGGAAATATCTGGGATAAATGTATTTGTTAATCAGAGGATGTTGTTTTATATTCTCAATCATCATCTACGTAAAACAACAAGAAGACAAAGGTTCTGATGGGCAGACAAAGTCATAAAATAAATCATTTTTAAGCCACACTTTGCTGTTATCTGCCTTTCTGCAGCTCTCTGACATTGAGAAGTTCTAACCCTTAGCCATCTGTCTCCAAAAGCCAAATACGACATCAGAGGGGCAAGAGGCTGCCGGATGTTGTGTCATCTCCAAGATTCACGCTGTCAGCTTGCTTTAATCTGTCTCTCTGTATTCGAGAACAGAAGTATAAACACTTCAGTGGCTTGTTCGAGAGATCTTTGCTCCTCTAGCAGCAGCGAGGAGAGTATTGAATGTCTGCAGCTTATATAAGAGAGTCAGTCTCCACAGTACGGGAGAACTGCAACTGAACTAATAAAGTTGAACTGAGTTGACAACCATTGAAAGTTTCCCTCACTGAATCTATACCAATCTGCAAATGAAGGAGCTTAGATAAATAGAAGCAGGTGAGTCAAATAAAACAATTTAAGGTTTGAGACAACTGAAATGTTAATTGAGCAAAAGGAGCTGCAAAAGTGTCAGAAAGATGGCATTAATTGTACAGTCACAGTATTTTTAAAACTACCAGCACAATGCATAAAAATGACAAAAAGCTGGCAAAACTGGAAAGCACTTGGCAGTAGTCAAGATTTTAAAGCAATTCAAGTTAATTCCCTGGTCCTAAAGAATCTGTTTCACAGTAATTGCTTTACAATTTACACTCCCAGATATGCAGGGTTGTGGTGGTGTTCAAATAGGGCGTGTAGTACAGACTAACACACACACACACACACACACACACACACACACACACATTTTACACTCTCCTAAGCTCTGCTTGTTCTTAGTTCAGAACACAATGACTTTCCCAGATTTTGAGTTTGTCTGTATATATGTCTGTTTTCTTTGTTGTTTTTTTTTTAACACAGATTACTTATATTCTTAATATAGTTTCCTTCTTTCCCATCTGCCAATAATTTCATTTACAGTATGGATTTTTCTGCCCTTATATTGCAATGATGTATGCACACCAGTGACACTACAGAAGGGACAGTTGTGGCGATACCATCGGCGCAGAATTGGAGCAGTAAAGAGGGGTTACCTGACCGCTTGGTGACCCCACTTCATTTTCAGGATACTAAAATGCACCGAGCTGCTCAAGTGGAACATATGGAGGTGCAAAAGAGAAGGAATCACGGAACATTATACGCCCAATTACACAATTCAAGAGCAGCCCGCTGGTACTATCCATACTGCACGTGATGTTCAGTGTGCCTGTGTCTGAGTCTCAATCAGACCAGCGCAGCCTCCCCACCTGCAGCGATCCCAGCCTTGGACTGTCTGTCCCAAAGAGAGACAGACACAAAATGCAACTTCAAGAACAAATACAGAGCCTCAGAATAATCATCACTTTAGTCTAAAAAAATCCAAACTCAAGGTTCTCTGGAACTTTCAACTTCATGCCAGTTTGCTCAGTCTGGCATTGCCAGACCATGATCATAAAATCATAACATTTATAACAATATATAACAATTCATTCTAAAATTATAAACAATATAAATGATGTCCTGCTATTGCGCCTATATTCTAAAATCCTTAATGCAGATGATTTAATATGCAAGTAGGAGTGCATGAGCAGCAGCAACAAGTAGTGTCAGCTGTTGATGCAGTGTTTGTATTAATAGCGTACAAACCGTAGGCTACATACAGACACACAACAAACAAGTTATCAAAACCTTATAGTCTATGCAAAGGTGAAGTGCAGGTTCTACAATAGACAACATGCAGTAAAAATATATAATATTTTATATACAGCCGCTACAACATTGCACGGTTCAAACAATGCCAGATATTGACTAAAGACAGCAAGAAAGAATTTAAGGAGAATGCCTAGCAAGTCAGTAGCCTTGTCTCTGGGAAATCACTTTGAGTACTATGTCCCAGAGAGACTGTAAAAGATTGGGAACAATGAACCCAGTAACTTCCAAATGTGTAAGTTTGGCTATGCAACCAGGCAAATCTTCATCACATAGAGTGCTATACACATAATTACTGCACAGTAAGCCTGGAATCTCAATCTTTCTGCTGTCTTCTAGCTACTTTTACCTCGTCTGTCCGAGTCGTCTACATCTTAGGTAACTGAACTGTCTCTCAAAACTTCTGAACACTTAGAAAGTATTTCCTTTTGCTGTGCCAGTTAAAGGTATTATATAGCTTTTCCGCATTTAAAATGTCTTAAAACAACTAGACATTGAGTTGTGTTCTTGGCTTCCAATAATGTTTAAACCCAGAGAAATCTGTCATTTTAATCAAAGGTACGGTCCGTGTCATTTCATCGCCTTCGCTGTCAATGGCATTGTGCTTGTCTGTCAGAAGCTGTTCTAAATTGACATTTTATAAAGTTTTAAACCACATTTTTACCATACACTTTTTTAGATCTTGCTCATTAACTATACACTACCGTAAGTTTGGGGTAACCTACAAATTTCCATACCACTCCATTATAGACAGAACACCAGCTGATCTGAGTGGGTGGCTGATCTTTAATGCAATATCTACATTGCCCATTATCAGCAACTATTCATCCAATGTTCCAAAGGCACATTCTGTTTACTAATTTGATATCATTTCAAAAAATCTAACTGAGAAAACATTGGAGAATACTTTTGCAATTATGTAAGCACATAATGTAATCTGAAAACTGCTGCCCTGGTTAAAAAAACAATGCAACTGCTCTCAACTGGTAGTATGTCTATAATGGAGTGCAATGGGAATTTCTAAGTTAAGTAGTGTATATTTTAACAGGATGAAGGACGTCTAAGTTATAAGAGCCGACGACATGTTGAACAGCATCAGAGAAACCATTAATGTTATTGTGAAACTGCTTTATTATTTGTTTTGGAGAGTAGGAGACCTCTGTGCATCATTCGGCTCTCGGTAAAAACCTCCTGAACGTCTGGATCTTAAGTTATCAAAGAAAAGAAGCTGAGTAAAAGTTAGCAGCAGCCCCTCCATTGATGAGCCAAAAAGCATCGAAGAAACACAGATTTTTTAACGTGAAACTGCTGTATTTAGTGTTTTTACCAGTTTTGGCTGTTGTTTGTTTGCTTGTTGGTTTGTTTTTATTGTGAAAAAACTGCTGCTGTAACAAGTGAATTTCCCCATTGTGGGATGAATAAAGTATGATCTAATCTAATCTCTAAAGCATAATTGATGAGGTCTCTATACTCTCTTGCCTTTATACACCTTGAAAACACAGAAATTATTTGCTGGTGACATGGTGACAAATCCCTACACCAAAGCTGCCGTTTCGAAAATACAGTTCTCTTAAAAAAAAATTTTCTTTTCCCAAAGCCATTAAACTTTGGATAAAAAAGCATAAAATACAGAATGTCATGAGAGACAACCCACATCTTTTTACAAAGTGACATGGATGTCTGAGCTGCAAAACAGAGAAGACAATAAAAGTTCAAAGTAATTATTTGAGGCATGTCAGAAGAAAGTTTCAGAATAATATTCAGATTGAGCAAGTTGACCAAAAAGCATCTTTCTTTGCTCTTTTAAATATGTATGTATGCTATCCTCACTTCTTATAATATTGCCACTGTGGCACTTTCCTTTAAAGTATTTAATTAATGAACTAATGTAGTTTGTTCATCGGGCAGGAGGTGGGTAATGCGTAATGAACTGTGTCCTACCGATTCTATGATGAGCTCACAGAGTCGGGGTCATCTGGAAGCCATTTCTACTTGTGCTTTCTCCCTCGTCTCATTTTAATCTCTCTGCAGCTCCACACCACCTCCTCCTCCCCTGCCGCCCCCACTCCCTGGGGAAGCCGGAGTTCAGTGACCGAGCCCAGCATGGCACGCAAGCTCATCCATGCTCTGCTCCCCTAGCACGCACAAACTCCACGGGATTAGAAACAAATATCCCTATACTGTACATACTGTAATATATGGCTCTTGTCCTGGGTGCCACATTAAGTGAAGATCTTTCACGCAGCCTGCACACAGTGAAATGGGAAACTGTCCGGTCCAGGATGAGTGTGGGAAAAGAGAAAAACATCCTAATAAGTTTCTATATTAATGATAATAAATTTGTCTGCAATTGTCTACACTGTGACCTTCCTGAGCTTTGACGATGTAACTGTCTTTCCTGTGTAACTGTTAAGTTACTTAATTACTAGTTTAATATCCTTGTTTTTATATTTATGCAGAAATTTGAACTATAATTTCAAGATGATCTGGGTATAAGTGCATGCAAGGACAACTTTCATTCCACAGGATCTTGAAAGAAATGACTGTGTGCCACGTTGAAAGAACATTTCATATTCAAATTGCTAAATGTCTGGAACCCTGGATGATAGAAGTGTGAAAAATGCATAGTGTGGGTGGTCGCTGGATTGAATCAAACCCCTAACCTTGAATGTGTGTTGCTTTATTCAACTACAACGCCACATGAAAGTGCAGTATGTGTAAGAAAATATTGTACTAAGGTTAAAACCCATAATTTTGGGAAGGGTCTAAGAGCATGTCTTCATGGTTTAACCAAAGATCTTAAATCATTTCACGAAAACATTTTCCAAAAGTAGTGCTCTCCTCTTTTATGTGGGCTGTTTGATATCGCCTACGGCAACACATCTTTGAGCACAGCAGGTCTAACACAACGGAGCTATCAGAGATAACTAGTTTGCTCGGGATTGTATTTTCTTTCTTTTACTCTAAATCTAAATCAGAACAGGACATTGGACCTGCTGTGATACTGTAATTCACCCCATCTGACATCAGGTTGTCTGGGCCGTTGTGAAAATGCCAGATGAGGGAAGACATGAAGGTTTTGACAAGTTCACAAACAAGGAATGAAATTCTCGATTACTCAATCTTGTTTTGTGTGAATGGGGTTCATTGTGCTGTGTGTGGTGAAATGTATATGTAATGCAATACATGCAGAGTGGTCACCAAGTGGTCATAGTGTACAAATACGTTGTCATGTTTTACCATATGAAACATTTAGACAACAAATCAGTCTGAGCATCGATTTAGACATTTTCTAAAAGGAAGATTTTCAAACTAAGTGCAATATTTTCACTTCACAACCATTTTGTTGGTGGATGGTGGACTTTTGGATTATTGTTAAAACATTTGCAAAACAGGCACATTACACAGCATGCATTATTAGACACTTTTGACAAGTAGTGCAACAAGTTGTAAAGACAACTTAGACATATTATCACATTATACAGTTGCTTCTTAACAATCAGAGCCATGTTTGTGGTAAATTAATTTGTTTCCTTTTCACTTTTTAACATGATAACACCATGTGAAACAAACCTCTAAGAGCTGAAATCAACAGCACAGGGTTGAAATGGATCTTTTTTTTTGTATATATGTGAAAAAAATACCTTTTTGCATGTCTTTTCTCAGGCTCGCTACAAACAAACAACAATCATGTCAGACAGTGACAATTTTTCCAAGTATCTCTCTTTCCTCATATTGTGGTCTGGCAAGCGAAAATGTTCTCATTTCAAACATCACCATCCCTAACTAGCAATGTCCGGTGGTTACGTCCTGGCTGCCTGAGGTGGCTTTGGCCCAGAGGATGTTTTTGTTGGTCTGTTTACTAGTTTGTCAGGTTGTTTTTGGCTGCAGCTTTTTCAGTCTTGGCTCACCTTTGTTCACTCAAGAAAAAAACAAATCTTCACTTTAATTACTGCATTCTCTCTACTCTTCCATTTTCCAAGTCCCAACAGCTCCCCAACTGCCTGTTGGACCCCTGGCTTTCCTCTCCTTGCTCCCCCCTCACACCCCAAACCTCTACCCCCCTCCCCTCTTCCTTCCTCTCTGTTGGTGCTGTGCGTGACAGTAGCTCACTGAGAAGTGGAAATGAGACTAGTAAACAATGATTAGCTCCAGAGCCGGGACAGCCTGGTCTGCTATTGGCCCTGTCTCCACACAGCGAGTGCCCACCCGCCAGCACATGACATGCAGCGGCCTATAGACCTTCCCCGCCTCCACCCCCCAGCCCAAAACCCCCTCCAACTACTCCCCCTCTCAGCCAGAGTCAACACAGGGTCAAGTCCAACCTTTCACAGCCAGGTTACAAGGGGTAATCACAGGCAAACACAGCAGCCACACGCAAAACGCACACATGACACCCCCACACACACACACACACACATACACAACCCGAGCCTCCACCCCTCTCACACACATACACACAAACTACAACCCCTCCTTCTCACCCTCCCTCCCTCCCGACAACCAACCACCCCTTCCTTAGCCACAAACCTGGCTCTAATTAGCGTGATGGGGATGCGAGTGGCCACATGTGTATGAGGAGCAGACTCAGGCGAGGAGGGGGAGGAGGAGGTAGTGGTGGTGGAGGGGGGGGGGGGGGATTCCCCCTATAGGAATAGAGAAGAGAAGAAACAGTCGTCCCCAGTGCAGGCAGTGTATTCGAAGACATTGCTATGTCTCTGGTTAACCGAGGAATCATTCTGGAGGCTTTGGTGCTGAGCCACACCGCATTTCTCAAGACAAACAGCTCTCAGGCAGAGCTCTAAAACAGCAAAACTCTCAACATCTGTAAAAGACTGTTTAAGGACCATTATTGTGAAAGAATGACACATAACACATAATGTAGTTACACTTAAGTTAACTTTATGGTGAATTAGCACATGGTTAATGAATGTTCTATTTGACCAATGCGTATATAGTAATACATTCTCCTGTGTCCTTGTCTTTATCATTTGTTTTAACAATGGGTCAATAAATTGGACCCATAACTCGATATCAATAATTGTTGTAAACCACATTTTTGAAAAGTTAATCAGTCATTAATTAATATCATTTTCTGCCCCCATTCCTCACCCATCCTCCTCCTTTCCTGGTGATATTGACTGACTGTGCTTGTGTGGTAGTGAAGTCTCTGTCCCTCTGACTTAGTGACTTGCTTCGGAAATGTTTTAGTACCTTCAATTAAGGTCATTACCTCCCTGCAAAAATAAACTTCACAGTTGGTGGGAAAACAAGAAACCCATTTAGCCTTCTGCAAAGAGAGAGGGAATGTTTGCCATGGGAATTCACATCACTTTGAACTGTAAGTTTAACAGAATTAACAGAACAAAGATTTTTATGAGTTTTATTTATAAAGAATGCCAGATTTGCATCTATCTATCTATCTATCTATCTATCTATCTATCTATCTATCTATCTATCTATCTATCTATCTATCTATCTGACAGAACATTTAAGGAAAAAACTATTTACCTAATGTGATTATGCAACTATAACAACACAGAGCTTTTGATTTATTACCTGAGGCATAGAAATTAAATATGACCAAGATTTGGCCTCAGATTTACCTTTTTGTCCTCAGTTTAATGTGCTTTCCCCATATTTTTGGGGATTGTAGCTTGAAAGGAGAATCACTGAAGGCTGAAGTTTGTTATGGTATGATGTAACCTAGCAAAAAACTGCAGTTCATGTGTTTGGAAAAAACAAGACCTTGAAGAAACATTCAAGTATCAATATTTCATGCGTTATTGTGCTGGTTTGTGATGTGATTTTAGTGAAATTATTTTGCCACTGTCAGATGCCTTTACTGTAATGTGAACAATCAGTCTAATTAAAAATGACAGTAATATTTCAATAGGGATCACTGAGCTCATATTGATCCAAATATGCTTGTAGCCTATGTGATATTTTGGAATTTGCTATTATATCTGAGGTATGATTTTTATTTTTTAATGTACAAACTGCAAGTGTGACATTTCGTAGTGGGCATACTGTTTATTGTCTTCCCTATTAAGTCTTAAAATTAACATGTTGCGATAAAGCTATAAACGTTAAAATCCAATAGATCCTACTAAATGCGGTCGGCTGAGACTCTTTGGAGTCGGGCTGTGGTGCGCAGCCTTCTCTCAACTTTTTCTTTAGGAATGACATTTTATGACAAACTAACAAAATCCGTGGACAAAAACAACAACGAAATGACAACATACACTTTTGAAATCACTGAATTGATCACAATGGACTAAACATACATTCATAGTCATTAAAGACACGTTATGCTGCATAGCCTATTCCATCAGGTGAAATTCAAAGAGGATGCTTAAGCATGGAAACTAATACGTTTAAGCATCCTAAGCAAACCAAAAGTCAGGCTAAAAGGAAAGAAAAAGTCACGTAACTGAAAATATACAGATTTTGTATCAACTCACTCAAGAGTTAGACAACCCGTATGCAAACAGTTTTTTGCGCCCGCTGAGTGCTGTGCCGCCAGAAAATAAATCATGTTAGAAAGATACACTTTGAAACGTGCAAACTCTGCCAGTCCTCCAATTAGTAAAACAAATTGGCTTGACACGTTTCCTACTGAATCGGTCACTAGTTGCTGACTCTTTTTTCTCTGCAGTGGACGGTGGTCGTTCACGCTGCACGCTCACGGTGTCCCTCAACGCTCACAAGCGCGTGCCTCCAACTGCGAGCGACAACAGAGAGATGATAAAGCGGGGTCTGCAGCACTACCACAATGGGAGGAGTATGAAAGTTACCCTGAGCCCTGCCCACCAACTGCAAAACATATAAGACGCTGGAGTGGAGCATAAAGCAGGCACTTAAGCTTTACATCTTAATGAAAAGACTTACTAAAGACAAAAATAATCACCTTAACTCACTACTTTTAATCAGTTATTTCTAGTTTCTTATCACTATGACCTATTATAAAGTATTTGATTGACCCTGATACCTGAAATATTTTTTCTCATCTGATATGGATATACTGATTTGTTTCTTCTAAACATACTGAACTGAACTGAACAGACTTTGACTTTTTTTTTAAGTACAAGTGTGCAGAAAAATCTGTCACAATGGCATTGGACACAGAGTTTGGTGTGAAGGGCAGCAGCATCATCAGGGAATGGAGTGGACAGGTCCAGCCTGCTCTGGTCGCCTCCTTCGTTTTCCTTTTCTGTCTGGAAGCCTGTCTGTGGGTCAGGAACCTTAGGCTCAAGAGAAGACTGCCGGGGCCCTTCGCCTGGCCAGTGGTCGGCAACGCCATGCAACTGGGCCAGATGCCTCACATCACCTTTGCCAAGCTAGCCAAAAGATATGGCAATGTGTACCAGATACGGCTGGGCTGCAGCGACATTGTGGTTCTGAATGGAGACAGGGCGATACGTGAGGCTCTCATACGGCACAGCACAGAGTTTGCAGGCAGACCAAACTTTGCCTCTTTTCAGATGATCTCTGGAGGCAGGAGTGTGACATTTACTAATTACAGCAAACAGTGGAAAGCACACAGGAAAATAGCCCAGTCCAGCCTCAGAGCTTTTTCCTCTGCAAACTCTCAGACCAAAGAAGCCTTTGAGCAACACGTTACAGCTGAGGCCATGGAATTGGTGCAGGCATTTTTGCGCCACAGCACTGATGGACGGTATGTTAACCCTGGTCATGAATTTACAGTAGCTGCTGCTAATACCATGTGCGCTCTCTGCTTTGGGAGGCGATACGGACATGACGACCTGGAGTTCAGGACCTTATTAAAAAAGTTGGACAAGTTTGGGGAGACAGTGGGGGCGGGTAGCTTGGTAGATGTCATGCCCTGGCTGCAGTCCTTCCCTAACCCAGTCCGCAGTGTCTATGAAAACTTTAAAAACCTCAACGAGGAGTTTTTTGCCTTTGTGAAAGAGAAAGTGACGCAGCACAGAGAGTCCTTCAACCCCAATGTGACCCGGGACATGAGTGACGCCATCATCAATGTGATAGAGCATCGACAGGACAGTGGACTGACCAAAGAGTTTGTTGAAGCAACAGTCTCAGATCTGATTGGAGCAGGTCAAGACACTGTGTCAACTATCATGCAGTGGATCCTCCTGCTCCTAGTCAAATACCCAGAAATGCAAGCCAAACTGCAGAAGCTCATAGACAAAGTAGTAGGCCCAGACAGACTGCCATCAATTGAGGACAGAAGCAGCCTGGCCTACCTGGATGCCTTCATCTACGAGACCATGCGCTTCACCAGCTTTGTCCCCCTCACCATCCCACACTCCACAACCTCAGACGTCACTATCGAGGGTTTCCACATCCCCAAAGACACGGTTGTCTTTATCAATCAGTGGTCCGTCAACCATGACCCCCTGAAGTGGAAGGACCCTCACATTTTTGACCCTGCACGCTTCCTTGATGAAAACGGGGCCCTCATTAAAGACATAACCAACGGTGAGATGATTTTTTCCATGGGTAAAAGACGCTGCATCGGCGAACAGATCGCAAAGGTGGAAGTGTTTTTATTCATAGCTGTCCTGCTGCACCAGTGCAGCTTTGAAAGCAACCCATCTGTGCCTCTCACTCTTGACTGCTCGTACGGGCTCACGCTGAAGCCCCTCCAATTCTTTGTCAGCGCCAAGCTCAGAGGAAAGCTGCTGGGCTTAGTTTCCCCAGCATGAACAGCATGTCCCAAGACTGTGACTCAAGGCCAGCAAACACTTTTCCACCAATGACATTTAACAGTGAGTATCAACATGCCTGCACTAAATCCTACTGTTGTATGATTTTCATATTTAATAATAATATTTAATGGGTATCTTATCACAGTCTTATTTGAATTATTGTTGGCGCAGAGCTGTCAAAGATGCAATACTAGCTACAGGTAGAATTCAAGGCTGGTGACTGTTGGAATCAATGTAAAGTTATTCAATTTCTGCTTTACAAAATACTTTATACTTGATCAGATTTTGTATATAATTCTGAGTTGTGAGCTTGTTTTACATCCACGATTGCGCATGTACATGTATAGTGTGTATGCAAGAAATAGCTACATCCCTTAAATGTCAATTTAAACTAATATAATTGTATTCAAAATGCTTGTGAATGTTATAGTCACTTGATGACTTCTTGTTCTCATTTGTAATATGTAAGATTGTATTTAACCTTTGCCACATAAAGCAGTTACAATTTGTTTTTTATAATTTCATGTTTCAGTTATGACAATAAATGTAATAATGTTTAATGTATTTCACTATCTACTGTACTCAAAGCATATGAACACATTAAACGAAGAATGCCGATCAAAAAAAGCTGGCAAAATAAAGCTGGCACATGCTCCATGAACCCTTCACAAACTTTATGCAACCAGGGTTCAGTTTTACTGTGCACTGCAGCAACCCCGTGCCAAAAACACAAGTCTCACCAGTACAAAAAAATGTGCAGCAAATTTTTCTCACTCCTTGGGCATTCTCAAAAACATGTTTGTTTACAAAGTCCCTTTTTCAAAGCTACATGGATCCCATGGTCATTGCACTCTCTTTAAGCCTCTGCATTCAGGAATTGATATTACAATGCCCAAGGGATGTGTTTCTCTGCCTTGAATGTTTAAGCATACCTCATAGAGGATATTTTGTTATCAATGTGTTGGCTTTACATGATAGAACAATAAGCTATATCTAAAATTAATAAAGTGAATTGTTAATGCTCAATGTGTCCTGTTTAATTGTTACTTAGCTTTTAGAGTTTGGCTAAACAGGCAAAATCTCACAATACTCCTTTAAACCTGCTGCGCAAGGTGTGACAATGAACTATTTTCTCACTCTCAAAGTATTTCTTAGCTGGTGTTGGCACTGGCAGATATGTGTCAACAATGGGATATTGGGCACCACCACGGTTTAGATGTCTTTCATTACTTAAAATAGAAACCTCTGAAATACTTGACTTGTGGCTAAACATTACTAAAACCAAAGCTGAGGCCATTTTAAGTTCCTCATTTTGTTGCACAAGCACCAACATAACCATATTTATTACTACAATGATTTCTCTATAAAAGTATTTTGATGCAGCTACACAATGTAACAGCTACATTATCTCAGTAACCTTTGTTTAAAGGCTATTACTGTATGCCAATACTTACTTGTATGTACATTTTATGGAGAATAATTAATTGTGCTGTTTGTATCTGTTCAGAGTTTGGATCTGAAACGCTCAGCTTTCGTGATGTTACCCCAGAGCCCTTTTCCCTGTATGGTTATAATTAACAGCTTGGCTGTAAATAATAAAAAACAAATCATGTTTAAAAATGGCCACAGAAAATCCATAGGAAACTCCACTGAAAAAACAATCAACTCCAGCTTATTGACTATTACTTACACTATATGCTACCACTTCCATCCATTCCATCACATTACTAAAGTGCATCATTTTCAAACACTGACAACTTTATATAAGCTATTTTATGAAAAATACATCTCAGGGCACACATGGTGTGTAGAGGTGATTATCTTTTTAAAGTGTCATAGTAATCTCTGTTATATTCGTGGGCAACAAAACTTTAAATCTGTAGGTTTTGGCAACAGGCCCTATTACGGTGGACTCTTTTTCTGTCAGCCTACAAGGGTAGGAAGGAGACCAGTGTGGGAGAAGTAAGGTCTACAGGCTGTGGTCAAAATGGGAGGGGAGAGATAATAAAAAAACCTAAGTTGCTGACCCCTCCCACAATAGAGATACATATAAGAGAAGTGTTAAGGCTTGAACCTGATCCAGTCCTTTCACTAGCTTCTGTGGTAGAATGGTGCTTAGAGTCCTTTAATTTCTTAGGCTTATTTATTTAGTCTTTTTGTCAGTCTGATTATGGTATAGGTGGAGAAATCTAAAATAATTAGTATTTTCATGTATGTAAGACTGCACAAAGAAAGAGCACTTGAAACAATCCCCCAGTTTTAGTAAAAATTGCCTTTTTTCTTGGACGCAGTGGATGATAGACAAACTACGGGACAACACAATGGCTCAAATGGACACAGAGTTTGGTGTGAAGGGCAGCAGCATCATCAGGGAATGGAGTGGACAGGTCCAGCCTGCTCTGGTCGCCTCCTTCATTTTCCTTTTCTGTCTGGAAGCCTGTCTGTGGGTCAGGAACCTTAGGCTCAAGAGAAGACTGCCGGGGCCCTTCGCCTGGCCAGTGGTCGGCAACGCCATGCAACTGGGCCAGATGCCTCACATCACCTTTGCCAAGCTAGCCAAAAGATATGGCAATGTGTACCAGATACGGCTGGGCTGCAGCAACATTGTGGTTCTGAATGGAGACAGGGCGATACGTGAGGCTCTCATACGGCACAGCACAGAGTTTGCAGGCAGACCAAACTTTGCCTCTTTTCAGGTTATCTCAGGGGGGAAAAGTATGACTTTCACTAATTACAGCAAACAGTGGAAGATGCACAGGAAAATTGCTCAATCAACGATCAGAGCATTCTCATCTGCCAACAGCCAGACCAAAAAAGCCTTTGAGCAGCAAATTGTGGCTGAAGCCACAGAGCTAGTTGAGATTTTCCTCAAACTCAGTGCTCAGGGCCAGTATTTCAACCCTGCTCATGAGCTGACAGTAGCTGCAGCAAATGTAATCTGTGCCTTGTGCTTTGGAAAACGTTATGGACATGATGATGTTGAGTTTAAAGCCTTGTTACAAAAGGTAGATAAGTTTGGAGAGACAGTAGGGGCTGGCAGCTTGGTGGATGTAATGCCATGGCTTCAGACTTTCCCTAATCCAGTCCGCAGCATGTTCAAGAACTTCAAAGACTTGAATAAAGAGTTCTTTGGGTTTGTCCATAACAAGGTGCAGGAGCACAGAGAGACATTTGATTCAGAGGTAACGAGGGATATGAGTGATGCCATTATTGGTGTGATTGACAAGACTGACAGTGACAACGGCCTCACAATTGGCCACACAGAGGGTACGGTGTCAGATCTGATTGGTGCAGGTCTGGATACTGTCTCCACCGCTATTCATTGGATTCTCCTTCTGCTGGCTAGACACCCTGAGATACAAACCAAACTCCATGAGCTCCTTGACAAAGTGGTGGGGAGAAACAGGCTGCCATCTGTTGATGACAGAAGCAGCCTGGCCCACCTGGATGCATTCATCTACGAAACCATGCGCTTCACTAGCTTTGTCCCCGTCACCATCCCCCACTCCACAACCTCAGACGTCACCATCGAAGGGTTTCACATCCCCAAAGACACGGTGGTCTTCATCAATCAGTGGTCCATCAATCACGACCCACTGAAGTGGAAGGATCCACATATCTTTGACCCATTGCGCTTCCTGGATGAAAAGGGCTCCCTAGACAAGGATCTCACAAACAATGTTATGATCTTTTCTGCAGGGAAGAGAAAATGTATTGGGAACCAGATTGCCAAAGTTGAAATATTTTTGTTCTTTGCAATTCTACTCCATCAATGTAGCTTTGAGAAAAGTGCTCATGAGGACCTGTCTTTAGACTGCTCCTATGGTTTAACACTAAAGCCTTTGAATTACAAGATCACTGCCAAACTCAGGGGGAGAATTACTTAAAGGCGAATAAAAGTGTTATAAAAGTGGTTATCCAAAAAAGAACAGCAATGCAATATAAGGTATGTGCTCTAAAATAAATATCTATGCCTTGTATCACAGATAAATTGTCTGTAATAAGCTTTAACTAACCCAAAATATGCAAATGATAAGCAAGCTTTCTTCTACTAACATTTAAAATTGTGACTGACAAGCAATATAATCATTCAATTTGTTACAAGTTGCCAGATAACGTATTAAAAGTAAAATTTGGAAAACTGTGACTGACTGAGAAAATCTAAATATATCTGGCTCTGTCACATCAAGTAAGAAAAAATGTAATGCAAGCTTTTGATTTGTTTGCCAAAAACCACAATTCATAATAAACCTTAAGTATGTATTGTTATTTTTATGAGGGTAAATAGCGGAATCACCCTAAATAGCAATATAAACCAGTGGTGATGAATGATTTTCACTTTTTCTAAGCATTTTGTCTTTCTCAAAATGGGGAGAAATCATGCCAGCTGTGTGGTCTCAACAGAGCAGTAATTTACCCAGACTCATTTATTTTCCCATGTATTGACCTTTTTCATGTTTGAGTGTAATACCAATACAGTGTGCAAGTCACCTACAGTCACATGCTCTTAAATCATGCATAATACTGTTGTATTCTGATAATAACTCACATGTAATATATGCTGAAAGCCTTACAGAACTTACTATAGACTATTATGGCACACTGCATTGTCTCTGAATAGCAAGCTGGGTAGAATATCTAAATAATGTTTTGCATAATGAACATGGCCCAGTGTGATACACTCTGTACTGTACAATGTACAATAAACAATTTGTATGGATTTCTAACTGAACCTGTGGGGTGTGTCAGTCAGAGCAGCCAAAGTGTTGACAACCGCAGAGGCCAGAGAGGTCAAAGAAGTAATAATAGATCATGATGTCTCAGTGTTGTGAAAGATTAATATGGGTTACAGGCAGGCAATGCATGCTCTTGTTCTCCAGTCCTTACAAGCAGGCTGCGACTCAGTACATCGGTACAGGCAACAGTAGGCAGCCTCAAGGTTCACTCGTCAATATTTTACACGGAGCGCAGTGTACTTTTGACTGCTGTGTCTTTTTTCTTCTTCTGAACAAGCACATTCAGTTTCAGCCAAGTTAATGTTATATTCCATTTATCAATACACAGAGCAGTTCCTCTTATAACATCATGTTAAATAAAATGTGTGAAATAGTAAAGACTAGAGTAATAAAAGATTACAATTTTGGCATTAGGTAACAGGAAACACATTGAGTTCATTAAATCACCTTAACAACGCAATATTAAGCAATATTTGTCAGCCTTGTCTGCAGAGGAGTACTTTTACGTGCATTTTGCTGATGATACTTCTGTACTTAGGGGATATTTTGAATGAGAGGCTTTTACTCTTTTCTTTTTACATTGTTGTATTGTTACTTTTACTTAAGTACAATCTGAGTACTTTTTCCACACAAACTCATATACCAAAGCAATGATTACCAGACATTTTTCATGGCCGTCAAATGCTGCTTACTGGCAATTAACTGGACATGACCCACCTGTGTTTGTACTAGTGTCTGCCATGGTGACTGAAGTTGCCATTATCACCTTAAGTATCATAGGATTTACAGTTGCAATCATATGAGATCTATCTAAATCAACAAATGCAGTCAACAACCTCCTGAAAATTCTCCCTCCTGACTTGACTTTATTTTGAAAAAAACAAAACAGCCCAAAGCATATATCCTAACATATATCCTTGCTGTAAGTATAATACATAAATATTAGTTTAAGTGTGGGTCAGCAGTTTATCTCATCCATACGCCCTTTTCCTTTATCTCCCCGTCCTTGCCATATTGGAACATTTCCTCAGTAACTGGTCCTGTGCTCTGGAGTCTACCTGTGTACTTGCAGGTGCAGCATCGTGGCTGAATTAAGATGGAGGCTTGTTTTCACTGAGGTTAATACAGATCAGGCTGAAGATATTCTACACAGGCTCTCTATCCTTCTCTCTTTGCTCTGACACCCCAAGGACCCTGGAGGGAGGAATGGGCTGCCTAAACTCCCCCGTTTCCATCACTGCTTCCCAAAACATCCTTAAAATGTGTCCAGCTGAAAGACTCCCTTTCACCCCAAGTCACCCTCTCCCAGCTCCACATACCCCGCAGCCTTTGAGCTGCAGCATTTCACTCCTTAAAGGAAAACAGAAAAGTGTACACGCTGAGGTTATTCACATTCTGCACGTACACGGAGCCACAGAGTGACCTCCCACAAGGTTCTCTCCGCTACCACAAGACACAACTCAGCACTCTATCCAAAAAACCCCTCTCATCTGCTAAAGGTTTGACATGCAAACTGCAGTCACTGCTTGGTAGATGACAAACAGTGAGGTAGAATTACTTGGAAGCAGACAAATGCAATCCTCCAGAAAATCCTCCTGCCATCATCTGCTGCAACACAGCGGAACATTGTGTCTGAGCTGGAAATGGCCCCATGCTTGTATTCAGTCAGTCTTTCCTATAACGCAGCCCTCAACACCAAAACACTGACCACAGCTTGATTCAAAATCCAAAATGTTGCAGACAAATAATATGACTTTAATTCAGCATGCTCTTTGTTCCGACCCAAAGCATCTAACATCAAAGCAGATCATTAATCATTCAGTTGGGGGGAGAAAATATAAGTAAGTATCCCAGTAAATATCTTTCTTTGAATAACAATAACCAATAGCCTGTGTGGGGAAAAAAAGATCATGCTAACTATGAATCAACTTTTTCCCAAAAAGCACACTGGGAAAGCATACACTACCGGTCAAAAGTTTGGGGTCACATAGAAATTCCAATTGCACTCCACTGTAGACAGAATGCCAGCTGAGATCAGTTGCATTGTTTTTTTAACCAGGGCAGCCGTTTTCAGATGACATTATGTGCTTACATAATAGTAAAATGGTTCTCCAATGTTTTTCTAGTTTTTTATTTTTAAATGATAGATTAGTAAACAGAATGTGCCTTTGGAACATTGGATGAATGGTTGCTGATAATGGGCAATGTAGATATTGCATTAAAGATCAGCCCCCCACCCAAATTAGCAGGTATTCTGTCTATAATGGAGTGGTATGGAAATGTATAAGTGACCCCAAACTTTTGACCGGTAGTGTAGGTGAAATTTCCCACAAGTCAAATAACCATCATTGCCCAAAGCACAACATACACTCAGTCTCTCCTCTGTCTATTTACAGTAGCAAATAATCCCAATCCCTCCCTAAACTGAGGGTCCATGTTTTAAAAGACTGTCAGAGCACGTTGCAGTATACAAAGAATTTAATTTGGTCCAAAACAAAATGAAAATAGTCATTTGAATTCTGATTCAGTGAAATACATTCCACAGTGATTGTGTGATGTTTCATTTGTTAACTCAAAAAAATGTTTCCCCTTTTGAAACCCTCTGTGGAATTATGTCATAGACATAATCACTAAGTAGGAGTTATAATAATGTTCCAGTTGACATTATAATCAAGTCGTGCCACCTTTAAAGGGGTGGTTCAAAATTTTGGACATAAGACCTTATTTCCAAGTTAGCCGGTGTGTTTTTTATCAGTGGAGATAGGTTTCATCCAGTCCTTCCAGTTGCAGAGTTCGCTGGTGTTAGGCTAGCGCAAGTCAACAGTATCTGCTAGCCTGCCATTAAAAACAGTCTTACCCACTCCACAGTACACCAAAGGCAAATAAATTATAACGCCAGACTATTGATGTAAATGCCTGTTGATAGAATAATGTTCACTGAGTCCAACAATTAGTGACTATTCACTTCATGGTTTTGGAATACAACATCACGCAACCATCATGAAGACATGTGAAGTGAACCTTTTCAATAAACAATTACCCAACTCATTATTATAGGGCGGGATTTGTTAGTGCTTGTTGTTTTGTCCATGCCGTATTGTTTTGGAGCAAAGGCAAGGAAAGGACCTTTGATATAAAATAACACAATGTGAAGTTCCCATTTGCCACATTTCTTTCCATATAACAAACAATTAATTTTTAGGAAGTGCAGGAGGAAGTGATCCGTGATGGAGAACATGACAAGCATGTGGTTTTTGTTCATGGATGGGAGTTTACATCACGGTCTGACACAGTCACTCATATTAACTGTCTTTAAGTGGGCATTTTCGGGTAGTATGGAAACACAGCAACCCTGTCTCCTATGATTTATGTTAAATGGCTATGTTGACTGCAAGTGCAGGAAGCACTGATGTTCACAGAATGGAGTGAGACGAGAAGGGCGTGGAGGCTATCAGCGGTGGAGAAGTTTGCGCCTCTTCTCCTCTAGTTTGCCATCCATCCCTAGGACATGCTGATATGGAGTCTGAGGTTGTGTCTGTGTACACTGCGGAGAAGTGATGTGGCAACCCACAGTTGCACCATTCACATTCTTTGGTGTCTAAACAGCTGCACTTTCCATCAAGAACAGGACTCAGATAGATACACAACACAAAAACTCCCTTTTTACCTGCTAAAACCTAGAAAGCAAATGAGAGGCAAAGTCCCTCCCCTTCCGGTGGACCACGATGGGACCTAATTTCAGAAAGAATATGTATGGTAGTGAATAAGGAGAAACTAAATATTTTTTGATCCTGTTTGAGTTGAGCCAGTTTAAAAGATCCTTTTTCAAGTCAAGAAAGTCTCAGTTTGTCATAAAACTATTAAGACTGTGAAAATACGTAATTAGAAAGACTATACACTTCAAAGGCGCATGGGTGACTTTGCTGAAGCTAAGGGGTTTTTTGTTTCACACAATGAACAGTTTCACATAAAACTAAGTGGTACTATGACAAACCTACAACAAAGAGACTTTCCTTAATTGCAAAATTATCTTTTAAATTGACAAACGTCATATGTGCAATTCATGGCTCAATTCAAACAAGATCCAAAGACTAATTAGTCTCTCCCCATTTACTACCATACCTATTTATTCTGAAATAAGGTCCTATGATGTTCATCTGGAAGGGGAGAGACTTTGCTTATCTATTTATAGCATGTCTCCTACAAACAGCTTGTGATCTCATCTATCTCATGATAAATCAGTTCTGGTGGAGCTTCAGAGTGAATATCTGGTACTTCCCTATAGGTCCAGGAAGCACCTTCAAGAGCCCATCAATCCTGAGCATTGTCAGAGATAGTTGTGTCTGTTCAAGACAATAACATTCTACTGGCACCAGTCTTGTGTAACCCAGACTAGAACCTCTTCAAGAAGTAGACATATCTGATTTTGTTTTGAAGAGAAAGAAATAAATTAGATTATTGCTCTGTGTATTTTTTCAAGTAACATGAGATCGTTGGAAACAATCAACAGAGTGATATTCCATACATGAGTGGGATAGAGACTTGAGGATGAACTAGAAGTCGTGCAAATAAATTCAACTTTTGACTTTTTTTCAAAAGTCATGTTTTGAATGAATTGAAGTTTTTGTACAGAACTCTCCCACACCAAACTTACTTGGTGCACGGAGGTATTGTCGTATTGAAATAGAAATGGCCTTCACCAAACTGTTGCCTCAAAATTGAAAGCCACAATTGTAAAATACAGTCTGCTGTAGCTTTACGTTTTCTATTCATTTGAACAAAGGGATGATGCCCAAACCATGAAAAACAGTCCAAATGCAAGTTCACAAGAGGAAGTAGAAAAGGGTGTCTGTATACTTTTGGCCACATAGTGTATAACAGACAATAAATGGTTCTTAGTCTGAACATTGATGTCTGAGTCAATGGCAGTCCAAGAGTGTGTGTCTGTGGTCTGAAACAGTGGCCTTGGCACAGTGCAGAGGGTAATCATCTGAATCCACAGTGAATATGTAATGTTTTCTAATCACTGGTAAGAATAAGAGAGCAACATATGACCATAATTGACATCTAGGTTAATCAAGATGTGGTCTTTCATATGTTGTTTCTGAGAAATGAGAGAAGAGACAGGCAGAACTGTCTTTGTGTAATAGTCATTATTTCATTGTTGATAATCGTCATGAACAATGCAGAATGAATAAAAACGTAATGGCTCTGCATCTCTCATAACCTGCCTCTGTTTTGTAGTGACTGTATATGAAATTCTAGCGGATGTATTGGGATATGAAATATTTTGTAACAATCTTCCCTGACAAAAAAAGACACATGCTCCCACAAGCTACCCATAAATCAGCTATCCGCTGTGGCAGAACCCCTGTCCTTGCATCCTTTGCTTTCACGCCATCCCACTTCAAACTCTTTTCTTGGCAATGCTTTATGCAAGACCAAAAATAATTTAACAATAAGCTATTTGTATTCGTAGGGATTCACTTTCAGTTTTTTTTACATTCTCCTTTTGTAGTGGGCTCTGATTGCCTGTCAGAATGTCCCCACTCACATAGAAGAACAGTTTGCTGGAGCTGACCACTCTGCTGAAAATACTTTGCTCTGTTCATACTTGGGACAGTCTGAGATGTTTTATTTCAGCTGCTGTTATCCTAAACGACAATTTCAACGTCTAAGTGTTGAGCCTATTTTGACTGAAAAAAAATGTGGACTGCACATTTTGGCTTTTTTTGGTAATTCTTACTATAGATATTAGGTAAAGATGCTTATATTGCATAGTATATACTTTTTGCTTAAGGATTTTTTTTTATAAAGATCTGATAAAAAAATTCAGCAACAACACTTTGATGATGAAGCTACTTTAGGAGTCAGCACCTGGAGTTCAATTCTGTTCATGTGGACACACATACAGGCTAAGACACTGTGTACTCTATGCTTTATTTAGCAATTGTCAGCTTCATGATAACACACAGGGTACATAAGTAGTCCACATACACCAGGAGAGATCAACATCCCATGGACAGTTTGTCTCTTTCTGCCTATATGTGTGTCTTACCTAGCTCAGTGCTCTCTGAATCTGTTGATCATGTGATTGTTGAGGAGCCAGATATTAATAAAAAACTGTTTAAAAAATGTGTTACCCATAACTGAAGCTGCAAATTAAACAGACCAAACAGAGTTCAATAATTGAATCAATCATCTACAGCCTGTTTCTTTGGGACACACAGCTCCACATATATTAGACAAGCATCCAACAATTCCTGGAGAACAGATGTTGACAGGATGTCAAATGTGCGTGTGTGGGTTACTCTGCAAGTTTCATCACACTGTCATATCAGTTAGTTTGCAGGACAATACATCCAGTGGACCCTAATGAGGGACTCCATGCTGTAACCAGGCACTGAGTGTATCAGGGGGGGGCACTTAGGACAGAGCAAGAGGTCCTGGAAGACAGCTTGAGCTGGAGCGGAGGTGCGGATCATAAAGAATAACAAAGCGGGGATGAAGGGTGCTTATCGAAATGCTGGGGCTAACACAAGGTTCCGGAGACATCGTTTACTCAGCCTGCCAGCATTAGAGGACTTGGCCCGGCTGTTTCTCTCCTCCTCCAGTGCAAGGAGACCAGCTCCATCGCCTGGAGGGAAAAACTGAGAGGACACAGAAGCCGATCATGTTCAGAGTGTTTGTGCGGCGGCATTGTATCCACTCAGTATTCCAGTGAGAAATTAGACGTCAAAGTCATGGCAATATTTATGATTTCTGGGGCATTTTCTGCATACAGGTACATCATCTCCAGCTCCCACTTGGATGGCTACTTAGTTTTCTGGAGTGTAAAGCCATGCAATGCAACTGATGACAACAAATACATATTACAGCATTAAATCTTTGGTGGGTGATCTCATAGCATTATGTAAGACAGCAATGACTGTGCCAGACCCTCAGACAGTGTGCAGGGGAGACATTCAGGTGCATGCCGCTGAGCACGCAGCTCTCTTCTTTGCCTGCCATACTTGGAAATAGTTTTTTTGAGCTCCCTTAACTTGATTACCTCAGTAACAAACTCAAGCCAAGCTTTTAAAAGAGGTGGGGAAGTAAAATGTTTTTGAAATAATAAGATTAAATCACTAAACTGGTGATTACATAATTCAGTTTAGGCAGAGAAGAAGTTAACACATCTGCAGTAAGCTACCTCTGTTTGAACCATAGTGACTGAGGGACCTCTCGCATGAAGCTGCAGCTCAGCTTTCAAATTCAATTACATGTGTGTGCAAATTGTACCCACTTGCCCAAACTCTTACCCAGTAAAATGACTTAAAAAATATTTGATTCTGATTTCATCAGATGAGGTAAATGACTTAATGACAGAA
Source organism: Etheostoma perlongum (assembly GCA_026937815.1). NCBI lineage: Eukaryota > Metazoa > Chordata > Actinopteri > Perciformes > Percidae > Etheostoma > Etheostoma perlongum. The sequence goes on along the minus strand of CM049390.1, from coordinate 10,252,340 downwards.
TTATAACAATGATTAATTATGATTTGCCTCTCATTACTCTGTTGTCGACTAGAACACAGAAAATGACTAGTTTATTAAAATAAAGAAAGGCATCTGGTGACCTTACACACAATAACATTCAGACAGGAGACCAAGAAGCTGCTTGACCATAAGTGGAAACAATCGACACAAAATATATGATCAAAACTGCAGTTTGCTGGATCTGAATCCCATCACATCCATTTCCAGCAAAACAGCGAAAGCAGAAAATGCAGAAAATACATTTTATGTACTTACTTACAAATTAAATACATGTCAGACTGACCAATTGACGTGCGATGTGCATTCTTCTTAGAAAATAATTACTCTTTAGAAATATCTCATGACATATTGTCTTTAGAAGTGTATTATTCAACTTTTGTTTGGTTAAAGAAGGAAAATAAAATACTAAATACTAATTAAGAACTAAGAATCACAATTACTTATCCAATCGGAACCCATGTATCGTGAAAGAATCAAACTGGGACAAAAGCATATCATCCCAGCCCTAGGAGACAGTGTTTAGGCTCTGTGTATCTACAGAAGAACTATGCAAGAGCAGTTTCACTCAAAAGGTGTATGGCTTAAATCAGTGTGTGAATGCCATTTGAGGACTCAGAGAAAGAGGGAGCCCTGGTATGAATAAAAGCCAATGACTCAGATTGCTGCACATGCACACAGGTGGCTTTGGCCACCAGTGCCTTTCCTGTGACTATAGGAGATGGATCAAAAAAGAAAGAAGCATCCACAACTCCTCATCTCCCCCACCCATCACCATCCACATGCTAAGCCCTGTCAAAGCAGGCAGAGCTGCGGAGACAGGAGTCGGGGTGTCTGCTCCAATTCTCCAAACTGGGATCACATAGCAGAGGAGAACCCATTAAGCGAGTCCTGGACTTTGGCTGACTCCCCAGCACGATAGGCCCCCAATCATAGGGGGGTACAATAGCCCCCCCCAACCAACCTAAAATGTATGGGCCTCTGCAGAGAACCGCCTCCAAGGTAGCACTTCTCTCCTCTGCCAGCAAAAATAAGACATTGTGCTCTCTCTCGCCTTCTCTCCCTCGCCGTCTCAGCAACACAAGTCCCTCCGCATCACAGCAGTCAAAGAGCTGCCAGAAACTGCAGCCAACAGCTACACTCTGCTATGCCTTGGCTTTGGCTTTGAGTTTGGCTCCCCCCCCATCCTGTTTGTGAGAGAAATTTACTTTACTTAGCAAGAACATTTATGTAGATAGGAGCCAGCCAGTTTGAGAGGCAGCGTGTGTTCTCTGAGATAGGTTACTATGTACACAGGAGCAGACCACTACATTTATTGTTGTTAGGTTGGAAATAGGGAATTACATGGACTGTAGCTAATCTGGACGTCTGGCCATCTTAATAGATAAGAACCAGTCTAAGGTTGCATTTTAATAAAGGAAGCAGCCAATATCATTAGCACAGTTGTTGGTAAAACAAGTACAAATATTGGCATGCAGATACAGTTTGAGATGGACTTGCACACACAAACTCAGTTGTAGGGACATGTAATTGAGTCATGTACATGCTCTAACCTCAGGCGCTAATCGTAACAATGAAATATTCAACAATAACACTTATCTTTAATTGAGTCTAATTGTAACTTTGTTTCAAACCCCTAATCCATAAGCAGCCTCTTTTCAAAATAATGGCAAGACTTTCTAATTTCAGTTTAGATATTAGTTATATTCTTTTTTTCGAATCTGATCGCTGCACAGAGTGAAAAAAAGAAAAGCAACACATAAAAGTCATTATAGTCTCAAGCATTTGTTGTAAGAAGATATCTTACGTCCTACAACCCCAACAGTACACTGCTTTTGCCTTTAAATGACCTTAACAACCAGCTCTAGCCTATAATTAGCTCAACATCATGTCATTTTATGTCTACAAATTTTAGAGACTTTTACATCCAGTGAGTAAGTTTCTAATAAAATATCTAAAAGTGCTCAAGTATCAAATTGGTACCAGCTAACGGACATATATGCGTATTTGACATCTGTCTTTGTGCTTGTGGTAGGTCACCAAAATTGGGGCAGACCAACTTGAATGTATTGAAGCGTAAATGTTCACTGACGTAATGGACACATCTGTATTTTGGGTCCAGTGCAAACATGTGGACATTTGAGTGCAAAGGGACGACTGCCTGCGTCCTCCTGAGTGGAGCAGCTGAGAAAACACTCCTCGCTACAAACTGCGCAACATAAAAACTTTAAATTCCATCGCTCACATCCCATGGCACCTATTTGGTTTGGCCCAGAGCTGACATCACACCTACTCCTCATTTCACAACATACTGCTAGTGAACATTTTAACATGCAGTACATCATGGGCTGATTTAAGACCAGTCATAAAAGCTAGTACCGACTCCGGCGCTGAGCTTTTGAGTGAGACAAGAAAGAACGTCAGGTGATTTTGCAGGAAAAAGTATACTTACTGTAACACTGCAGTTCAGCCATATCCGATTCCATCAAGTAAAGTGGATGACATGGGAAAATGCTCTGTGGTGCACTACTGTTTTTGAAAACGCAGCAACTCAGAAACTCAGGGATCTGGGAATAATCTAGTCTTTTCCAACCTTTGGAACTACAGCACCCCACCTGAAAAAGTTCAGATTTTCTAATACAAAAATATTAAAGCTGCACTTATCAATATCTTTATACCTACAATAGATCAAGAGAGATATTTTGGAGAATTATGTTGGTTTGCAATGTTTAAAAAAAAGAATGTTTAAATTAAGTTGCATGACCACTGAACTTCATGAATGCATGGCAGTCAGCACAGTTGGAACTTGGAAGCCAGTCTTCCCATGAAGCATGGTAAGCTAGCAAAACGTTTGACTGGGTGATTGACCAATTCCACTGTGAAGCAATCAGTGAGGATCTGTCAGCCAGCTATATCAAATAACTGATCGAGTTGTTGTGTGATTGAACCCTACAAGGACTGCATAAGCCAGTGTCAGTGGAGGACTCAGGAGGGGATGACCCCCAGGTGTGTAGTTCATTATTCATTTATTTAGTAACTAAATGTAAATAGAATATGCACAAAAAGCTGTATTACAGGATTTATATTCTGTTCCTCACATAGCTGAGGACAAAATACTGAGATGTTAAAAGTGGACAGAATTGTCACAACTCATTATTTTCCCACTCCTTCAGTCCAGGACGGTTAAATGCCAGGGCAAGCTGAAGAAGGGGAGCCAGGTGGATATTTGCTAATATGAGCTTGAATGAGCCCCAATGAAATATGCTGTGGTTCCAGCATGTTTTTATTTTATTTTAGTTTGACTATCCCAATGCATAGCAACTACATTAAGTACAACTACATACATATTGCAATCATCCCTAAGAGAGCTGCATACTGTATGTTAATCACCACTAACAATCGTCCCTAGCTTTCATCCCACAATGGATCTGTTTTCCTAATGGCTGTGGTGACTTGTGTGACCATGTCTTTATTCATAAAGCTTGCGTGGTCCCACAGTGATTCAAATAGCATGACAGTGATGTTAACCATTAGCCTGTGGCCGGGCATGATTGGATGGTTTTTTAGCTTTTATGAAACACTTAATACTCTAACACGCAGGCATCAAGATCAATTTTAAGATCTTTCCAGACATTGTAGATACAATGAACAAAATAAATAAACAATACCACAAACAATGAAGACATTATTATAGCAACAACAAATATTTGAGCTAATTTAATTTAATTTAATATTATAGTGCTTCAATTGCCTAGGGGAGTATTTTCTCACAGTCCAATATTTAGACGTATGTCAATTTAGCCTATTTAGAAAAGATTAGTGGCTAAATGGGAGGGATATAGTAGAGAAGAGGTGGAGAGAGAGTAACAGCATCTCTGTGCCTCACCCTTGTTACCTCCTGACCTTACACAGACTGTGATCAGGGCATTAAGAGGCCAGCGCCCAATAAAACAAGTTTAATTTTTGGATAATATACTATATGCCACTTTCACAAGGTTAAAAAGTATTGAGGTACAATGACCAAACCAGCCTTGTTGCATTGGGAATCTTTTTGACATCTACAACAGCTTGATCAGTCGGGTAAAGCCGGTAATGCAGTGATTTGCGATGTTTTGTTTCTTCAGAATGCACTAGAAATGGAGGATTTAACGAAGAGCAGACTGAAAAGATGAATGAAAAATAACAGACAAAGCCACAAACAAAGCCAGGAAACGAGTGCAGTATAAGGAGAGTCAGCACCATCCATATTTCTGGGAATTGTGCTCATTCATGCTGTGATTGGTAATAAAGCAGACATGTTTAGCACAAGGAGTGTTAATTTGTCAGAGTGCTAATTAGATGTAAGCAGACCTTGTTGCACAGCATGCCAACTATAACACACATGTGAAACAGTGTACTCACACTGAGGAAATGACTGAGCTGGATTGATAGCATTCCATAAAGGCCAATGACATTTATCACAGGATGTAAAAACAGTTAAACACAAGTGCAGCTTGACGCCAGCGCAAGAATCTGTGCAGCCAAAACAGTTGATTGACTAGGCAGGGGTTTGTGGAACAAAGAACAGGGAAGTAACTCACTTGAAAGGGTAAAGGAAAGAAAAAATCTTGAGGCATGTACCATTTTGGCAGGTCCTCACCTTGGAAATATAAGAATGGTGAACCAGCAGAAGAAATATGTATGGTTTTCAAGAATCTGGCAACAAGTCCAACAAGGCTTTTGCTGGCATTTTCTTAGCATGTGGACTGAAATTTGAAATCCCTTGGATACCGTTTTTTTAGCCACTACATGCCATCTGATGTGGTCAAATAGCTTGCGATGAAAATTGTGTGTTATTATCTGACATTTATAGGGTATTTTGAGGCATAACAAAACAGACCCATATCTTTAGAAAATTGCTTTATCTAAGCCTCGCTGATGTGGGAAGGGGAGCAGCAAATCTTACCCAATTCTCTAGATAAGCTTGTGACATCTCTTTCAGATGAGTGTTGGGAGGAAGCAGATAAAGATTTCCATGTGGCATGTTCTTTTTCTGGCTCATTCCTTTGCCTGGGTGCCAGAGAAGGGAGTTAAATGGAGTTGTACAAGGAGGATGAGGGGGAGCAAATGGAGGAACTTCAGGGAGAATACTGAACATGCATGAAGGAAAATAGTCCTCACAAATGACCGTGATGACTGTGGGACAGAATGTGTACTAACGCAGGCACGCTGCCAAGCCAAATAGCCCAAGGGGGCAAAGAGGAAGCCATAGATAGGAGAGGGGGAGTAAATAAGTAGAATAAAGTATATGGGGGGTTGACGGGACAAGGCGAGACAAATGCTATTACAGTGCAGAAATAAAAAAAGCCAGGAGGGAACCTGGGAGTTGTAGGAGTGTTTCCTCTGAGGAGGGGATCAGGGTGTGGTTGCACGGTGATACGGAGCCACCTGTTTAATGGTGCTTTACATGCACAAACACAAACAGGCTGCACACACGAATGTACTCACCCTCATGTGAAAACATACTGTGTAGTGCACAGAGCATGCAATATCTCTACCGCTGCCTTTTCCCCTCATTCCCACACACACACACACACACACACACACACACACACACACACACACACACAACCAAATTACCTCCTGGGTGCTGTGTTTTCTGAGCCACGGTATGTACAGCCAAGTCACACAGCTTTAGCTGCAGGGAGGTCCAGAAATCCAGAAGGAGATGGTACGTGACAGAGAGCATGCGGTGTGTGAATGTGTGTGCTTTAGGTCAGAGAAAGTCTGTGTGCGCTTGCATTAAGGTATGCATATGATGATTGTCAGTGTGTTTTGTCAAATATGTACAGTATGTGCCCAAATTTGTTTTCTTGTAGGGGAAAGGACAGAAAAGATGCTACAATATGACAAACATGTGATATCCAAATGTTCATTTGGATAAAAACATTTGAACTAAGTTTGTGGCATTGTGGATCCAAAGTTGCTGCCTGTGAAATAAAGAATACAACAACAGGCACACAACATCAGCCTTCTCTGTGTTGGTTTGTGTGCGTGTATGACTGGTTTTATGCACACGTATATACAAACTGTGCCTGGCTCCACCACAGACAGGAGAGAGCCTATGAGCTTCATTCTGCATCAATTGCTTGCTCTAAACTCTGAAAGTGATTTTCTCACTGTATCTTGCAGGAAATGATTCGTTAGGCAGTGAACCAGTTGGGATGGCTTTGACATGGAATAAGAAGCAGCCACTCACCTCAGGCTGGCTGTGTGCACGGAGACGAAAGAGAAGATGGAAAGCAGCCCGTGAAGGCCGTGACAGGGGTGGGGGGGGATGTGCGAGTGGAAAAGCAGAGCTGGAGGAGACAAAGGTTGGAATGAAGTAGATAGGGGAGGAGATGGAGGGACAAAGAGGAGGAAAGGGGAGTCTCTGTGGCTTTGAATCAACAGTACCACAGTTCCCAGACAAGCTCTTCTTTCCTTGAACACTCAGCCCAAAAGCAAATAATGCCTTGTATTAATCTTGCTCACATCTCTGTAAATTGTTTTTGTATCCTGTCTCAGCACTGCAGCACTTAAGGAACTCATGCCAACACAATATACTTTTAGAGTATTTATTCACAAATACTGAAATGCAGCCACTGTCTGCAAGAATAGGGCAATACATGTACATTAAAGCTGTTTTTCAGTTTATTTCTTTTGTTTTATTGTGTCAATCAGACATCAGCTGATTTTACTTTAAACTGTGTATGGCATACATGTTTGTTGCATTCCACATACAAAGAAACACATAGTCAAACTTAGTAAAACTCCATCGTGATCAACTTTGTATTGATATGAAAAATACAACATGGACAGCTGGAAGGCAATACCTTCCAACAACAATATGTCAGCATATATGAGGAACAACACATATAATATATGTGTATACAGAGCTATACCTATATAATATATAGAGCTTACCTGGTCTCGTATACCAAAGACACACAGCTACTAAAGGCTAACTCAGTTCGCAACATAAATCCCCCTGCCTTGTTTTCCCTACATGTTGCACTCAACGTAAGGATGAGCCTAAACTTGCCTGAATGAGTGCATGTCTTTCCTATCTCTAGAGGGGTATGTGCTGTGTTAAACTGACACACCCAGACACTGCATGGCTTCGCGTCTGAAGATGGCTGCTTGCTTCGATGACCTCGCCGGGCCGGCCCCGCTCATCCATGTTGTTGTAGTTCAAGTATTGAAAGGTGTATTCACAAAAGTTTGTGTTGTGGGAAAAACAAGAATAGTCTTTCAGCGTCTTTGTTGTCAATACTGTTCTCCGTGTAGACAACGTAAATCTCTTCAATCAATCCCATCCCACACAGCTGCAATCGCTGAGTTAAATCAGATCAACCAAAACGCCTCCTCTATATACAGTATATACAGTATATATACAGCATAATTAGTGTCATCCATACAATAATGCCCTCTTAATTGTGAAGATGTAGCTCATTCTAAATGTTGTAAGATAATATTTGCAAAATTATGGATAGAACTTATCAACCGAAATTACGATGTACTGTATGTGCTTGCGGAGGATTCAAAAATGAAGCTTTATTTCCCCAAAAACTCTTGTATTAAAGTAAAACATACTTTATCATTTGTTTTGGAAAGAACCATTTTTATTCCAGCAATGGAAGTTTCTAAACTAATCTCCATGTCTCTTTGATGTTACTCAAACGTCCATGGTGGTTGTTTTTGATGTGACACAATGTCAATGTTGCTTGCTCCGTTACCTGCATCCTTCACATCACAAATGGGATGGTCAGACTGAGAGTGATTGGAAGTACAGCTGACACATACAATGTTGCAAACCCCAGACCTGTCGGTAAAAAGAAGTTATATTAGAAACAATCTATTACCACAATCATGCAAAACGCTACTTCAACGCAGGACGACGATAAATTACCATCTGGCAGTGTGATTTTATTGTCTTGTTGTGACAGATAACAAGTAAATTACTCCCTTCTGGTCTGAATCCAAAGAGGGAATGCATCCGGAATCTGACCGTTTAACACGATTTTGGGGTTTTGAGGAAAGCTAAGACTGGCCCTACTTTCATGTGTAACTTAGTGGAAATGTTATGGTTTTATAAGATGATAGATGGAGTTGAGGGCAAAAAGTCACATTCTTAAATGTAGTGTGGTTGGGATGGGATGATTGCTGTGTTCCCAGACCAATAGCTCACTGACACTTATCTAATTCATAATTTGCTGCTTTATTATAAGCTTCAACTGAGGCACGGGGTCACGGGGGAGACATGGACACCCACACTGCTACACACAAGCACACACAATTACATGTTATGTGCCATTTCTGGTTGCATTTTAACTCCAATTTCTCGGTCTGTTTTCATCTCTCACTGTATTAAATTGAGTGGGAAGTTGAGTAATGAGACTAAACATATAATCCAGACTTCTCTTTCTTATCTGGGCTTGTTCTCATCTTTGTTTTCACTCTCACCCCATCCTCCTATGTCTAACTGCTTCTAGGAAAAGTCTGAATTTTCTTCAAAACTCCTCTTTCCAGCTTAAACCAAATTGCATTCCACATAAGTCCAATCCTCTTTATCTTATATAAGCACTGATGTTAGTGGATCGCTTTATGATGTTTGCATGTCCCATATGGAGCTTTGCATTCTGCTGTGTTTTCATGAACTCATCTACATTTGGGATGTAGATGGGAGTTTGGAATTACAAGCTTTTGCAGCTCTAGGCTGTTAATTTTGCTTTCAAGAGCAGTAAATTAGTTGACTTTTGGAACATCTTGTCCTGAGCTGTAAAATGACCCTGTGTTCCGGGCAACTTGGAATGTTATCTTCCTGCTAAGAAAAGTGAGCTGAAACTTTGATTAGAGCCAGTACTACCATAACATCATTGTCACATAATTCACTCTCATCGCCCGTCGCTCTCTGTCCTAGCAGCTATTGAAGTTTTCCTCTTTCACGTGATTATAATGTTAACTGTGGGCTGCAATATTAAAGTCCAGAATGCATCTGGATAGTCTGTTCATACAGCAGTTTTTTCCCCGACCGGATATTTAGCAGACAGTCAGACTCTTCTTTTCAACGATCTCCTGATTTACTAATGGAAAATCACGTTAAGGCTTTGAATTGGACAATGTAATGTCTGCTTCTGTAGCTGGCGCACACTCGTTAAGGATTTTACAGTCCTAATAAATCACAAACACTTCAGCCCTCACATCAGATCAAGTTAAGCATAATACTATAGCACAGTAACCACGGCAACAAGTTATCCCCAGAAGTCATTGACAGGAAATGTGTGACAAAAAAGGCCTAATGCCATATATATATATATATATATATATATATATATATATATATATATATATAGTGAGGAAAATAAGTATTTTAACACCCTGCTATTTTGCAAGTTCTCCCACTTAAAAATCATGGAGGGGTCTGAAATTGTCATCGTAGGTGCATGTCCACATAGAGACATAATCTAAAAAAAAAATCCAGAAATCACAATGTATGATTTTTTAACTATTTATTTGTATGAAACAGCTGCAAATAAGTATTTGAACACCTGTCTATCAGCTACAATTCTGACCCTTAAACACCTGTTAGTCTGCCTTCAAAATGTCCACCTCCACTCCATTTATTATCCTAAATTAGATGCACCTGTTTGAGTTTGTTAGCTGCATAAAGACACCTGTCCACCCCATACAATCAGTAAGAATCCAACTACTAACATGGCCAAGACCAATGAGCTGTCCAAAGACACTAGAGACAAAATTGTACACCTCCACAAGGCAGGAAAGGGCTACAGGGAAATTGCCAAGCAGCTTGGTGAAAAAAGGTCCACTGTTGGAGCAATCATTAGAAAATGGAAGAAGCTAAATATGACTGTCAATCTCCCTCGGACTGGGGCTCCATGCATGATCTCACCTCGTGGGGTCTCAATGATCCTAAGAAAGGTGAGAAATCAGCCCAGAACTACACTGGAGTTGCTGGTCAATGACTTGAAAAGAGCTGGGACCACCGTTTCCAAGGTTACTGTTGGTAATACACTAAGACGTCATGGTTTGAAATCATGCATGGCACGGAAGGTTCCCCTGCTTAAACCAGCACATGTCAAGGCCCGTCTTAAGTTTGCCAATGACCATTTGGATGATCCAGAAGAGTCATGGGAGAAAGTCATGTGGTCAGATGAGACCAAAATAGAACTTTTTGGTCAGAATTCCACTAACCGTGTTTGGAGGAAGAAGAATGATGAGTACCATCCCAAGAACACCACTTGTGTCTGCACTATATTAGGGAGAGGATGACCGGGGCCATGTATTGCGAGATTTTGCGGAACAACCTCCTTCCCTCAGTTAGAGCATTGAAGATGGGTCGAGGCTGGGTCTTCTAACATGACAATGACCCGAAGCACACAGCCAGGATAACCAAGGAGTGGCTCTGTAAGAAGCATACCAAGGTTCTGGCGTGGCCTAGCCAGTCTCCAGACCTAAACCCAATAGAGAATCTTTGGAGGGAGCTCAAACTCCGTGTTTCTCAGCGACAGCCCAGAAACCTGACTGATCTAGAGAAGATCTGTGTGGAGGAGTGGGCCAAAATCCCTTCTGCAGTGTGTGCAAAACCTGGTGAAAAACTACAGGAAACGTTTGACCTCTGGAATTGCAAACAAAGGCTACTTTACCAAATATTAACGCTGATTTTCTCACATGTTCAAATACTTATTTGCAGCTGTATCATACAAATAAATAGTTAAAAAATCATACATTGTGATTTCTGGATTTTTTTTTTTAGATTATGTCTCTCACAGTGGACATGCACCTACGATGACAATTTCAGACCCCTCCATGATTACTAAGTGGGAGAACTTGCAAAATAGCAGGGTGTTAAAATACTTATTTTCCTCACTATATATATATATATATATATATATATATATATATATATATATATATATATATATATATAGAGAAAGAGAGAGAAAGAGAGAGACCAAACCAACTTGTCAGAGCTCCCTGTATGATATAGAAAAACTGCCAGGCCAGCTATTGTGCAGTCTTGATGTTGTTGTTACGTGTTAAATAAAGCCTAGCTGACCCTTTGCTCTTGCCAAGCTCATTGCCATAGTTGTTTTTCTAGAAGCAACCATTTCTTGTGTAATGAAGCTACAGTGATACCTTGAGCAGATTACCTCTGCTGGACTTGTTCATAAACAACAACCACATGCTGCAATATATAATAGAAAACATGATAATAACCACAGGCCTGATGAGAATCATGATGTGACTCAGTCCTTGCGGTATGCATCCATGTTGTCATTCCTCTCTCAGTACAATGATCCATCTCCTTTTTCATCCTCGTTGTTCCCAGACTACTTTACAGAGATATTGATATGCTGTGATGGTTAATAATTGACAGTTCTAAATAATGTTAAAACAGCTATTATGTGTAAAACACCTCAAATCTAAAAATGTTATTAAAACAGGAGCATTACTGCATATAAAAAAAGCAATTCTTCAGAAATATGTGTATTTAACCACAGTAAAATGTTCTAAATTTAAGCCATAATTTAAGGCAATACATTTTTACCAGTATTATCATCATTCACCAAGTTTTCTCTTCATTTTCATGACATTTCAGGATATTCAAACACATGATTGACTTTAGGGGGTAAATGGTAATAAATACTTTTAGGATATGATAATGAGAGAAGATAAAAGTTAATAAATGAGTTGAAAAGTGGTGGTCAGGCTGGGCTCTTTAAAAAGGGATAGTTTATAGATAGTAGATAGATTTTTTAGAAAGTCTACAACAGCAGAGTGGCCTTTAGTCTATTGAAAAAACTTTCCACCAGAGGTTTGATATTTAGATCACAAGTTAGGCTGACTACCTAATGTCTAAACAGAAACGTTCACATTATGATTTAATTAATCATGTTATGTCAGTCATTGGTTTTATAACCACTGATTTGCTAATAAATAAAGGATTGTTATCCTAACAGCTGTTTCTGGAGCTTTCTGAGAAGACCTGAAATGACTCCCATTAGAGCCAGATGGATATTATCGGTCGATATTAGGTATTTTCCAAACTATGGGTATGGGCATTTATAATGGCCGATAAATTAATATTTAAAAAATAAAATAAAAACGGACTAAACACCCTTCAACCATGAGTGTTGGCGTTTGTCCACCAGAGGGCACTCTACAACGTCCCTGTTCCTTTTTATTGTTGTTTTTGTACAAAGGCCTTTAAGTTTCATATCTTAAGTTTGTATTTTTATACATTTTATTTATCAGAACTTTAATATATTTTGATGTTCCTATGTTTTGTTGTGACAATAAGACTTTAATTTTAAACTGCATTAGTATATTTTTTAGTGAGGACTCATAAATCACTTCAAATAACTAATGTTAGGGAAATAGGTTTATGTTTTGTTGCGCTTTTGTTTTTTAAAATATATATCGGCCAATATATCGCAATATCGGATTTTTAAATCACTAAATATTTGTATCAATATCGGCTTTAAAAATCCTTTATTGGTCCGGCTCTAACTCCTACAGTATGTGTAGATGGTTCACATTTAACAAAGATTATAGATAATTGTTCTGTATATTTTTCTCTGTCTAACTGAGACATTCAGAGTCAGCTTTGTCTAAGTAGTAATAATTTGTCTTACTAAATGCACATTACTGTGGTCAAACTCACTGGGATGCAACACAGATGAGGAATGCTGAGTGACAAAAATGGCTATATGGAGGATACATTCAAGCCATCTTAAAGCTCTCCTCTGTTCCTCTGTGTTTATTACGCATCATGTTGTTTCCTGTTCCTAATAGTCCAATCGGCCCCAGTTGTGGTTGTCAATAGGGGAAAGGCTCCTAGCACAAAATCAAGCACTGAATCGAGGTGATGAGAGAAAAGACACAGCGTGTAAGAACATGTTGTTCCAAACTCCTAATGACATTTTTCTTAATCACTGAGAGAAAGCCTCCCTAAACAAACCCTTCCAGTATGCACAACCACTGAAACCGCATCCTGGTGTTTCTAAACTAAATGTTAATCTAGTTACAGTGCTTGAAATGCTTCACAGCAATGTACGTACAGCTATGCTGTGTTGTGTAATTCCTAAAATCAGCAGTATCAGCTATCAGAGGGCGCAGCATGACAAAGTAGGAAGAGAGGTGAGGTGAAGTAAAAAGAAGAGACAAAGAGAGGAGGAGGGAGGAATAATATAACCTTGTTGCTGGATAATATCGCTGCAGCTTGAAGACACATTATGTAAGCTAGCTGCTGGGTTTAATATGGAAAGAAGGTCAATGATGTACTGTATCTCTTTGCTGAGGAGGACATGTGAAGCTCTTCAGAGCGGAACTGCACTGCACAAGCAGATGCAGACACACAAGTAAAAATGCAAAAGTCTTATAAAGAAATATACGGCTCAACAATACAGTGATTCATCACAATTACACAGATCTAAACTTATACAGAGTGTAACCCTAACAGCCAATCTATCAGAGAGCTGCTTGTTGTCTCTGCTCCAGAGTTTTAAATCTATCTGCTGGATAATGGAATATTACTCCAACATACAACTACAGTAAATCATCATATTCGCACACCGCCTGCTGTATAATTCATTTCCATTCAGTCCCCACTCAGTGATTTAAAGCAATTGCTTTAGCAGAGCAGCTATCCAGTGCAGGTCTTCACCCACACACATTCACAGCAAGTAACTCCATCAGACACATTATAGAAAACTTGATGTGTGTGGCATGTCTGAGGTATTGCACATTTGACATTACTAGGCATAAAGTTTTATTTCTTATGTTGAATTGAGAATAATTTGTCTTTCTATTTTAAATACCAAATGTTAATTACCTGTAGGTTGTCCTGTCTGGAAATAACTTTTCATAGTGGGAGTTTTTTTGCATTATAGTATGTAAAGAATTATATTTTATATATTATATTCACTCCTGAACCTGTTGCAGGAAAAGCTTGAGTTCGTGCTTTCATTTCATTAATTATAAAATAATATAATAAGAATTCAGCAGTATTTTCGGTGGATATTGCTTTTTATTTGTCCATTATTTGAGGGCTCTACACAGTACAGCCAGATTAACAGCTGTTATGGTATTGAGTTGATTTACATTGTTATGGTTATAGAGTAAAGACAAAAATACATGGACTTACACATGTTGAACTTTGTAAGGTTTTATTTCTTTAGTTGCACAAGTTTCTTTATACAACACTAGTTGCTCATTTGACAAAAGCGTTCCAGGAACAGGCCATCACACTTTAGCTGAGAAGGTGAAGGCAAAGGCCCCATCAAAAGATCAAACTGCTTCCTGTGGGCCCACCAGGGATGTGCTCTCCACTGTCACCACAGGTCACAGAAGAGGTGACCTTGCACTCCAATAACCAGCAGCAGATGAGCGGGTGCAGGAAGACACCACGGGAGGCCAGGAAGTGGCTCGGGTAGGAACATGTTTGGAGAGAGTGTTCTTTTGGCAAGAAGAGGCCTTGGTGACAACCCTGCTGCTTTCCTGTTTTCTTTCCTGAAGAAGGTCTCAGGTTAGCGGGGACAAATAAAACAGACAGAGAAGAAAAGACATCCCAGAGGAGCACCCCTTTCTTTTTTCACACCACAAAGGATTCTAATGAAAACTCAATCATTTCTTTCATTTCATTACTGAAAGCCAAAACAATCATTTGTGAATCAACATGTCTGTTAATAATGTCTAATCATTTAAATGTTTAGTATGTGAACATTTTTGACCAACGTGAAAGATATGGTGAAAAAAAATCAAAGAGGCAAGCAACACGAATCGGATGGCATTGATCTTGGAAGCCAGTAGGTGGCAATCTTCACAGCAATCCTCTCCAAACACCTGTGTCCCTCTGAATGAAGGGGATACAGATTACAGCCTCTCAATCATTTCAGGAGGTGGAAATGACATTGTCGTGGCAGACACACTCAACAGTAAACAAACAACATCTTTGCATTCTCCCAATGCAGAGCTGTGACAGCAACAATGACATACAAAACCGAATAATGTCTGTCAGGCTCCTCTGGCATCAGTGGGACATTACATTCCTATCGCTGATTTTATCAAAGTCTTCACCATTTTTGTTTGCCTTGGGTCTATGTCTTTCATTTCCCCGCCTCAGTCACAAGACTTATCCACAATTATTTTTCTTGTGCTAAGGATGAAATTAATAAATCTCTGAGGAGGAAATTACAGTGTGGGTTTAGTGTAATACATGCATGCACAAAATTATAATTTTTTTTAAAAATGTATTGCCTATCATTGTGAACTTATAGGCAGAGTAATGCATACAAAAATGTGTATTTCTTTGCAAAAAAACAGGTAGATGAAAATGCTTCATGCTTCAGGCTATGGCTGTACTGTCACTTTGCACACTTAAGTCTAACAAAGTAGCCTACTCAACATCAATGCAGGTGAAAACAAAATATCTACACTTTCCTTTCTTAAGTTCCAGAATGCTATTTTAGAGGGGACTTATGTACTGTGAACTCTGCATAAAATGCATTGCCTGTGGTACATGCACATTAGTCACCATTTCTCATGTCAACAAACAATTGATCACATTAGTTGAGCAAGACTCCATGCATTGAGCGAGCAACGCTGTTGACGGATGCTGAGAGAAGAACTGCGATTGGTCCGTCGCGGTGGGTGTTTCCGCATTCTGCAACGAGCTGTCTGCAGAAGCGCGAGTTGGAGAGGGGACCGTCGCGTCTGTGAAGGAGCCTCCTCAGTCATTCCCAGAGGAATAGCGGTCCACCGCCAGGAAGCAGGGATGCCCTACATGTTCATCAGTACGCAGATCCGATTGGTGTGTATGTCGTATCTGTAAATGAGTCGTGTCGTGTATTTAAAAGAGACGCGCTCGAGTGGGAGATTTAGGGATTTGGCAGAGCAACATAGCGCATACTACTAAACAATCAGTGTCACCACTTGCAGATTATAGTTACGCAGTGGCCTGTAATAGTATACATGCTGGAAACAACAAACAGTCAAGGCTACAAGTGGAGCAAGCAACTTGCGTGTGGTTGTGTGTTTTTTATTTATTTATTTGCCATGGTGCCCTAAATGAATAACACATGTTGCCCAGTTGTCGGCCTCTTGTTGCGCATGTCCATTTTGTTTGTCTGCACGACTAGAGCAACCTGTAGCCTCTGAGTATCTTATTATCTATTTTTAGTCTGTTACTAGAGATTATAATCTGCACCTGCCAGAGGGCTGCAGGTGTAGCCAGTTATATGCAATCATAGCAGCACAAATAGCAGATATTGTTTTAGCAAAAATAACTATTTCTCAATTAATACTGAGTAAAGTATCAGCTTTATGCACTTTATCTCTTCTTACAGGAGAATGGTCCGACAAATGTGGGAGATGAATATTCTGATGCAACTGTGATGAATTACCTTGGAGCAAGGAAAACAACCATGCTGGGAAACAATTTGTGAGTATTGGGGTATATGACGAGTATAGGGATGGTCAGAGAGTGGACATAAAGTAAATGTGGCACATAAACTAGTCAAATTAGGGCAATATCTGAAGATAGAAAGTAACCCGAGAAAGGCATAGTTGATTCAGAACCTCATTCAAAAAAGCACCTAGACTTCCATTTCACAGGATGTTTTACCCTGATTTCATCTTTTTTTATGAAACATTCTCCACCACCATCTAACAAACAGGCAACAGTAAACTGTAATGGCACCGCTCCGATGCAGAGCTCTGCACACACATGCAGAATCGGCTCCCAGGTGCTCTTTAAACGTGCTCACATCAGGGCATATTTTCATATTTAGACACTTAACACTGGTGTTTCTTTCAGTTATCGTGTATGACAATAGAGCTGAGCTCAGGTCACATGGAGGAAGGCTGCTGCTTTGCAGATTTAGAATAAACCATTCAAGCTGATGGAATACAGATCAGGGAAGTGTTGTCATTGGCAATCTGATTCAAATGCTGCTGGGAAATGAACCAAGGTGTGGAAGGAAGTGAACAAGCACCAGAACAATTAACAGCATTCTTCTTTCCAAGAAATGTGTACTGAAAGACCCAGAAATCCCACATCTGTGGAAAGTAGAATGACTTTGTGTTTATGCTCATTTAGTTCCGAGTACCATGTGGACGACCCGCCTCGCGTGGTGTTGGACAAGCTGGAGCAGATTGGCTTCCGCGTGCTGACAATGACGGGGGTGGGACAGACGCTGGTGTGGTGCCTCCACAAGGAGACAGAGTGATGGTTCATGGAGAGTGTATCAAAATGCCTTTCAGATTACATAAAATAGGGGACATGTCACTAATTTCAAGGGCATCCTGAACTGCATTCCAGATATTTTAGACTCTTTGCTCATATTGTTTGCTATTGACTACAGGTGACCAAGTGAGAATGTAGGGAGTGAAGGCTAGGCTAACGGTTATTACTTGTTACTTAATTACACCCAGTTCTCTCTTTCTGTCCAATAAATAAAACACTTTTTTTTTGGGCTGTTCTCTTTAGTAAAGTGACAGTGGATAGACATGAAAGGGGGAGAGAGATGGGGGGGATGACACGCAGCAAAAGGCTGCAGGTCGGATTCAAACCCAGGACACTGCAGGACTCAGCCAACATGGGGCGAATGCTCTTACTGGGTGAGCTAGATGCCGCCCTGTAAAGATGGTTTTGTAAGTGTATCATGTCCTTGTGATTAAATGGTGTAATGATGTGCATTGTGTACTTAAAATAAAAAAAACATTTCTATCCTGCTGCAAAGGACATATTCTTTTGACAATCCATTAAACAGACATATAAACATCATACATACAAATCTTATCTTAAAAAGCAGCTCTGTGGCACCTTACAGGGATTCTGCATGGAGGGATGAGGCACTAGCACTGCAGGCACACAGATTGCAGCAGTCAGCCTGTGAGAGCCAAAACACTGGGTGGTTTCAGTACAGCCCCAGGTCTGCCAGCACGTCTGGGGCCAGCCCGGATCACTAACCCACAAACCAGAAACTTTGCCAACCAACTCAATGCCAAACTCTTACCAGTCCAGCTGCCTCACACATGACTTAGCTTCTACCTCCACACTAAAGATCAAAAGGTGCTGGTGCTTCCCAGTTCTGTGACCACGGATATTCCAGAAGCTGTTTGCATGCACCGACATCTTTGACTCGGACAAAATAAGAAAAATGGGGCGGAGGAAGATACTATGAAGATTCCAAGGCTGTGCTGTAATTGTTGATAGGACAGAGCATACAGCAAGCTCATCCTCCCATCCTAGTTTGCATGCAGCACAAGCCACTGCAGGGTTGGTTGGTGGTGAATGTGTTTCCTGTAATTGTATTTCCTCTGTTGTCATTTGGACAGAGTTTGTGTGTTTCTGGGCTTTTTTTTCACATTGCCGGGATATGAAAAAGGCTACGCATAAACAAAACCATGTGATGAGGGGATTTTGCAGGAGGAGAGGAACAGATGTCTCCCACCACACCACTCTGCTCCACAGCTGGACATTGTGTAACAGAGCCATGGCGAGGCAGCGCAGGAGTGGTAGGGAGATGGATGACTGGGTTGGATGGTGCAAAGCTGCCATGTGGCTCCTAAATAACAAAAGACAGGAGAAAGCCCACAAACACAGACACAGCATTACACCATAGTCCCCAGAGGGACAGAAAATAAGACTATTTGGATGGAAAGATGTTCCACAGGCAGAAGACCTTGTTACAAAACACAGGGTGACCACAACTATTTGGCACTGTAATGTTCGACTTAATGTGGGTCACAGAGAGGTAGAGTGTCACTTCAGAGAGCATAAACAAGCAATACAGAGTATCTTCTAGGTATAAGTTACATATGACGTGTGAAACAGCTTAGAACAATAATATCTTAAGTTTGTTGTGGTCAGTATTATGGGAAAGAATACATACAGTTTTTAACGCTAGAGGCAGCTTTAAATTTACACTGGCCCATGGCCTGAGACATGATGCATCAGGACCAAGAGTGGACTGAAGTGTGTGAAAAGAAAACACTGAAGTGTGTAGGTTGCCCCAAAAACAAGCACACACTTTAATAGAGAGTTCTCCTTCACTAATGTTATTGCATGAGTGAAGGGGAAAAAATGGCTGCTAATGAACTGTTCATGCTTAATGTAGCAGTTATCACATGGTAGAAGTTGTTCAGAAATAATTTCATTGAAAGTCTATCAAGCTGGTTATTAAAGCAATAGTTTTTTTGTTGAGTGTTAGATGAGAAGATTGAGGCTACTCTCATGTCTGTCCTTTTCAGTTCAAGCCGGAGCCAGATGTGGTTGTATGGTGGGGGGGGTTACGTGCCAGACAATTTCTTGGCTAGCAGCAGCAGTTCCTGGAGTCTACAGTAGTTGCCTGACAACCTCACGGTGACAACAAGACTCCAGAAAGTCACTCCTCCGTGCCAAGAAATAGTTCGGTACCTCACCCGGTCAAATCGTAACGTGTCTTATAATTTAGTTTTTGAACAAAACAAATTAAAAAAATAGACAAACATAAGTGATCTTTAAAAGGTGCTGGTACTGTAGGTAGATTTCTTTTAAACCAAGCTTGCTGTTTTCCCGAGTTTCCAGTCTTTAAGCTAAGCTAAACCAAACCTGGCTACAACTTCCTGTTGTATTATGAAATAAATGGTTTGCATTTAGATTGCATAGCTACCTCAGAACAAAAACCTAAAAGTGAATGAATGGCATTGTGCAGATTTGAAAGTGTGTAGTCCACAAGGTCAGTTCAGTCTGGAGTAGAGCATTAGACATAGTGTATACACAGCGCAGGGAACAATCATCTTAACCACCAGATCCATCATGGAGGGCCTTCAGAGTATGTTCACTTTTTATCACGTGAGGCCACAAGAATTTCCGCAAAAGCCAACCTACTGTTCCTATCTCAGCATGATTACTGGTTTTAACATCCACGTAGTCACATCGCACGGTCTGCGGTTTGGGTTGCTGCAACTCTCAACTAATTTCACAGAGTTACTGAACATGTACTGCAGACAACAGAAAAGAAAGATTGTCCCATTGCACTCAGTTGGCTACAATAACGAGGTAATTATAATAATGAGTCGTCAGATCTAACCAGGCAAATGCAAATTACATCATTATTCCATTTTGATTATGTGTGGTGTTCCATGGCCAATCTAACTCTGGCTCTGTTACAACCTGCAGTCACTGGTTACTAAATACTCACTGTGAGTCTCAAATAATTAGTCCTGATGTTTTGATTAGAGTTAAACTCTCTAGATGCACCACAGTACAATATTATAATGAGGCACCATCTAAGGCACAATATGTTTCAGATTCCTAGGGATTTGGGATTGTGCTAGAGAGCATTGTCTTAAGATATATTGCAATTTATTCCTTTTATGACTTAAATTTGAATCGCCAAAATCATCAGAAAACTAGTAACACCAGGTGGAAATTTAATCAAATAAATTTAAATGTAAAACGTTCAACATACCAAAATATTGGCATCCACGCATTAGGATACAATATGATAACACCAGATAGTGTGCGGTACTGATTCATCCCTGTAGCCTGAGTATTAGGACTCCTACCTCTGCATCCACACTGCAGGAGCCCTCACTTCTTCTCCCTCAGTCATTCTTTGTTCTTAATGAAGGAAAAGACATGACACTCTGATTAAAACATCAGATTTGAAAAAAATCTGATGTTCTGATTTTCTTTTTAATTACTAAAAAAAGACTTTTTTTTGCCAACACAGGGTATTGCATACAACATTTTTACAAACCACATAAGAGGCTTTATGAAACTAAAGCCTGAAAACAGGTATTCATTTAAAAGTTGCGGTATGGTACCGAGCTGGGTCCTGCTGTGCTATGACCCCGCAGCATCCTCGTCATCTTCTCTCTGCAGTTGTTCTATGAGCTTCTGCCGCTCAGCGGCCTGCCTCATCCTCATCATCACCACGCTCTCATAGTCGCGCTCATTTGACAGGGCGCCCTGTATGAGAGACAGACAGACATGGAGAGAGGTTATATTAACATGGAAAATGATACAAAGACTGTATATAATCTGAAAGCACACACAGTAATCCGTGTAATTTCTGTACATACGATATATACATATAATACAGACAAAATGTAACAGTAATGTTATTGAGCAAGAATTCATGAAAAGGAGATTAACAAACAATTTTTGATTAATAGATACGTTGAGCAGCAGAACATTTTCTACTTTGATAAGAAAGCAAAAATATGTTTGAATTGTTTGTCAAACAAAACAAACCAGTTGAAGACATCAGCTTGGGTTTAAGGGGGTATTTTTCAATATCATCTGACTGTTATGGACTACACAATCAATTATTAGAGAAAAATTGAGAAAAATATTTAACAGATTAATTCAACAGATTCATTTTATTTGCAGGTCTACTTTTATCATTCATCGCATTAGTCTTGGTACTCCAGCCATTTAGCACTACACTTCTATACAGTTATATACAGACTCACAAGTTACAAATTAAATATTGAATGATTCAAATCTAAGCAGCAGAAGCCAGATATCTAGACTTTTAGTCAAGCTCCAACCACCCTGGATCCGATAATGTAATGTCGCTTGCCAGACCTATCTCCACAGAGCTGTGGAAATGCAACCACCAGCACCTTTAGTAGTCTCTGAGCCCAAGCCGAGATAACCCTAATGACATCACATTTACAGTGTTCACAGGATGTGTAATACTCCCAACGAGTAAACTGATCTAGATGTGTATATTCAGTGTAGTGGCCCGTCAATATTTAAAGAACATTTCTAGTGAACCATCACACTGGAAGGGAATCATAGCAAAGTCAAACATGCTTGTATTTTATGTCATGACAACAATGACTCAGGGCAGCACACGGAGCGAATGACACCAATGTCACCATTCACAGTATGTTTGCTTTCACGACAGGGCCTGTGGGGTCACAGTGGAGGAGAGGCGGGCTCGTACGGATGCTCGCATTTCAGTTACCATCAGCATGACGGCAGGGTGAACATGCATGAGGCAGCAGCCCGCAGAGCAACTGTGACAGGGTAATTCCGCTGCCTTAGGTCATTAAACCCCAAAATTAAACCCCTGGAATTAAGCCTGGCAGTCGCCCGGCCTCTGTGTGTGTGATTTCTTTGAAGGGCTTGGACGACGATGGCGAGAGATTCACTTACTGGGGGGAGGGGTAATCAAGCAGGGTGGAACACGGGACACACACACACAGCTTATATGTGCATAGTTATAGGTATTTAACACACACACACACACACATATGCATCCATTGTTTTATAGGATAATATTCAGGAAGTCTGCGGGGCCAATGAAGTGTCTCTTTAACAAGACAGTGAGCTGCAGAAGAGAGTGAGTAAGTGTGTCCATGAAGGACTCGGCCAGTGAGAGCGATTTCAGGAGGAGAGGTAGGTTTTTGTCAATGCGCTCGAAGAGCATCTGGAAAACATCACGGGGACTCCAGCATTCATGTGCTGAAAGAAATAGGGGAAGTATGGAGGAAGAAGAGAGGGGATGTTACCCTGCCGCCCCCCCTCCACCCCTGGATGGAGGAAAGCTGCTATTATCATTCCAGTAATGTGAGCTCAAGCTCTTGTCTGACACGTAACTCTGAAATATCACGCAAACGCCATTAGGTAAATAAACAACTCTTACATCTTCAAATTCAACAAAATAAAAGCAAGTATACAAGCAAGCTGGTGAGAATGCTTCCCTCTTCTTCAGCAAATATATCTCCACTTTGCCCTGCCCTCTACTGGCCACTAAACTGAAGTGCAGCAAGACATTTCAAGTCACAACTGGTCCTGACTTAGTGTCCACATGGTGTGGTCAAGGGTGGACTGTACCAGGCTAATAATGTAGGGGAATTCGGAGCATTAGCAGGTACTTTATGGACAGGGTGACGTATTTCTTCTCAGGATGAGGGATGTTTCCTTGCCTGAGGGTGTTAACTTAAAACATACATGTTTAGCCAGTGCATCACTCTGTAACTAACACTTGGTTGTGTATGTATGTGTGCGTGCGTGAGTGTGTGTTACAGTAACACTGGGGCCCAGGGTGAGTAGGAAACCACAGAACACAAACAATGGGCCCCCGTGCTAAGCCAAGAGAGAAGGGCACAGAGCCACTGCAGAGTTAGGATGGTAGTCAGTCTCTCACACACACACACACACACACACACACACACACACACACACACACACACACACACACACACACACACACACACACACACACACAAAATGACATCATGAATACCACCAGTGCTGTGAGTCAGGCAGTGTATTACACACTCTCACACTCTTTACCACACACACAACAGGAGGCATCTCAAAGCGCAGGTGGTTACTGTGTTTCTCCCGGCACAAGTTGTCATATCAGCTGCACATTACACCATTCCTATTTCTGTGTTTGTGTGAGACGTGTGTGTTTAAGTATGTGAGCAGGAGTAGATGAGTGTGTGAGGAAATGTGTGTGTGTGTGTGTGTGTGTGTGTGTGTGTGTGTGTGTGTCTAACACGTCAGGTCAAAATCTCCCAAAACTGGGTTTCGAACAACAAGAACTGTTTTCTTCACATAATTTTCATACTCATGAAACCATTCAGTGAGCCCTCGTGCCCTACATCACTCATGTTTCTCCACGAATTTATTTAAAAAGGTTTCTATTTAATTTGTTGCATGCACATAAAGATCAGTACACCTGACGTCCCTGTCCTCCGGTAGATCAGAGATCTTCGACAAGGGGTCCGGGACCCTTAGTGGGTCCTCAGAGTTACAGTGGGGGGCACCACATTATAAAGGATTTTCTTCAATTTACCATGAATCCAACATATTAGCAGCAAATATATATCAGCTTATCTGTGGAAGTGGCTCAATAGCATATATGTAAGGTAGCCACACAGACAGTTAATCCTGAGGATTTACAGGGCTTTTAATTCAATGTTTAACATTAAAACACGATTTATAAAATCATATTAACTATATTTATTTTAATAGCTTAGTATTCTATGCACTTAAAAGGTATGTGTAAAGGCAGCCCGATTGTAGGCCCAGCTTATGCAACTTAATTTTGTACAATATACTATGTAGTAGGGGGTCCCTGATCCGTCTCTCTCAGTTAAGTGGTCCTTGGCTTAAAAAACTGCAGTAGATCCATTGATGCTGTATATTGATTGATATATACTGTTGTTGATTTTATTTTTTTAATCTTAAATGTACAGTATATATTTTAGTTTGATCAATGAATTGTATGTATGTATTTCTTCTCACATTATTATCCTTGATGCTTTGGCAATATTGTTATTTCTGACAGTCATGCCAATAAAGCAACTTGAATTGAATTGAAAAAGAGACAGAGGGAGGGAGGCAGAGAGAGAGAGAGAGAGAGAGATGTACAAACATGCTTTTGCAGCAATAGGCTAAACAAGGAAGCCATCAAAGTATTTAACTGTTAAATACTAAAAGCCTGAAGTTAACACCACTCTGAGAACATTTGGTTTAACGAGGCCTCTTGGCAGATTCTGTTTTCCAAGAAACTTAAAACTACACTGTGGTGACTTTTTAAACATTTTCAGTTGATATACCACTCTATACCATTTCATGCTTATTGTCTCTTAACTTTGCAGTCTGGAAGTTACTAATTTCACAACTGGATTACTCATTGATGACACCATCAGATATCTCTAACTAGATGGCCACTGAGCCAAGAAGAGACTTTACAGATTTTGCTGCCAAAGGAAGAAATGGCTTCTTAACAAGCGTGCTCTGTGGTTCAGTCTAACATTTCTATCTCTAATGCACTCTGGTAAAGTTAATCAAGGAACTATTTATCTGAAGCGTGTGGTGGCGTGCGTGTGTGGTGGCGTGCGTGTGTGTGTGAGACGGACTTATGAAGTAAGTGATTTATGAGAGGCGAACGCTTATTTTAAAATTCATTTGTGTGTGTGTGTGTGTGTGGGGGGGCTCTCATGCTAACTTAAACAAACAGGCAGCGGGCAGAGGTACTGCACATGCAACACTGGAGCCAAGGTGAAATTCCTCTGTAGACAAAACTCAAACTTTGTAAATGGTGGAGGATTAATCATCATTCATTATAAAACTCAGCAGACATACAACCCCAACGGTCTGGTCTATTATGCTGTTTTTGTTAGTGAAGGACAAACACTACATAGAGATTAAGGCCCAAATCTACTTCCTGTATTTAACGCCTTTAATGCACATGCACTGTGATGTGAACATCTGGTTTTTGAATGGAACTCCAAGACAAGACATCCTTTAATTTAACAGCAAAAGCCAAATATTGTTGAGTTTTTATGTCTGAACAGAATGTATTGAATACATCTACAAATCATTGACTGCGACAGTTTTTGTATATAGAAGCTGCAGAATTCACACCCCTCCTTTAGACTGTAGTAGGAAAGATATTTCCTTTATGTAAAATACAGCTATTTTATTTAAATTAAAATCAAAAAGTCAAGCTGCAATAGAAAAGAGGCATATTGTCTTGTTTTTCACAAATGAAAGTCAGTTCTTGTGACAAAAGCATTGAGATAAAAAGACAAAGCTCATTTCTAAAGCGTGTCAAAATTAACACTGTGCAGGAGTGGTAGTTAAGTGTGGACTGCAGATTCAGCCATAGCATTCAAAGGTAAAGTAAGGGGGGAAAGGCAGCAGTGGATATGAGGTGCTGTGTGTGTGTGTGTGTGTGTGTGTGTGTGTGTGTGTGTGTGTGTGTGTGTGTGTGTGTGTGTGTGTGTGTGTGTGTGTGTGTGTGTGTGTGTGTGTGTGTACGCACACGCATGTGGTTGTACATGATCAAGGTATTGGACAGCATAGAAACCTGTTGGATGGAGATAGAGAGCCTTTGGAAACTGTTAAAGTTAAGGAAATAAACAGTGAAAAAGAGAAATGGCAGCAAAGACCTGAACTCCTGGTGCCCTGGCATTTTTCTTTATGATGGATGAGTTCAGGGATCCTAAAATAAGAAGATGTGGGGGGTTTTGGCCTCTTTAATATCTAACAATGCATCGTTGTTAAAGCAGAATTATGTCTTTCACATCCTGGCCTTCTGAGAAAAGCCCTTGGATTGCAACAGATTTCCCATTAAACCAAAAGTGGCCACAGGACTGGTAAGAATGCAGTCTGAAACTTAAAGATGTCAAAAAGAACTCAGGCATTATGGGGGGAAAATAAATGTGTCTGTACTCTCCATGTATGCACATATGGGTTCCCATATTAACATCCTTACAATTTACATTTAACGTACAGAAGAAAAACCGAGTTGAATGTATCATGTTGTGTACTGTTCACATCATATCTCCAGTCTTCAGAGTAATCTAAATACCCCAACCATGACTTTACATAGTTACTCAAATTTAGTGCCAGGAGACACTGCAGTACATTCCCAGCCTACAGTACATCCACTGAAAAATTAGTATGTTATGAGTTATGCATATATACATTGCATTCTGTAACTCAATCCTGCAAAAACTACTCTCTTAACAACTCTAAACACAAAATACATTTAATAAGTGTGTAGGCGTAACACAAAGATAAAAACAAATACAAGTTTTATCTGTATAATAGCACAAAATGGCAATAATATAACCGATTGTCTGGAAGGGGACATTTTGCTTTTATTGGACAATTAAGATAACGTAAGACACTACAGCTCTATAGTATGTATTTTACACCCATTGCCCACCAGAATTCCCCTAAAAACCCTAATACATCTCAGGTAGATAAACAGATGCTGTGATTTCTTGCTTTAAGTCGATTGTAGTACAAAGTCCTCAGCTCATTTGTAAATGGTTAACATTGTGGGATGGTGCTAGAAAGCAGTAAAACAGGCATTACACATTTATGTCTGAAACCTACATGTAAATAATTAAGTGTGGTATTATTATTATTATAGTATTTTGCACCAATGTTTCTCCATTAATTATCCACCCTATTCATCCCTTTACTGTGTTGGACCTTACATGACTTTACTTGCTTTGTCATGTGTTAATGAGTCTGCACTTAGAATTCAATAGCAAACCACCTGGACTTTGACTGGTGTCGCTGTCATGTGACAGTCATGCAACAGAGTGTCTGCACTTCCTCTCAGCAGCCAGACAGTTTTTGTTGGAGCGCATTCCAAAAGCTCATCATTGAGTCATAACTTTGGAGACAAACAGTGACGACAACTGTCGGGATGAGTATTCTAACCAGGACTGATGAAAGGGTATTACAAAGAGTAGCTGCTAGAAACTATTAGAGACAGATCGAGTCATGGACTACATCATTTCAATTACTTCCCAATTTCAAGCATGGAATTGACTGTCTCTTGTCCTTTCATACTCTGTGTACTTCAAGTACTACAAGTTGATTTATATCAAAGTACATTATGTCCCATGCCATTATTTTATTATTATTAAATTATCAAAATATGTTGTTCATATAAAAGAATCAAAACAGTTCTTGTTGTAAATCTTTTCTAAATGCTGGCTGTCTGAGGGTCGTGATAAAGCGGAAGCTGGAGTACACACAACAAAAGGGCCAGAAGAATATCCACCAAAGCCTCAGTTTGGGCTTCTAGCGCCAGCCAAAGCAATATCTGGAAACACTTTTGATCCTGCAACAACAAAAACATGCAGCATCCCAGAATTTAGGCCCAGCATAGCTGCATCAAACCACACTGCCCGCTATGGTCAGGCCTTAGAAAAGAGGCTTACACAGAAATCCAGCTAGGCCTAAACGCATAAGCCCAAAGGCTACATAGCATGACAACACAAGATTGAGCCCAACCCTGGTCAGACTGAAGGTCTTATGAGGTCATTCTAATATCGTGTATAACACTGGCTCTTCATCCTAATTGTCTTCTAGCATGAAAGCAGCTGTATGGTTCTAGGTGGAAGAAGGATGGGAAATAGAAATGTTCAAAAGTGTTCTGTTTCAGTATTGAGTAAATGTTATGATAATTTCATTTGCGTGAGTAATTGTGTCTGGTCTTGCAGGCTGCTCTGGCACTAGTGTGCAGAGCCGGAGAACAAGTGAGGATCAGGCGGCAGGCCTATTGTTTATTGGATCAAATTAAAAGGACTGGAGGAGTAGTGAAATATAGGATTTTTCCATTTCCTTCTACCATGCATTTTAGTGAACAAGGAGAAGCATTGAGATTCTGGACAGAGGGATCTACAGCCGTGTCCATTCTGCTGGAACACAATGTTCCTTGTACGATGCTGGCGTGTTGGTTTTAATATATTCTCCTTAAAACAAATACACAGGTTGCAGAAGATTATATGGTTAAAAAAATAATCTTTCCAAACCAATACATAAACAAAAAGGCATGATCAACGAAAGTATCAATTACTGCCTGTGAGAACAAAATGCTTTAACCCTGCCATTTGTATCACAAACAAATTCCATAGCGCAAAAAAAACCGTTTGCTGCTCTGACACAATTTCCATTCCTGTGTTGCTATAGCATTCCAAAAGCAAAGACAACATGCTGGATGCATGAGAATTGGAAATGCAACAAGTTATCTCTCTTGTGCAACCCAGCGTGCCTGTACATACATGTCTGTGTGTTATAGTGTGCTTTGATAACATAGAGAAGCTATAGGCCTCCAGTCAGGCAGAAGGGCCTGTGGAGTGGGCTCGACTCTGTGGCTTTAGACATGCCAACAGCAGGAAGGAAACCAGGAAATCAGCAGAGCACACGGACAATGACATTGAGATTAGACATCAGTTAACCCCTCTTCTGAGTGACTGACCCGTTTGCTCACTGACTAGGACTTCCTTTTAGACATAAGCGCACACTCTACAAAAAACACACACACACACACACAAACTCAACACAACCTGCTGTACACTCACTAACCTAATCAAACTCAACCTCTTTTACTCTTCCCCTCTTCATAAACAGCTCTTGTAAAAAGGAGTTATGCACCATAGTTTCTCCCACATTTCGCAATTTCGCAGGAATTAAATCAGCAGCTCCTGTTTTGCACCCACTCTCAGCCAGGTAATTGGGTGTAGCAAACCAACCAGTAGGACTTACTTTAACACTTACGACTAAAAGGCCAACTCACATGGAAATCAGGATGATATCATCTGATGGCTGGCAACCATTCTACAGTGGGATGACTCTTAGACATAAACTAAGAATTTTCTTTTGAAGAGAAGCCCTTGTACTCTGACCTCACCTGGCTTATCTCTTAGGCAAAGAGGGCTTTTAATCAGCAGCACACCTGGAGACCTCTTGCAAGAAGGAGTTTACACTGGGAAGGACTAGCTTACAAAAAGAAAGGATTAAATGTTCATGGACTGAAAACACAAAAGGTAAGAGTCACTTGGCAGCTAAATGCTACAACTGAATGTAAAATTTGACTTAGTTGTGTCACTTTGAAAAAGTTCCTTACTCTGTCTCAAGGCTGCGCAATGAGATCTCTGTAACCACTGAACAAGCCCTATCATGTCGAGGGGGAGTTTGTCAAGGTGTGCAGGTAAACGCTGCCTAGTTTCCTGACAAAGAGGTGTGTGAATGTGTTGGATTAAATTTCCTGTATTTGCTCAGCAAGACAGGTAAGAACTTATCTGTATGTATCATATTGTTATTTATCCTACTAGAAAACCAACTGTAAGAAAAGAAAATCCGTGGAATCATTTACTTTTAACTCATGGTTGTAATTTCAATTGTATTCCTCATCCATCTCAAAGATGAATCATTTATGGCAGCAATGAGGAAGATCATTTAAAAATTGTTTCTTGGCCAATCTGTTTTTATGGGCTTCTTTAATTTTTACTTGGCCATGAAGTGTTTCCTGAACATGATACTCATGGCTGAAATCCTACGACTCCTCCTTGGCCAAACTGACATGTTTGGAAAGGAATGCTGTTGTGTCCACGCTCTCCAGTCTCCCGCTGCTACTAAAGTGCCGATAAAACCTTTACAGGCCTACAAAAGCTGTTTGCTGTAGTGGAATACAAATTTACAGAGTGAGTGTTTCAAGTCACGAACACAGATCTAATGTGGGCAAAGCTGTTTGTGAGACCATAAAAAAAATATTTAAAAAAAATCATAGAAACTGGGCAGATTTTCTAATCGACATGCCAGCGTTGATGAAGTGAGTTCTATTTTACTCAATAACATGATTACATGTCACGGAATGCAAAATTACATTCTTTGACAAATGTATGCTTTCATTTTAAGTGTTAACAATGGTTTCATTTGGACCAAGAAGGGGTTTGGTGGATGTACTGTAAATCTTTTATATGAAATCCTCAAACTACATTACAAAACCAATTACTTATTTTGAAATGTAATGCATACAGTGTGATGTTGAATAAATATCTAATTTTATTAACTTCCACATCATGAATTACTGCATTACTGCACCCCAGCTATTCGTATTTTTCACAGAATCAAAAAAGTGTGTTCTAAAGTGAAGTGTCATGATTTCTGACAGACGTTACGGTAAAACATCATGTTCTCCCAAAACAAAATATGAAGAGGTATGATTCACTTACATGCAGGACAATTACCATTTGGGACCAAGCCTTTTTGTTGCTTATGTTACTGGAAGTCTTAAGTGGGCTGATAGACTTCCTTTAGAGGATAGATAGCAGACCATACCTGCATTTATGGGGAAATAACGGATTTGAAAAGTAAATATTTAGAAATGGAACTTCAAAGAATTGTTGGAAAATCCCGCTGCTGCCAAGTAACAATGAACTTTAATAAATCAAAATCAAGTGGAGCAGGTGCAATCTCTAAACAATGGCTGGCAATTCATATTAAGCTGACTGAATCAGTCCAATACTTACATTTGGTGCTGAACTACAGACCTGCTCCATATTTTACCATGATGTGAGGGAAGCCTGGATTATCAAAAATGAATTGATAATGCAGTGTTATAAAGTTGGTATAAGAAGACTTGGATTTGTTAAATAATTTCCATTTTCTTGTGCTTTGTTGCAGATGGAACTATGCTTGTTAGCATTCACCACTTCACATTTCAACACTAAGGATTCAGTGTCAAACAAAAAAGGAAATACAAAAGGATACAAAGACTAAGAACACGTTTGTTTTTTTAAAAAGGATAAATAAAAACATTTAGGTCTATCTCAACCAGATCTGCCAAGATGCCACTTAGAACATTGTTGTACAGAAAGCCATCCTCTGGTCGTTGGTCCAGCAGGAACTTCAAGCACAGGGAGGTGCTGTCTGTCAACATGATTAGCCTACCACTGGCTGATTTCCGCCACATCTCACATATTAGAAATGATGCCCACACAGACAGCTTTGGAGACCTTTCCTTCTTAAAGATGGGCCACAATCTGCTTCTACAAAGCTCACAGAGCGAGCAGAATCTCTTCCTGGCCTGCCCTCCACCGCCAAAGCCCCCTCGTCTGAACCTGGAAGAGGCAGAGAGCCCTGACTTGCATATAGGCCATGTGCACAACACCTCCCACAGGAGAAAGAAATGCAGCTCTATGCCACTGCTGGACAGCGAGGAAAAGGAAGCAGAGATAGAAGAGGAGGACGGGTACCAAAGAGGGAATATTGTTGCTCCAAATCTGGCTCACAGCCTTGGACGGGGCAGCCTGAATTCAGACAAGGATGAAGACTCCACAGAGACCTGTGACAAAACTGTTGGACAGCATAGGGAGGAAGACAGTGGCTTTTCATTCAGCTTTGACCTGGGCCCTTCAATCCTGGATGACGTTCTCCAGGTGATGGACAAACACCACAATTAGACAGCATAGTAGCCAGGCGTTAAATAAAGAGTTTACTAAAAGTTTGGAACAATAAGAGACCCTTCTTGGGAACATACTCCCGATTTTATGGAAAACCAATATCCTAAAGTGATGGTTATTGTGGGAATAAATCTTGAGATATTGGATTTTATGATCCTTGGGACAACAATAAAATAGACAAATAACCTTTGGTGAGAACTTGCCTCACCTAAGTTTTAATGGAGGTAATCAACTATGAAAAGATGGATACACAGAACTAAAGATTCTGCCTTTTTTGTTTATTTCAATAAAAGAGGTTACTTTTGGAAGCTGATTCAGCAACTTTCTAGGATAAGAAGCTTATCATTTTATAGAGCACAAGATAGCGTGGTCCGCAGCATGTTAAAAAATAAAACAAAGGTTAAACAAAAAACAATACACAAAGTTAATATTCTCCCTAAAATCACCCCTTACAGACTTTATACAATAGTTAAGTTAATAATCTAACTTTGTTGGATGTCAAACTCCAACCTTGACATATGTTCGAGCTTTTTTAACGTTCTTCCTTTGCTAGTGTAATCCCCCACACAGCACAGCACTGAAAACGTCTGTTAAGGCTTAAGAGTGTTGTGTTTAAGAAAAGAAAAGTTGCGGCTGGAATCCAAGGTCCTCGAGCTGTGATGTCTTGGCTCTTAGCGTGCTTGCCAATCTATTGTGTGCAGAGGGCAATTTTTCCTCCGCACGCATCCCAGAGGCCCCACTCAAAAGGTAGACTGAGGTACCCCCCATCTCTCATTCCCAACAATGCAATGAAAACAAACACTTAGCTCTGCTTCCAATAAAAGCCAGCCAGTGGTGGCAGGTTGGGCTGCAGACCAAGCCAGGCCACAGGTCTAAGACCTTGGACAAAAGTGAAAATAAAATAAAATCCCAGAGCAGGCTGTTTTCTTAGCTGCAAATCAGAGTCCAATGCTATGGTGAGTGGCGCACGAGAAGTAAAGTGGTAAAGGGTAATGTGATACTTCCACATATGCAGGGGGTGTCGAGGGAGGAGGACCAGAGACATCCCTTACTGCAGCAAAAGTCCTGATGAGGGTTTAAACACTACCTTCTGACCAAACAGTCCGCCAACATTTGAAAAAAGCATGATTGAATCTCACATACACTGGCACAAACGTAAAGAGAAACACATATGTACTGTATGTACATGTAAGCACGCAAAACTCAGTTGCTCGTCAAACTGAGATTTGTGCAATTAAGATGTGACAATCTAGGTCCACTTTCCTTAGGTTTGGAGAGGAGAGTCAGGACAGAGGCTCAGTCTGTCCTTAGTGGGGGGCTGCCAGGAAAGGCTGTAGGGCAAGAACCCAGAACCAGTCAAATTCCTAAGTTCCACATGGGTCATGCTACAAAATATATACGAACCACAAGTGGCGTACTTCCAGTAATAGATTTAAAATTCTATGCATGTCTAAACGGAAGATATTTGTGGGTACGTCTACACTGTATATCTGTTTTTCCATCTCCTATTTTAAAGTGGATATCACTCACCATTTTCCTTGTATACGTTATGACAATAACAAATGTTGAAAAAAAATTTGCATTAAAAAATGTACTGTTTTGTATTTGGGGAAAGTAAAGAAAAATCTCTCTCACATTCCACGATTAGTGGTTTTGTGGATAGAATTGCTCATGTCATCATTTTAAGAAAGCTCATATACGATTGTTTACACACCCTGATAGACAGACATTTATCTGGCTTTTCAACTGTCAGAAGTCACTGTGGAGGCAATTAGCCCTGCCTAACCATTTCTAGAGAAATTATAGCGTTGGATTATCCACCACAACATTATTTCAAGGTGGAGAGACACACAAGCCTAAATTAGACAGACATGTCAAGCAAGATTTCATATTGGAATGTTACAAATACAGTAATACAGTAAACTGGGCTTTGAAGCAACTGCTGAGTTGTTAGACATGCCCTGCTCGGTGACACACCTGTACCATGAAGAGGTGACATTTAATAGCTAACCAGGGTGTGTCTGCACATTGTCAGACATTTCTATACAGCCTGCCTTTTCCAGATAATGGCCTTTAACAATCAAAGCCTCATATATTCGCAAGAGAAAGAAAAATTGGGTAAGGGTAAAAAACTTGAACATGTAAAAACAATATTTAAAAAATACCAACAAATGTTGGTATTTTTTAATGCACTTCAGCACTTCTTGACACATTTTATGAAAACCCATCCTTGTTCTTTATAACTTTCAAGAATGAACTTTTCCTGTCAGTATTTTTTTTTTGAAAAAAAGAACATTCCTGCAATAGACCTTGGCTGCTATGGCATGCTATCTACACAAGAGTGCTTAGTGTGAAGAATCACAAACAAGTGTTCGGCCACATCACTGATGTGAAAAGAAAGAGTCTGTAATTGAGGACAAATTATCTTGTCTGCGCAGCACCAACTGGCCCGAGCAATGAAGTATCCTGATCACATCTGGTACTACTTCTCCCCCTTCTCCCCCCCAAAAAAAAAAAAAATAAAAATTCACACTTCATACAGAATAAAGCCCTGTCATCTCAAGAGTTCAAGAGTTGCACGTATGAGTTATTCATTTTGTCAGGTACTAACTAAAGAACTAAAAATATTGTTTTGGCAAATAAGAGATGTGTCTGTCTACTGTAATTGCATCTACCAGTACAACCTTATGCTACTAAAATATGCTGCATGGTTTTACATACAAAAGGGGGATTTTTTGAAACCAATATTGGTTATGCTGTCTGTATCACATCAGAGTGTAATATCAGGCTATAGATGGTGAGGGCCAAGCCAATCCACAACAGCTATTCCCTCTCATGACACGCATGATGAATGGGGCGTAAACACAATAATTGTGAAATTCTTACCACATTATTAATCACACCAGGAAATCCATTCAGTGTCTGATGAAAAAAATGCAAACACAGCAATCATAAACCAGTGGAACAGTGTGGTCTTTTGTTCCTTGAGGGTCCCACTATATGTACCCTATACATTAACAATAACTCCAAATGCACATAATGAGATATACTGCCCATCTCTCACCTATATCTATTCAAACTTGACACACATTAATATAATTTCCTCCTTTTGGGTCTGATCACAACAAAATACAAAAGTCTGCTGGTCTCCCTCTTAGAAGTCCATTATCTGCACTTATGGAGTTGTTCAACTGCATGGTATCTACTCGCCTTTTTTGGTTTTCCATTACAAAAAAAAGTCCCTGGTACCTGCTAACAGGTACTTTTTGTAATACTACCTCAGTTGAGGTTCCAAGCGAGCTGAGGCGATACCAAAAGGTGACGTGAAAACCTGCAGACTACTGATTGGTCGGAGAGAACAGTCACTAATCACTGCGTCATCATTGTTAGCGACAGACGCGGGGGTGTCCTGAACAAACCAGCCGTATTTACCGGTAAATAGTTTATCCAGCGGTTTGTTCGTTTTTTGCTGCCTCCAGGTTCATTAGAAACTAGTTTGCCTTCTGCCTGTGGCAACACGCTGAGAAACAAAAACAACACACCTTCAACGTTCTCTGTGCGTGTCGCATTAGGTCACTGCAGTTTCCTGCTATGACGACCAGCCACGGCTCACCTCACGCATGAGGCGGTACTAATCTGAAACGGAAAAAGGAGGACGGGGCACCGTGGTTGAGTCGGGGCAAGTTGAGCAGGTACCATTAATGGAAAAACACCATTAGAGAGAGGGTATGCCAGTGTTGAATGTGCCAACAGCATGGCCACATACAGAGTATCATATCCAAATATAGGGGCTATTTAAGGTGAGAGTGCACTTTTCGAGCACTACCACACTGGCGGGCTGGAAAAACAATCCCAGAATAGCTGCTGCTGCATCTGGTTTGTGTCGTGACAAGCCTGCGATGACTCTTCAGCTCTAGATGGAAGAAGCAGGCGTAAAAAGCTCAAATTGAAATCTTTTATGATAGATTTGCGCTAAAAATGTGGGTACGTTAAACTACGCAAAAAAACATGAATCAAGACACAGTGATTAATAATGGTATTACATTTGCGGATAAACCAACATTACGTCTGGCAAAGACAAAGCAAATAGTTAGATAGTGATTCTATATCTGAGACAGTGTGGAAGGTGAGATATGAATCATTCGTCAGACTCTGTGAAATCCGCCACACACGTAAAATCATATTTTGATGACAGCCATTCACCGCTCTCATTAAACATTATCTGAGCCCTGAACCCCACACAGGCCATCATTACACACCACAAAAAACTGTATTATCTTTACTTCAGATTCAGTCAGGCACCTTAACTCATTTCAGAAGATTTGCAGCAAGACAGTGCTAGAAAAAATGCGAGTGTTAATGAGAATGACTTAAGCGCTTAAGTCTGTCAAAAAACAAACAACAAACAAAGAAGAGTCTGGAGATGAAACTAGATCCTTTCCCAAAAGATAGAACTGAATTAAATCAGGAATACCACAAGGTGTGTGGAAGATGTGGCACTTCCTTGAAATGTTTATGTTATGTCATATCTGCTGTCATTACCACCCTCCACCTTAATTAGGCCCCAGATTCATTTAGTGAGCACAGCAGTGATGGAACTGAAGCTGAAATCATACATCATTGTCTCAGAGCTCCCTGTAGTGAGACCCTGACTCTCTGAGCACTGTTTGGATTTATGAGGTTAAAGAAGCAAGTCATCAACCAAGCTGCTCCTATGTGATTGCAGCTGGATGGTGTGAGGTTGCAATGGAGGGGTAGATGACAGGAGAGGAATCTGATTTTTGGATTTCAGATAGAGTCCAGGGAGAAGGACCTCCAATGCTTTGGCTTCTCATTACCTCTATCTCTCTTTCTCAAATGCCCCCCCGGCCCCCCCATGTCCACTGACCCCAGGCCAGATGTGGGACAACATTACTAATATCTACACTGGTTCACCCCATTATGTCATGTGGGGCCTTTAATGAAAAGTATTCTTGCTGAGAGTTAACGCGAAAATTACCCGGATTGCCAACTGATACTAGTCCCCTTGATATGAATGAAAATCCTAATCAGAGGTGAATGTCATCTTGTTTTAATTTCATCAATGTTTTTATTCTAGCGCGCAAGACAAAAAAAAAGATAAAGCAATCAGCTTTGGATATCTGTAAGGCAACCCGGTTTACCATAATAACATTTAAAGAGATTAGTGTGACAAGTCCCAGTGTGTATGCAGAGTCTCAAATGGGGGGGTTCACCCCTCAACCGCACCGAGTTGAGGGGTGAAACCCAGTTCAGCAGCAGCTCTCGAGATCCAGATAAGTAAACAGAGAGAGTCTACCGATCGCCAGTTTCTCACAAGTAAAGATCATAATATAGGAGAAGTAAAATGGACATCACAGGGGAAAAACATTACTTCATACTAATCTAATGACAAGAAAGAAAAACATTGTAGATTCTCAGTGGATATAGTTGAAATGAGATTATCATGGACAGGAAAAGAGTCAATGTGCCTTTGGTGTCTGCATGTGGTCTGGCAGCAAAAGACAAAATAGCAGGCATGCAAAATCAATTAAAAATGTCAAAATTGCAGAATGGACTACTAGGGCTGTGCAATTAATTGAATTTCAATTTCAAATTTGGCTCCCAACAATCACCAAAATAGTATAATGGATACAAATTATTTTGCCATGTTCTTTTTGCAAGAAAACTATTATTTTGTCTTGTGTTCCAAATGACACATGCATGCGCACATCCCTCCTTCCCAAATCCATAAAATGTCTTGGCAGTCAGGGGGGCAAGCCGTGTGCATATCATCCACTGGAATTTTAAAAAGTCAGCGCGAGTAAAGATGGCAGAAAGTGGGCAGCCACAGCAGTGTTTGGTGAGCAAAAAAGAAAAATCCAATTCCGTTAAATGGGAAAAGTTAAATGTTAGCTAACCCTGCGGTCCCTCTGCCTCCCCGCTGTAGTAGATGTTGTATTCTCCCCGACACGCTGTATTTACTTACGGTTTAAAACTTTTTACAGCTGGGTGCATAGGCCTACCGCTCAAAACCAACATGAAAAAAACATAGTAATGTTCCCTCAGCATTTAGTTTTTTAGTTAAACTGTATGTAAAATGAGTCAACATGAGTCACGTAACATTATTCTAAGGTACCGTCTATGTGCTGGATTTTTTTTACATAGCTAGTAAATAAGCCCATTGAGGGCGAGATTATTGTTCATATTTGGGCATAATGTTTAGTAATGACAGTCGGCTAGTAGTGGTCATAGTGAGTGCAAATGTGAGGTTTGATGCAATATTGTGTTATGTACAGTATCTGGAATTGCTCATTAGCTGTGTAAAGTTGTGTGATATCTGTAAAAGCTGAATCGACTCTCAGTAGTAAAACTGTTTTTTTCTGATCCAAAGACTCTGTGAGATAAATGACACTAAAAGACTAAACCCTGGACACTATCTATTATATCCAAAAGGTTAATGATAAAATTATTATTATATAAGATTATTATTTTTTCCATAATCGAGCAGCCCTACGGACTGCTGTGATTTCCGAATCACAAGAGGCAACACAGAGGAAAAATGTTTTAAGATTATTTTTCTCAATAAACCATTTTGGGTTTGGGAGAAGGTAAATCCTTCAAATTCAAAAATAGACCCCCACCCCTCAGAAGGAAGATGTTAAAATGTTCAATACTCAAAAAGAAAATGTAAAAACAAAATACTATTTTATAATTAATAGCAATATAGAGACTGGTTTATAGTCAGTCTCCCGTGCCAGGCTACCATTATTGCACACTGCTTCTTCTAGGTTGCTATGTGAAGCACAGCATTCCTAGGATCTCCCAGGTCAGGCCTGTTAATGAGTAGCCGACCGGGTGCTTTGGGCCAGTGCAGGGCCAGTGCCTCACCACTCCAAAGCAAATAAACTGAAGCCCACTTAACCAAACACATTGTTCTAGACCAGGCGAGGGGAGTGCAAGCACTGGGGTAATAGTTGCACCACACCTCAGAGGGTTTACATACTTCACTTTGTGGGACAGTGTTTAGGCAATAGAATTTGTGTTGGAAGCTGTGTACATGGGAGGATTTTGTAACATATGGCCTATATGCTTTACAAGAGAAGGAGAGAATAACAACAATACACTTTTGGGTTATATTGGTACCTGTAAAGACATGAAGTGGCCAGGTTGAGATGCTGGAGCTATAACCTCGGGCTGTCCTTCTAGCCATGAAATCTTCAAAGGATTTTCACTCAGGCCACTTTCATTCTTAGTTGCCAGCTCCTAAAAGAAATACGGTAGTGTTTGTTAGTGGATCTTTGTATGGTTTTCTACCAGTATATTATTAGGGGAAATAAAACATTAACCTTGCCCTGAAAGCTGTAAAATTTGTGTCCTACACCTGGTTATTATATACAGTACATATGAAAAACACGTGTAGACAAGGACAAAGGTGTATTGTAACTGGGCCAACTCCCAGAGCTAGACTGGGACTTGGAGATGGGCAGGCAGAGACCACAGAACCTGTGCCCAGATCCATGTACACTGGCAGATATGTTCTCTGGAGGGAAACCACACATTGTAGGGAGGAAACCACCACTAAATAGTACAACATCACAACAAAGGGCCTGAGGATCCAGACAGTGTGGAACAATGAAGTGGCTCAAGTTCTTCCGTCCAATGGTTCCCATCAGCACAGAGATCTCTACACTACAGAATGACTAAAACCCTGTCAACAACTGTCCTGCGGCTGGGAAGTCTATGACAGCTGTCATTTTTAGTAATAATCAAACTCAGCAGGTGACCAGAGACTTGAGGCAAGTGAGCGGTAAACAAATGTGGCTCTATGCAAATGTCTGCTTTGGTGAAGATTTCCATTATTGAACAAACAGAATGAGGATGTTGACCGGGGAAGAGTTAGGTACTTACAGCTGCTCTCACTGTTGCAAATTCAACCACAGCGCTTCCTCTCTTCTTTCTCGATACAATCACATTTGAAACATCTCCATACTAAAATAGAGAGAACATTTAAATTAGTATTTTCTTTTACAGCTCAAACCATAACCATGCAAACACAAAGCTTATGCAGACTGAAGAAAAGTTTGGATTTAATATGTGTCATGTTATTAAACTTAATCTCTAATGATAGGTTTGGTACGTTTGAGACCGACAATGCAAAGGACATCAACAAAAGTGAGACCACTGTAATTTCAAGAGATAAGAGGTAATATTGGATCATTTTAGTTACTTCTTGTGCAATGACAACATTTAATAAAACAATATTTTGGCATCAATGAGCTGAAATTAGAAATGTCTCTCATCCAACTCCCTGCCACAAATTAGAACTGGCAGAATAGGTTGGCCAAAAATGAAAGCAGGGCAAAGAGCATCTCAGACATCCCCTAATCTTTGTCCGAGGAAGATGGAGAGATGAGAAGAAAGGCAAGAAACACGTCAGCAGATGAGACAAAAAAAAACAGATCCCTTTTAAAAAAGGCAGCCATTAGCAGAGCATTTTTTAACCTTCAGGATTTTTATGTATAAGTAAGGCATTTTGTCATCAAAGGGATGGTCCAGAGTAATTTCACCCTAGGGTCATTTACACCACAACCTTGAGCCAAACACTTTTTTTTTCCCTTGTTCGGACATTAGGCACTAATAATGCCTGGAATGGTACCATACTTCTACGGCAGTACAAATAGGTTATGTACTCATAAAACAATGGATTGGAAAGTTTGTAAGTACACCAGGAGTTTATTTAAATAACACTTGCCTGATAGCTTCTGCTCTCTGCTACTGTTGCTACCGGCAGTAAGACAAGCACTTAGGGACCATCTACTAGAGCTTAAAACAAAAAAAATGCCCAACCATATCTGAGCCTGTGCACGTTATGTGCGAGCCCGACCCGACACATTAACTGTAGTTATGAGCTCAAGCCCAATTTAAACCCAACCATTTTTGAATACGTGACCCATTATAACTGACATTCTCAACTACATTTTGGATTTGTTTGAACTACAGAAATCTGTTTAGAATTATCTTAATGAATGCAACAAGGATGAAGCATGTAAACTGCGCTGTTTGTTTAAATTCAGAATGGAATGGATTGCAAATGGATCAGAATGAAGAAACACAAAAAAAAAAAAAAAAAAAAAAAAAGCTCTACCCTAGCTTAGCCGAATAGTGTGGGTAAAAGATCAAGGCAGCAACATATTCAAAGCCCTAGAACCATATAGGACTCTTTCTTGTCTCAATCATCTAATTAATACTGTCCTCCTCCACGGTCTGCATGCCGACGCACTGGCCGCACTACCCAGAGCGACGGGAGAAGCTGGAGAGGCATAGCTTACGCCCCATCCAATCACGCTAATAAAAGTAATTATTAAAAAAAACACAAATGCTTTCTCAAGGGCCCGGCCGAGCGCGGCCCGAGGATAGTGACGGAAAATATCGGCCGACCTGGCCCGTGGGTTGGATCAGGTCAAGTTCGGGCAGAGAATCTAAAACTTCTACTGTCTACAAACTACAGCAAAACTAAAAAACAGAAATATTAAAAAAATATTAATTCACTTAATTATTTAACAAGGGAGTGTCTCCAAACCTACCTCAATTATAATTTGTCTCCTGCTAGTTGTACTACAGCACTTACTTTTAAAAAATTAGTTAAATTAATAAATATTTTTGTTGTATCTTTTCGGTGTTGTAATTTTCAGACAGTCCTAAGCGCTCGTCTTAGCAGTACAAGCAGAGAGCAGAAGCTATCAAGCAAATGTATTCAAATAAACTCCAGGTGTACTTACAAAGTTTTCAATCCAGCGTTTTATGAGTACATAACCTATTTGTACTACTGTAGAAGTTTAGTACCATTCCGGGCATTATTAGTGGGGTAATTTACGTGATACACTCTTGGTTCCATTAGCGCCTGCATTAAGCCATTTGGCTAATTGCGCTAACTCGCCTAATGTCCGAACAAGGGAAAATAAGCTTTTTTGGTGGTGGGGGGGGTTGGCTCGAGGTCATGGTGCAAAGGACCCTAGGGTGAAATTACTCTGAACCATCCCTTTAACCTCTCCATGTCAAAAGCAGAGTCTTGAAAACAAAGAGGATGGATGTGGCTTTAGAGAACCTCATTCTGTGAAAATATAGCTTTCTGGGAAAGGGCAAAGTCCAGGAATGCTAATGTCTACGAAGGACTGTTTAGAGCAAGCCAACAGTGACAAAGGAGACTCTCAGAAGGCCTCTTGTTTCATAGAATATAAATATCTTAACATGTTTTTCCCCCCTTGAACAAAAATGTATTATTTCAAGCGGCCAAAATACACAAGTCTGCACACGTATACATACACTAGTATACACAACCCATACTTTCCCACACAGCGGTGGCTTGACTTGCCTAAACTATTAACTGTCACTCATCAGAGCTTGCCATTTTAAAAAAAAAAAAATATCTTTTTTCTAGAATGTATTCCCTTTGCTTAAGAAATTAAAAAAAGGAGTAACACTTCCCCCCATTCTTTATTATGACACAGCCCTTCTGCCTGGAGCCATATTGATTGAGTTCGTGCAGAGGAGAAATTCATACCCTTTTTTCCAGACATCTTGACGTCAATGACACTTGCCCTATCCTCATTTACGACCAACCTATGCCTTACCAAAAAACCTTGTGACGATCATGGCATTAGGTCGTACTGGGTTGCATGAGAAGAGCACATTTCCTAATGCATCCCTCAACACTGTTTAATCACCTGGTAAGAGGGGCACAAACAATGTCGTGCATGGCTTTAAAAAGGCACTCCAACATTGCCCTTAGCACTTTCACTGCAACAAAACTTAATGAGCCTTGTTTAAGGGGAAGAATAAAACAATCTACAGCGCTG
This sequence comes from Etheostoma perlongum, assembly GCA_026937815.1. NCBI lineage: Eukaryota > Metazoa > Chordata > Actinopteri > Perciformes > Percidae > Etheostoma > Etheostoma perlongum. Next base: position 10,209,693 of record CM049390.1, on the reverse strand, counting down.
ATGTCATGCAGACCTCAAAAGTGGCCGGACTCTGCAGGCAAGTTTGTTACCATGGAGCTCTGCTTTGGGACACCAAGGATAAAAAGATCTCATTTTCAGATTTCATTGAGAAACAATTAGATATAGATTAGATAAAATACTTAGGAGTGTGTTTTTGGTTAATCTGGTCAATACCTCACATATTAAAGTACTTTATCACATTGCTGCAAAATTCCTGTAAAACAGTCCTGCTCATTAATTTACAACATTGCCTGCAATGTCCTAATACAGATATATTAAAAGGATTTTTACCTCAGTGGCCTTAAGGTTTATTTTATATTACCCAAACCAAATGGTACCTTACTGTTAATGTGTCATGTGAAAAGATAAGGAGTTCTAAACACAAGGCAAGACAAGTTAAGTGTTTTGCTGTTTTTAGGATGTGTACCTTTTGAAGAAGTCTGAAAAGAATGTCTTGAGAGTAGCCTCCATTCGTCTCGTCATCTTTTTTACACTTCCACTTTAACTTAAATGAGAAAGAAGAATACAACTGATTAGACTGATGAGGAGACAAAGCATGCCAGGTAGGCTTGGTTATGATGACACACAAATTGTAACCATTAAGACAAAAAAGAGCTACGGGGAGAGAGACACTGTTAAACTCTTGGAACATCACCCTGGCACCCCCTGTGAGACTTGCAGTTAATTCACATTCATACTAAGGGTACAGGACTGCTAAAACGGGTGAAAATTAACATATGGAATACATGGTGACTCCCTTGTATAGCTCCACAGAATAAAAAGGACAACACCAGACACAATAATGACTAAGTAATCCAAAGCAGGTCACCTAAGGTACTCTGCAATGGGAAGAAATATGTGTTGTGTCTTTGTTTGAACTGTGGTTAACTTATGATTGTGCAACAATTTTTTCGTTTATGATACTTGCCATATTGCACTGGGAAAATGTTGTTTTAGAAATTACCATATAGTACAACTATTTTCTGAATAAGAGCTGAACAGCTCAAATAAATCTCCACAAAAGACAAGATCATGTGTCAAATTATTTTACTTGCTTGGAGTCTTGTCACTAAAAGCTGATGCGAGTTCCCGTACTCCTAGAAAAGAGATATTGTGCAACTTCTCCTATCCATGTACAAAGAACAGCAGTCTAGCCAATTTATCACACTGACTGCTTAAAGTTGAATTATAAATGGCAAGCACTCAGTGTTGATTCAGCTCCAACATTCTGCTTACTGTCAGAGAACAGGATTTCTGGGAATTTCCATGTCTACATAGCGTTCTTTTACCAACAATTACGGTTGACAATGTACTTTCTCCTTCCAAGAGCAGTCTCCGGTACCCACTGATAACCTTCTTACACATTCATCTTGGAGTAAGATGTTAAAAGTATTTGCATGATGTGATGTCTGCGGTTTCAGCCCACAATACAGACACATTGCTGTGTTCTTTTGCTCCTAGTTTAAATAAATATACAGATAGGAAAGCTATTAGTGGAACCAAACCAAACCAAACCAAACAGCTCTTTCTGCATCACTAAAACTAGTTTTCACAATATATCAAAGGAATAATGTCAAATGTCGCTGGAATTAGTTTTTTAGGAATGACTGACAGAGTCATTGCAAATGTCCACAGTGCAGTCAATAATTTTAATGAACATCAAATGTTGTCCCACAGATGTGTTTAACCTTGAATACAAGGATAATTTTGAATCTGGTTAATGATATATTATAACTCTTACTGGATAGAAAAACCCAAAGAAAAAACATTGTATTCAAGTCATGACGTACATTAATTTAAAAAACATGACAAGAGCCAGGCTCTGAGATAGATTTATGCAGTAATGTTCCCATGTCCTTCAACGTGACCCGTGATACTGTCAGTCTTACGCCTGCTGTTTGTTTTGAACTGAATACACAAATGCGGGGGAATACACTGCTGCAATAGATGGCTATCAAATTTTAAAACCAGATTTAATGTCTAAACACATTAGCTAACATCCCCAGTGTCCGTTAATAAGCACAGGCTGGGGAGTTTCCAGGAGGAAATATAATAAGCCTCCTCTTGGCATAGTTACAGGTCTTCTGACGACGTTGGAACTACTCCGGAGGAATGGGCGTTAAATGTGAGCTTACTGGTGAGACAGCGTATGTGGTCTCCAAATAATGAATTACAAATGTCTAAGGTTTTATCAAAATCCCTGCAGAGATTCTGCCGGCACTTTCACTCAGATGGAACGGTTCCTCTTTTCCATATCCCTGTGTTACTCTCCAAAAACGGCAACCCTTATCATGACCTCTCTTCCTAGTCTCGGCCCATGATTAAAACCCCCATAGGTGTAAGCCTTACCTTCAATTTGGGGGTTACATTGCTCTTGGAACATCTCTCCACTCCTGAATCTGAGAGGGAGGGGAGATGGGACGTAAAAAGACAAGAAGAGAATTGTTTTAAGGAAAGAAATGCATCACTCAAAATAGAAATCAACTCATGCAGATGGACAGCATGAAACAGAGAGAGCGCAGATCCATGTGGATGGCTGGGGAGGACTGACTGCGTGCAAATGAAAGAAAGACTCAAAAGACGCGCTGACTATGCATGAGTAATTGTTCAGCCACAAAAAAGGGTCCACATCTCGGGCCAAGAGCGTGTACTTTCTTTAAATACCCAAAAATCTATAGTCTTATTTTATAAGACTCTTACTTTGTTCATGTCTCCAGAATGGAGACACTGAAGCTTTAAAGCAACAGTATTGTCAAGAGGTTAAAAGTTTGATGGATAACTGTGTGTGTGTGCGTGCGTGTATGGGGTGTTGCAATCCTATGTTGTCTTTCTGACCAAGAAACTAAAATAGACCTCTTCAAAGTGCAAATCTTTAATTCAAAAAGACATTCAGTTATTGATTTTATGTCCATAATATTTGGTGAACCACAAAGAACCTAGTGACTGCTGTGATTGGACTGACAGTACGACAGTGAGGAAACATAGGGCTTCACCAGCGGAGGCTTTCAGGATAGTAAGAGGAATTCAAAGTGTTTTATCCAGGTAGAACAGGACTGCACTGAAGTGGTTTTATAAACATGGACTGGAACAGACTGCAGTTAGGTTCAATCTTAGGTATGACATACTGTAGACTCCTGTTTGCAGCTGCTGCTCTTCTCTTTCTCTCTGGATCTGCTCTCTGATGAGCCTCTGTTGCTCCTCAAGCTGCCTGGATCCCTCTTCTCTCAAGCGGGCTATCTGGTAGAAACAGACACATACTGGTTTTGACAGCAAAGTATGCATCTTTCATAAAGCTCTTCATTAAGCACTGATGTAATTTATCACTTGTATGACTCTCACATTCTAAAACGCCCTTTCTGCTTTCTGTGTTTCCAGGAGAGTGTTTGGACCACCTTGTTTCTTCATTTAAGAAAAATATCCCCTTGAGATGAGACAAATGGAACAGTGCCACCTACTGGTTGCCTCCTCCACCTCTGGCCATATTTTTACATGCATTAAACACAGAGCACATTCCAATGACAGACTTTGGAAGCACGCACAACATTTTTATTTATCATTGGCTATCTGAACAAAGTAGATCAAGTCATGCAATATCACTAATGGGTTTACTGATAATTAGGATATGGCAGTGAAAGAAAGCCTCTCTTAGAAAAAGCCTTTGTTCCTGACCCAAGAAGATTTCAACTCATTTAGAAGGAGTATTTGACGAAAAACAGAATTAAAGCACCTGGGTGTGCTTCAGAGTTTCTCTGATGGACTGAAATACCTTCTTCTCAGATCCCTGCTGAGGCCTGTAGTATAGTAAATGTTTTATTTTGTATTTTCGACATCCTCTCCAGGCAACATTAAGTGCAAAATCATCTCTCATATGGCTATACATTCTCTTACCTCTTCTTCAAGTGTTCTAGTGTTTTGCACCTCTTCCTGACTCTGAGCTTCTGCTAGTTGCTCTCTGGCCTCCAAGTCTGTCAAATTCACACACACATATACACACACAAGTCTGTATCTCTTTTCCACAAGAAAACAAGACAAACTGTGCTAAATAAATTGATTATTTTCTTACAGCTGCACTTGTTTAATTCTATACTAGACAATCAATGCAGCAGTCCCCAGCACATTTATTAATTATCCCGTAGTGTTTATCCTGGAATATGTACAACAAAATGATTTTAACATTACTATATAAAATACCAATACAAAAACACTAAAATCAGTAAATCAAGAGCCTTGAGATGCTGTACAATTTGGAAAAGTACTCACCAAGCTTAATTTTTTTTCTCTTATCATCTAGCTTCCTGGTTCTTTCTTCTGCCTGTTTCTTGGCAGTGCAAATCTTGTCATAGGCAGCCTATAAACAGTATTACGACACCAGGATGAATCATGTCTCTGTGTATCAGCACTTGACAGGTTGAGAGGCATCGGGCGTCTTACCTTGGCAGCAGCATCAGTTAGCACCTCGAGAGCCTGGGACAACTGGTGGAAGAGCTCCACTAGAAGAAAGGTACAAGAGAAGCAAAAACTATCAACATTCTGCTACTGGATACACCTTTTTTTGTTTTATTTAGGAACTAATGTTTTACACGTGGAAAATTAAATATAAAAACAAAAAAATTTGACTAAAATTTCACAAAGATATAACACTGGTAACTTTTGTTTTGGCACCTTACATACAAGAGATACAGTAGAAAATAATGTGATGTGAAGAAAGTAAAGGGAACATGACATCTAAAAAGGTCTTGTGTGCTCATCATGATATCTGAGACAAACACACATTTTATGTTTTAAAAAGGTGTCACGAAACCCGTTTCCTCTGATGATACAGACGTGCATTCCCACACAAACCCTTGGCCTCTCCATCTGTTATCCATTAGAACACCTCAAGGGGCCACACACACACACACACACACACACACACACACACACACACACACACACACACACACACACACACACACACACACACACACACACACACACACACACACACACACACACACACACACACACACACACACACACACACACACACACACACACACACACACACACACACACACACACACACACACACGGAATGAAATCCAACTGGGGAGAGACCTGCCATGCCCACTAGGCAGCTCAGAGTATCACAACATGGGGAGGGGGGAGGAAAGTGAGGGGGCGTCTTCAGTTAGTGAGGAATCATGACCCCCAAGTCACCTCCTCCATGCATACAACCTTTGCCTGAGGAGCAGCAAACCCCAATACTTCGTGCGATAGAGGAAAGGTTTGTGTTGAGGCCCTCCAAACCACTTCTTTTCCATTTCTGGGAAAACCGACCCCCTGCTTTTGCATTATCCCTCTCAACCCCCCAAACCTCATCAATTTCACAGTTTTTTTCCCCCTGACATAATCAGGAATTGTCTGAACCAGCCAGCAACCACATAAACCTCCCTTGAAAATATGCCCCATGACCAGTCTTTTGACCAAAAAAGCTACAATGAGATTTCCTGGTCTAATTGTTGACATGCTGGTTGGTGACAGGCCACGGAAGGACTTAAGCCAAAGAAAATGGAGTGTGGAAACGCTGCTGGTGTTAAACTGGTCCTGCCTGGCTAGAAAGTCAATGGGCGACAGGCACTGGTTAGACTTTCCTACAGAGTGCTCTGGCTTGGCTGTCTGGCAGGGTACAATTTGCTGAGAGCAGTACTCCAGAGCATTTATTTTTGGTTCTGAAGCTTGATAGCCATTCAGTCAGACGATTTACCCTAATTCTTCAGAAAAAATGCAGAAATTGCATAAAACAAATAAATTCTTGTTCCAGTTCTACTAGGTGACTGGCAGAGGTCTGTGGCTCAAAATGGAAGATAGTTGAAGAGAAACAAAACAGATAAGAACATTTGCTGGCTCACTCACCTGCTTTTGGGTTGTCTGGGTTCTTGTCTGGATGGCATGTCAAGGCTTTCTGCCGATAAGCTTTCTTGATCTAGGAGAAAAACAGAAGAACCCCTAGAGTTATGTAGAGTGGAAATTGTTGATCAGGACACAAAGAACAAATTATCCACTTAAGCGCAGATTTTGGCCATGTGAAAGTTAAATTGTTACTCTTTGTACCATTTATCTTTATCCTGTCAGACTTGGCCATAATCCAAAGTCTGAATTAAAAAACATGATGGTCCCACTGAAATAATGGCACAAATCTAATAGTCTGATAAAAAAAGCCCTGGGGGTGAAATGAGGTCTCGGTCTTGTGTTCAAATTAAAAAAAAAAAATAATAATCAGCAAATGTATTGTTTGGATCAAATCAACACCTGATCTTATCCTCTGTTTTGTGTCCTTACGACATGTTGTTAATGGAATCTAATCACAGTCAATTACCCGCACAAGAATTCATAACTATTTTCATGCCTACTGCCAGTGTGTCTGGGTTGCAACCTAGTATTAGTCCATTTTTATTCAAACTTTAAAAAAAATTTAAAAAATCTTACAATAACATACACAAAGAGTGCCATTGTCCGTAACGAATTTGAGAAGGCCGCCATTAATATCTTAGGCAGGTAGCCAAAACTTTGGGGGGGAACCAGCGTGGAAAAACTAAACAATACTTTGGGGTATTGTAATGTCATATGAGGTTTTAGTTATAGCTGATTTTTTAACTCCGGGTCACTGATTGGAATGTTAACCATTCACTGGTCCTTCTAGGTACCAGTTAATGACAAGGTGGTGTTCATTAGATCTCTGCCCTGGAGAAAGATGAGAAGCAGGAGACCAGAGGAGGCTGTAGAGTGCACCACAGAAGCTTTCGGCACACAACCTCGAAAACACACTCATGTACAATACATTGCATGCTAAGGACTTGGCATAGAAATCCCCCGTATACCGAAGCTCAGGAAAATGCACACACACTGACATACACTTTCTCACCAGTCTTTATCAGCCATGCCAATGTTCTGCATGTTTGTTTGTTTTTATAAATCATAGGCGCAAATCTTCTGCCAGTATGCTACGGACCACAGAATTTGGGAGGTCTTTTCTTCATGCCTGGGAACAGTCACATCTGATGCCTTGTCCTCTGGCATGTTCAATGTTTTTCTGTGGGTTGTTTTGCACAATTCTATCTGTAGAATACATGCCAAAACATACAGAGCTGACTTTACTGGGGGGTGGGAGACACACAAAACAAACTCAACTCTAAGGGAACTGTATGTACTGTATGGTGTAATCCATCAGTGTCCAAGCCTTTTTAACAGCAACTCCAATGGGTCTCCATGACCGTCAACTCCATTGTCCAAGAAACAAGAGCTAAGACTCCACATGATTACATGAAAGCAACAAAACTCTAGTGAACCCTTTGGAGCTTATCATGGCTCAGACAACTCCTAAATGTTACAAGTCCTTTCTTCTCTCTTGTGGTCGAGATCAGATTTTTTTGTATAGTTAATGAGAGCTTGGATCCTTGAGAGGGTTATAAGATACTAGTCATCATTGAGAGATATTAAGTCTTGCTGCTTGGCAGACAGAGCCTTCCTACAGATCTAGACTGACACACAGGGCTGTGGACTGTAGCCAAACACATATGCTTACTGTTGGCCTAAGCCTACTTCCTCTTTTTATCCTCCTTCTGTCCGTTTCTCCCTTTTCTTTTGCCGTTGATTGCTAATATAGCGCAGTCCAATTTTCTCCTTTTGGCAAAGTAAGGAAATGAAAAGTCAAACTCAAGTTTAAATGTATTGTAATTTGTATGCAGGTATAATGCTGTTCCTCTCTTAGACCAAGATGAAGCAAAAAGGCCAAAAAGGGTATTATGAAAGCCATTGCATCCTGAGCAATGGGTAGGGTAGTGACAACAGTTGGAGAACTCTCTGCCCTACACAAAGAGTTTTTTTTAATGTTTTTTTCATAGCGCTCCAAGCAGCTATTGGTTTCCAATGATTTTGTACAGATATGATATGAAAATGACTTATAATAAAATCCATAAAACTTGCTTTAGTTGTGTGGTCCATCAAAGTGAACAAGTCTGGACAGTGTGCACTACATTACCTCACAGCTAAGCTGTTTAACAAGTATAACCAGTCATCATTGATGCAGTCTCTCTCTCTCTTTCTAAAATACATGATTACTCCCATCAATGCCGTAACACGCAAGCCTTAATTGATGCTGGAAGACCCTGAACCATGAAGCCCTTTGGTCCTACAAAGTAGAAGCCAATGCAGGCCAACTTTTGAAGAGGTTAGCACATGTGGATAAGAGCTCTCAGAGCGAGTAGCATCTTCCATCAGGACTAATCCAGTCAATTACTGTCGCAATTATCTTTGTGCAGTTCATCATGACCTTTTAGGATTGGCTCCTGAAGAACATACAAAGTCCTGGGCTGAAACTAACCGCTGTCCCTTGTGCTTAGAGATGAGCAAATTGCACTGACACATGCCTTTTTTCTTGTCTCATAGGCAAGACAAACTGAGATGCTGAAATTTTAACTATTCCCCACACTACAGTTTGCAGAAGGAGTAACCAAGGAATCAAAGAAAGATCATGCAGCAGCAGGCCAACAGTAGCCTAATGGTTAGTGCCTGGCGGAAAACAGTCTCTGTGCCTCCCTGATCCCTGCCTGCCACAGTCAACCACATGCCCACATCTTTTCCTCATTACACCAGTCTTTGGTGCCAATTATGGCAGACAAACTGGTCCTATTGCAGCCTCGGCAAAGCCCTGGTAGGACCCCTAGCCTGTGTGGCTGATTAGCTGCCTGATCTGCCATGGGTCCATCCTTTAATTACAACGCTCTGCTATTTACGGGACATTATCAGCTAGAGGAAAATAATAACAGTCACAAAGGAAGAAGCAGAGCAAGGACAGGGGCAATGATGACATGACTATACTTAGAAAAGGAGAGCAAACAGTAAGAGTAAAAATTGGATGTAACAAAGAGAAACAGCGAGACTGTGATTAACTTTCCATGTGCTTGTGAACCTGACAAAACTCTTGAGTCAAACTCTGCATTCATTCAGTATTATCCTATATTAAAAAGGTATCAAGAATGTTGATACCTTTTACCAGGTACACTACATATTAAGTAGCTGGATGCACTACAAGAAATGTTGTGCGGTCTTGACTGTTGACATTGTCTCACCAAGCAATCTGTGGTAGGTAAAAAAAAAAAAAAAAAACACACACACACACACACACACACACACACACACACACACACACACACACACACACACACACACACACACACACACACACACACACACGTTATTACCCAAGCCCTGTTGATATGCATGTGCATAACTTGTTAAATGGTGGTTAGCCTTCCGCAGTCTTCCTCAGCACTACAAGGATAAAGCAAATCCATAGATTGTGATATGCCATTTCCCCCAGCATTTATCAACAGTGATAAAAAAGAGATGCTAAATAGAACCAGGAAGAGATGCAGGACAGTGGCTTAGCCCGCATACACATGCTTCGGGATCAGCTTCTTCCCACTTTCTGTGGTAAACAACATGCCAGATATTGGTGGTGGAGCAGTGGGTAAAACAACTGAGGTAAGAAGCCCAGCTAATGACATCTGTCTTCCCACTTCTGATTGATTTTTGAGTCCCCCAGACTCAATGTACTACACACACACAAACCCTCGCTATCACTCTTTGACATCAATAGACCTCACAGAATCAGCCGTCTAAATTTTGGAGTTTCAATTCTACACAAGCCACAAACGCTAACTTCCTCTTGGATAATCCTCTGGGGAGGAGAGGACTTGGAAATCCAATTAAGAAATTAACTTCTTCCCTCATTTTGGCCATAATTTTAAATTCCCTTCGGGCTTGTGGATTCTACATGCTGGAAACTGTGAGGAGAGGTGGTGGTGGTAGGGAAAAGGCAGGATTTAGGACGTCATGGTGAACTGCTCTGGGCTGGGAAATGTAAAAGGAGTTGATTTAAAATCATTCAGGCACAAAATTCTGTCTGCAGTGTGCAGAGGTGGGCAAACAGATGTAACCTTTTGTAAACAGGCTGTATTACATCATATTCCAGACCTCATCAGATGTAATCATATTACCACTACAAGCTAATATGTGATCAGATACATTGGTTTAGTTTTAGATATAGAATATGCATTGAAGCTAAAGACTCTAAACCATAAATGAATTTCACGCTGGTACTATTTTGAATTCATTAGAGCTGACACGATTAGTCAATTAAAAGATTAGGCGATCAACAGAAATGTTATTGACTACCATTGTGATGAGCCATTAATCGTTTTAAGTAATATTTTAAAGAAACATGCCAAACATTCAATTTCCTAGCTTCTCCATTGTGATTGTTCGCTGTTCTTCTCAGTTTTACATTATTTGAGTGGAATATCTTAAGGCAGGTTTTGGACTATTGTGCATACAAAACAACCAATTTGATATGCAAAATTGTGACTGCCATTTTTCACTTAATTTGACATTTCATAAACCAAACAATGAATCAGTTATTAGGGAAAAAAAAACTGTCAGATTAAGTGGTCATTAAAATAAATAAAACCCTAGATTGATGCAACGTCGCAGCCAAGTGGTCTTTTCGGTGTATCACACCTTTGCTATTCAGACAACCGGTGTTCTGTCTTTTGCTACCTGGGTTTTCGCTGGACCTAGAATGTCAGTTTCTCCTTACAGAGAAAAATACTTAGTTAGTACACACGCATCCACGACACACACACATACGCACACGCGCACACACAGTTAGCAAGCTAATAGAGTTAGCCTCCTGTTTGCAGGCAAAAATGACACATAACATTAAATGACTTACAGTCTCTTCTTGTGCGAACACAGCTGCTTTAACATTTAGCTAACACTCGAATAAACGTTCTGCCAAAACAACATCCCCCAGCCTGTAAAGTAACGGCATAGTTAGCTACAATAGGACTTATCTAGCTATCTAGCTTAACAGCTAGCTTATTTACACACCTCTTTTGTTGTAGCAGTGCTTTCAATACCAAGTAAACCATACAGGTCCATCTGTAGGATATCCTTGGCCTTTCCGGACATTTCTGTCAACAATGAGCAACGGTACCAATTCAGAAAAATTAGAAATGTAAACGCAATGTTAATGTTTGGCTAATTGAGCAGTTTGTTGTTGTTTCCGTTCCAGGCAGCATGCGTTAAACGTCTTCGACCTTTAAACTAGGAAGTGCACTGCAATTTGGGAAATGTAGTTTCTGTATTGCGGCTCAGCTGTTGTTATTGGTTAAATGCATTTTAGCATTTCTGAGTTTTGAGCATTTACCATAGGATTTATATCGAAAAATGTTTTGTAAGTCTTAACCTTTTTAACTCGTTTTAACTTATTTGTATTGTGTTTGTGGGCTGCTTCAAATTTGTTCCAAGTGAAATGGTTTTACAGTAGGCTAGGCTATGTTTTATCTCTGCCATTAAAGAAATTAATGTATTTTATTGTCATTATACACATGTACAAGGAGATTGAAGCAACTCCTCAAATCTTTTGTATAGAGATCTCTATTGTGTTTTTGAACCAGGCGTCTAAAATGTATTTTTTTAAGTAGGCCTACTTTTTTCTCTCTCTCATAAACCCATTTACAATAACACACATAAGGATCCTCAAATTAAATGGATGTGAAATGTTATAGGCAATACAGAGTGCTCTCTGGTGGACAAATTATGTAACAGCAGCAGTGTCTCCATAAATGATTTGGGCTTATTACAAAACTGCCAACAATTGTTATATCTGTGGTAAGCCAATATCAGCTTATAACAGCAGCCTGGCGATGGATCAGTCAGGTTCTAGATCTACGAGAAATATTACAACAATTTACACCACTTTGTTTATATATGGGCATCCGAGCCATGACATACTGTTATGTCTATGATCCAGGCTCCACCTTTGTTTACATTTGAATCCTGGTGTAATCTGCTTTTACTTAACTAAACCTGACAACACCATGTATCAATTGTAAAATGTAAACAGAAACATTTACTGTTCAGACGTTTTCACCCAGGACCATTATATTTGTTTAATTTGTGTTTTTTAGTTGTAGCTATAAGAGTTATGATTATGACTTCTGGGATAGGTTCAGGTTATAGGCCAATGTGGTGTCCAAACTGGGATACATGGACTCTTGAAGGGATCACCTGTAAGACAAGGAATGCTTAGTTGAATACTAAGAACAATATGGCTTCGATTTGAAGGCAGGAACAACACAGCTGTTCTGATCAAAGCATCATTTTTTCCACCACTGTTATCACTACACAGCGGTGTGAACAGCTAGCCAGGTTAGACCAAAAACCATATCAACATCTAGTATCTCACACAAGAGTCCTTGGGATGAAATATATACTATTTTAATTTAATGACTCTAATGAAACTCTCAAAAGAGAGATGAACTGGTGTTTTTGTTATCCGGATATAGGACTGTCTGTGGTTTAGTGATAACTCGGCCTCTGTTGTAGCATTTCCTGTAGGCAGTGGGATCTATAGTGAGGCAAAATCAACAACATGTCCTGACATGTCTTAGAATAGCTCTCCTTTTCTAAAAAAAATAATCTATAAAACGTTTACTGTATATAATAGGTAAAGGTTATGAAAAAGTTCTATTTAATTTGCAAATGTTTACTACAGGGTGTGTGCAAAAAGATGTTCTTCCTGAAGAGCTGTGTTACGGCCACATTACGTCCTGCCCATTGGGTAATTTGTAATGACCTCATTTCAGGATACCTTGGACAAACATAGAACTAAATCCTATAATCACGACACACCCTAGAGGTCCATATGGTAAAAGCTTTTGCAGCAGGACCAGATGATTATAAGGGGAAGTTTGTGTTTAACACCATATAGCAATCAAAAATCCCTTTTTGTGTATACATGTATACAGAACAATGAATGGATTTTTTTATTATTATTTAACCTTTATTTATTCAGGGAAGGTTCACTGAGAGGCAGAAACGCCCTGATCACATTAACACAGTTCCATATTCCTACCTGGAAGCTGCCCAGTACAACCACAATCTGTTCAGCTGTCCATTGAGCAGCTCCACTGAAGCGGTTGGAGGTTAGGGCCCTGCTCAAGGGCACCTCAGTGGTGGTAATGAGGAAGGGACAAGCACTGCTCTTTCACTTTCCCCACCCAGATTTTATCTTGTCGGTCTGGTGATTAAAACGACGACCTCCCGGTCACAAGCTTGCATCTTTAGGCCACCACTCAAATCATGTTAACTTTGACTTTTAAGAATTGGGAGCTTGATTCCAACATGATCCTGTTCAACTAGCTCAGCAAGAGAGTTGTGGACTTTGATGCGTGCATGATATTTGGTCAATAGCTTTTGTTGCTCCATTTCCAACAAAGCAGTGTCATGTGTAGCCATTATTTTCACTTTGACATGCTGGAGCTACAGTGGGCTATGTATCCTGCATATTATTTGGTGTTGTAACTTAGTAGTACCCATGCTGCTTGTTTCTCAGTGCTCTCCCTGATGGAAGCCTTTCCCTCTGGATCAACAAAACATCTTTGGTTTGATTTTGATCTTTGAACAATACAACTAGCTATGCTTTTCTCAGAGGTATAGTGGAACTCTAGCAAGCTAAATAGCCTCAAGTCATAGTAATACAAATTCTTAACAATATATCCACAGATCCAAACAATATGCCGTATTGTCATCCTGACAGTAAAGGTTTTCTAAATTCATAACTATATGCCTATACCAACAGTGATAAGAGAAATAAAAATAATTATAAAAGAGAATGAATTAAAAGCCACAATAACGCTATATCTGTTGCTTCTTCTCAGCTTATCTTGTGTGTTCTTTTAGTATTTATAGTCACAGGACCATTTAGGTCCCTAACTTTTAAATTCAAGATAATTAAGAAATTACTGAATTATTATTAGCATAGTCTGTCATGTATATGTTACAAATTGCTGTTTGCCCTCTCAACCCCTATTTCTATCAATAAACTCCTAAAGTCATGAAGATGAATCATAGAGGAACGATGAAGCCTGGTTGTGCTCAGATAGTGTCTGAATCTTGGATTCTGATCATTGTAAGGATACTTTTGGTAAAGAATGTAAAGTGGTCTAGATTGTAGACACTACAAGTCAAATGTATAAAAATTGGGACCATGTTCTAATACCCCTCAAAACTCTTGAGGGCAGTCAGACCCATGCAACCTGATGGTTTGGACATTGTGTCTGTAGTTATCAGATAACACTGTGACAGGCATTGTGGGACTGTCAAAAAAAAAAGTTGACTATCTCGGAGACTCAGGGACCCAAGTTAATTTTCCTACAGCAAGGACTGTCGCCCGAGGTCAGATCCAGCTGATGGGATGGGGAGTGTGGGAGGAGGGCCCGCAACCACTGGCTGCATTCAGCATCACAAACAGCCACAAGCCAGAAAACGGCAGGTAGCCTACATTAAGACCGGAAATCAGGCAAAACTGCTTTTAAAATAAAACGCTGACCGGAGAAACCCCTTTGAGTAGCCTATGAATGGGCAATGGAACATATTTTGATATATCTACTTTGATTTATGTCATTCCTCCAACAGCAGTTTTTTTAATTAAGCGTGTGTGTATGTGTGTTCTGTCTGTACCTTATGTAAAGTTAGCAAACTATTTAATTAACTTTGTGGACCCTGTTTTTATGTTTAGTCCTACTTGATAACTGAATCCTTTCGGCATACCGCACAGACTATCTTTTATTCTGAAGGTTTTGACCGGATGTCTTAGCTCAATAATGTTGCTGTCTTGACACGGTCAGCTCCTAAGTGAGTTCTATCACTCTGAGGGGGCCGTTTCGATTTGGACCATCCGCATTCCACACAGGGGCTTGAGGTGGCTGTGCCGAAATTTGAAGAGGTCCCAGTTCCATTTGTTGGCAGAATAAAAGGTTGTCCGGATGACTGCAAAGCCCTCCTCCATCTGAAACACACCACGAAGTGTCGTATTTATGGGATGAAATCAGGTAAGATGTCGTAGTCAGTTTATAGGTGATCAATAACGATGCAACAAGGCATTAAGATGTGACATGTCAAGTAGAGAAAGTATTTAATCATAAGCGTTAACATTTTGTTTTTCTCTTGTCTTTTACTCGCCACAGTGTGAGGTACTATAGTCCGGCTACGTCCCGTTATGCCATGCCCCTGGTAACGTTATGTGGGGAAAATGCAGTGCACATTAATATATGATTCATTATGTCGCTATTTCAGAAACGTTTTATTAATCATAATGGAGCAAATGCATAACGACGAATTGCCAATTGTGTTTTGGTGTCACAGTCTTGTTGACCATTCTGGAGGTGCTAATGTTCCCTCAAACCTCAAAGCCTCTGACAGAATAACGTGGAAGACGGCGACGAGGGGGGGAGACCCTGTGTTGCCAAAATCCACTTGAATTGAGGATTCCAGTTTTAAGTCTGTGTGTTGGAACATATGGGCTGTCGCTATCATAATGTTTTATTAATATGCAGATGTTATCTATGACATGTATAGGTGGAGTGATATATCACTCTGATAATGGACGAAGGAATCCGCAGGTACAGTCTGGGAATACAGAAAACAACAACTACAAATGACAGCAACTGCTAAATGTGCTTGTAGACTTTGCAGGAATGTCGGTCACTCCCTTAAATAGCAGAGTGGAAGAGAAGGAGGTTAGAATATCAGTTAAATGTTACCAGATGTTCTATGTTGTTTTAATCGTTCTGCAAATACTAAGACGTTATGGCATTGATAGGCTTGAATTACCATCTGTAATTATGCAATCTCCAAACGTCATATGTTACATGTGTTACCATGTTGTACCATGAAATCCACTGTTATCATTTCAGTGCTCAAACGGCAATTTTTTATATAATATCCAACCCATCCTTTATCTCCTAACTATATCTGGCATTTCAGTGGACGAGAACAACACAAGAAGATAGACAGTAAACTGCCACATGATATTTAACTTATTCCCTTTACTTGTTTATTATGGCAGACTTGCACAGAGTAGATAACATTAATTATGCAAGCTTTGCATATGTCTCAGATTAAATAAATCAGTGGAGATGTTTCAGCTTGCAAGTGTCGATGCTGTACAGGAGCAGTGGGCTGCTGTGTGGGCGGTTTAACCAGAGGACAGATGAGTAGGTTTTTCTGTTTGCAGTGAATCAGCCTGCTATTAGTGGCACATGTGGGAGATCTGGCAGACAAGGTCGTGAAATGAAAGTTGCTTATATTTGAGGAGTGCATGAAGTACTGGGGAAATGTTTTTGTTTCCATTACAGTTGAATTTTGAAGTTGATTGGCATATAGTAACCCAGATGTTGGCACATGGACAAAATATCTTGGGATAAAATGAAACTGAAATTTCAAAAGAGGAACATGAGCTGTCACCACTCCATGTTTATCTCAAGCCAAGTTTCCTGTCCTGGGAAAGTCCTTTCCTTCCTTATGAAAAGTTCCTGTATGAACGAGCGAGTCCGGTCTACGCACAGTATTTTCTCACAATGCCTTACTCATAAGTATGGCTTTGCAAGGCATGAATTAAGTCTTTCTCAGTAGCTTCACATGTGTCCATGACTGTGACAATTTCCCTAGATTACAAATGTCAACTTGCAACTTTTGTTCCTGACTCACACTGAATATGAAGGCCAAATGTACTACTCCTAAAAAAAGTGTTGAAACTGGTTTGCTGGCCACTGCTCTTATTAGCCTGAAAGGGGGGGGCAGGGCAGGGCAGGGATCACTCCATCCATTTTGTGGCTAACACAGCTCTTTCAAGAGTATTGAGAAGGCCTATTGTAAAACACCATTGTTTGTCTGCTTGCTGCTACGGTAACACACTCACACTGGCAGCAGGGCTAAAATGCTGCAGTCAGAGCTGATAAATGCTTTGCCAGATTATGTGAGGAAAGAAGAAGCCTCATTTTACCTTGAATCTGTCGTGTGAATAGTAAAACATTTTGTCCGATTTTTCACAGTCATTACTTCTGTGAATTACCTTTTGAAAAGAGAGAAATCCAAAACTGGATTTTTACTGTGTTTAGTTGACTGAGCTCCTAAAACCAAAATGAAGCGGAAAAGGCATGATTTCTGAGCAGGGCCCTACATTGTCTAGATGGTAAAATAGAGGACTTGTAAAAGCTATAATTCCTTCCAGGCTGGCACTGTGAACAGAGCATTGTGTTTGTTCATGCTCATCACTCAATGCTTCATCTGTATATCTTATGACTGCCAAGTGTGAAATCAACAACAGGAGACAGAAGGACCACTCACGCTTGTTCTTTTATGCTGAACCACCTAATATCACAACTCCAGCCCAGAGAGAAAATATTTCTGTAGCATTCCCCTTTTTGGACTGAACCCTTATCCTGTTGATTTTATTAAAGTAGGGACATGTTTATACTAGTAACATGTATTGCAGTGGATAGTTTTAGAAGCTCGTGATTAAACAGGTTGGTAAAAGAGAGGACTGTGCTCTGAAGTTATGCCAGAAAGGGCACTTGTGGAATCAACGTGCGGAATCATGTCAATGTTAGATATGTTGGTAGGATATTTGTGAAATGTTCCTCCTGTACACTTGCTTCTGTGTATTTGTTTTTCACAAGTGTGCATTGTGCATGTTTTCCAGTGTTTATATCCCAGGAATGAGCTTAAAAATAGATGTATTTATATGGTAAATTGCAATACGCACTGTCCAGACATCACTGAACCCGGCTTTGCAGAGAGCTGACAACGAGTCTTTCTCTTTCAAGCAGGATTAAATAGGAATGTTTGGAGCTGGTGGTGACTGGACGGCTGACATATCTATTACTGTTCCACAAAAGTGCAGAGCTATCATTTCCTTTTCTGCTTTTCTTTCTGATAAGGCATTATTTTGGCCTGCTTCCTCTTGTGGGGATAGCAACAAAAACACTGTATACTGGGCAAAATCATTGGATATCGTTGCAAACAGACGCCATCTGCAGTCCAAACAAGCAAGCAAACAAACAAGAATTTTCTTTCTGAAAAATACACACTAATATTAAAAAAACTGAACATGATTCCCGTCTCTCCTCCACAGCCATCATGTCGGGGAAGTCAGATGGGAAGAAGAAGTGGGAGGCCGTCAGGGGACGCCTGGGCTCCTCGCAAGACTCAGATACACAGCCAGAGGCCAACCTAGAGAGTGCTGATCCAGAGCTGTGTATCAGACTGCTGCAAGTTCCCACTGTGGTCAACTACTCCGGGCTAAGGCGTCGCCTGGAGGGCAGCGACCAGACATGGATGGTCCAGTTCCTGGAGCTGAGTGGGTTGGATCTCCTCCTGGAGGCCCTGGACCGGCTCTCGGGCCGGGGATGCTCTCGCATTGCTGACGCCCTTCTGCAACTCACTTGTGTCAGCTGCGTCCGGGCAGTCATGAACTCCTCTGCAGGGATCCACTTCATTATAGACAATGAGGGATACATTCGGAAGCTCTCCCAAGGTGGACCACCCTTCATTTTTGTAAAGAATCATCCGTGTGCTGCACTCATTTCCCCATGTAGTATGATTTTGTATGATTATGTCTCAGAGTAGTCTCACACATGAAAAGAGTGGCAGAGATGCTGCAGAACATACTTGACGTATACTAAACAATTTGATCTAGATATTTAAATTAGCCTGTTCTTTCAAAAGAAAGCCATGTTTAAGGTACAGAGCTGCCACTTTATGTACAGAGGTGAATCATTAGGGGTTGCTTTGCAGTTTCACAGTGACTTGTGAATATTGAATTTCCCTACCTTTGACACACACACACACACACACACACATTAAAAAACAAAAACAAAAAAACATGTTTATACAGTACAACGCAATATCTTAAGATGGCAACGTTCAAGTTAAGTGGCTGAAATAAAGCATCCTGCTTGGGTCTACAGTACACACAAAGGGGAAATAATGGAGATAGGGGGGTTTTGCTTTAAGAAAAACTGATGGAAAATATCAGCAGTCGACATGTACTGATGTGTGTGATCATGATTCTCTGCAGCTTTGGACACTTCCAACACAATGGTTAAAATGCAGGTGTTTGAGCTACTTGCTGCCCTCAGCGTGTTCTCTACAGATGGTCATCGCCTGGCACTGGATGCCCTGGACCACTACAAGGCAAGTAGATGAACATGTAGAAGTCATGCTTCAAACATTTTTTTTGAAAAGTTAAGTTGTTGGGGTTTTAATCTCACATGACATCATCACTCTCAATGATACATACCATAACATTGCCCCCTAGTGGTAGGTTACATGCGCAGGCATCATAATCCTGTAAAATCTCAATGTTCACCAATGAAGATGATGACTCAAACCGACTTTGATTTCCCCTTCAGGGTGTGAAGACGCAGCAGTATCGCTTCAGTGTGATCATGAACGAGCTGCAGGCCACAGATAACGTCCCTTACATGGTCACACTCCTCAGTGTCATCAACTCCCTCATCTTCGGGACAGATGACCTCAGGCAGAGAGATAAGATGAGAAAGCAGTTTATCGGTTGGTTCTCCATTCAGCTGCTACTTAACAATGAATCAGGAGTCTAGAGTCCCATCATAAGTAAGGTCACATTCTGGTCTCCCTGAAAGTAAATGCAGATGGGAAAGCGGACCATCAGCTAAAAATAGGTCTAATGGCCTCATTTTCACTTTGACCAAACACCTGAAAACTAAACACACTTTACGTGTATACAGTGTGTTTTCATGTATTTTACACCATAACCAGTGACTATCAAACGTTTCAATTTAGAGAAAATGTCATCACTAACTGTCATTAAATTACACTGACCTAATGAGATTTTGATGAAAGCTTTGTGAGAAAATTGGCCATTTGAATGAAAGTCACTATCCATTCTTTTTATTTATAGTGGATTGTTCTTTCTTATGGCCTGTGGAGTATCTCCCAGCCTCAGACAAAACAGGATTAACCTTGGTTTGAGACTTTTCCTATGAGGCATCAGTGATAAGCACTGAGCTACAAAACTGCCTGTCGATCACCACAGTCAAGATAGTTTGACAAATATGTCATATTTGCAGCTATATAAACTATCCTAAATTCAGTAAAAATGCCACCCACCACATTGGATCAATCAGCTATTTGTTTGGCCACTCCTCTTGTGTGATTGCTCACCTGTTACTTCCTGCCAATTCCTTCAAAAACTAACATATGCCATTGTGGAGAGATGTGTAACACATTTGGGAGATAAAGTATAAATGATACTATAATATAATTATTGATATTTGTAATACTCTGGGCTGTGTTTTATTGTTGTCTTGCAGGGCTCCAGTTACTTGATATTTTGCCAAAGTTAAGGTGAGCCTTCCTTCTGTTGTTGACATTTAATTTAGTCAGTTTCTTAAGTCTCTAAAGCAGATTTAATGCAACAAGTGAACTTCCAAGTTTCAGGTAATTTTAAAGTCCATAATCAGGGATGATGCTATTTGTGTCCATTAATGACAGTAATTAGAGGCCCTTGTCATTGCTTTTAAAAAACTGAAAATGGCATTTAAATGCAATGAAATGTCCCCACCAGTGACCTGTATGTGTGTGGTGTGCAGGGAGCAGGAGGATGAAGACTTGATCATTCAATGTGAAACTTTTGAAGAGACAATGGCTGAAGATGAGGACGAGCTGCTGCGGGTCTATGGGGGCATTGACATGAGTGATCACCTGGAGGTTTTCACTACACTCTTTAACAAGGTAACTAGGTCAGGTTTTTGTGGTGCTATACTTAAGTATGTAAACATGACAAGCCCTCTTAATTTGTGCAGGTGAGCAGCTCTCCAGCGTCTCTCCAGCTGCTGTCCATCCTGCAGACGTTGTTGGTGCTGGGGCCCGGACGTTCGGATATCTGGCTGGCTCTAGAGGCCATCACTAACCGAGCCATACTGCTGGCCCAGGACTGTGAGTCAGCACTGAAGCAGCAATATTGCTAATGGCTAGCTAATGGCTTCCTCTGTGATTCATATGTGAAGTGGAGTGCTTATCCAGGAAAAAACGTTCACAGCCATGACACAGAAACAGCTGTTTACAGGGTGGCTGAAAGCTTTTATTTTAGTGAGAGAAGTATCAAATTGGGTTTTTTGTGTGTGTGTGTGTGTGTGTGTGTGTGTGTGTGTGTGTGTGTGTGTGTGTGTGTGTGTGTGTGTGTGTGTGTGTGTGTGTGTGTGTGTGTGTGTGTGTGTGTGTGTGTGTGTGTGTGTGTGTGTGTGTGTGTGTGTGTGTGTGTGTGTGTGTGTGTGTGTGTGTGTGTGTGTGTGTGTGTGTGTGTGTGTGTGTGTGTGTGTGTGTGTGTGTGTGTGTGTGTGTGTGTGTGTGTGTGTGTGGCTTTGTGCTCCAGCTCAGATGGAGTCCTGTGAGAAGATCATGGAGCGGCTGATGTTCTCCAAAGGCGAGAGCTGCCACGGTCATCATGAGGTGGACGGGCAGCTCGTGAAAGTAGATAAGGCTGTGCAAACTGATCTGGATCATCAGGAGAAAGAGAAAAGCATAACATCCTCTCTGAAGCGAATTTGTGCCTCTCCTCTACCTCCACCACCACCTCCTCTACCCCCTATGGCAGGTACCCCGCGCCAACCTTTCAACCAGTGCCCACCTCCACCTCCTCCGCTACCTGGAGGGTTTGGTGGACCCCCTCCACCACCTCCCTTGCCTGGAATGCCACCACCACCACCACCGTTGCCTGGCGGTCCAGGCATGCCTCCTCCGCCGCCACCACCACCACCCCTGCCAGGGATGGGTGGCGGACCACCACCACCACCTCCCTTACCTGGCATGCCACCTCCACCTCCACCAGGCTTGATAGTGGCTCAGAGTAGCCAGGCCTTGGGGTGCGCTGCACCCACAAAGACAAGCCCATGCCCCACCCTGAGGATGAAAAAGCTAAACTGGCAGAAGCTCCGCACTGTTACTGGTGAGTGGATAAAACATTTGTGTGAAGGCTGAAATTATTTCAACAACAATCTCATTTACATTACAAAGGCAGCAGCCCTAGCTGAATCTAATTTTGAGTGTCAAGCCGACTTTAAATATGCTAAATCACTTATGCCTACATCTGTCAAGATATTATCAACCCCTTCAGGCCATTTTGTATGTTTGTTTTTTTTTGTTTTTTGTTTTTTTAAATAGAACAACATTATGGGAAATCTGAGAGAGGACATTGGCACAAGGCATCTGTGTAGATAATAGTTAATGGGGATGGAACATTGATATGAAAGTAACCATTATTACAAATGTGGGTGTTATTTTAATGTGGATGTTGGCAGAGCAATCCCCTGACTTTTGAGAGAGGGAACATCACTGTCAAATGAATTTTAGCCATGATAGGATATTGATACAAAATGGAGCCACATGAACTCATAACAGGTTCCTCTTTTCCTGCGTGCACACAGATGGTAACTCCATGTGGTCCTCGGTTCAGAAAGCGCCTCATCCTCGGGAGCCGGACTACAGTAGTATCGAGCAGCTGTTCTGTCTCCCGGTGACTGAGCACAAGGACAAGGGGGCAGCTGCTCCTGTCAAGAAGGAGCCCAAAGAGGTGTGCTTGGTCAACACTCGACACAGCTCCTCAGAGCTGTAGCACTCGGAACAAACTCACCTGATTATCACAGTTGAATAATTGATAATAAATAACTCTTTGTCCTATAGATTACATTCATTGATCCAAAGAAAAACTTGAATTTGAACATATTCCTAAAGCAGTTCAGATGGTAAGATGTTGCACATTAGATTTATTTTTTTTTTTAATGAGGTTTGTTCCGTTTATCAGCTGAATATTTTTCATTTTCTCTATCCAGCACAAATGAGGACTTTGTAGCCATGATTCAGAATGGGGATCGTAATAAGTTTGATGTAGAGGTGCTAAAACAGCTTCTTAAGCTCCTACCAGAGAAGCATGAGGTGTGTAGTCTTTACCAATTCTCCATCTTTACCTAGAGACTTGTTTGCACTTTTATCTGCTATCAAAGGCCCACTTTAAAATGGCAGTTTGACTTACTGTCTTGTACTTTCACTTAGATTGAAAATTTGAAGTCTTTCCAAGGAGAAAAAGACAAGTTGGCAAATGTTGACCGCTTCTACACCTCCCTTCTCACTGTGCCGTGGTAATGTTTAATTTTTTTTTAAACCAGTTCTGTTTTTAACTTTTAGTTCTATGCATGCTTCATATTATCATGCTTGGTGCCATATTTACTTTTTGGTTTGTTTCCCCAGTTATCAGTTGAGGATTGAATGCATGTTGCTCTGTGAGGAGACATCATCAGTATTGGATATGCTCAAACCTAAAGTCAAGCTGGTGGAGGAGGCTTGCCAGTGTAAGTAAACCCAAGGCCTTCAGCTGTATTCACATGGATGCAGTCTTCATTTTTTATACAGTATATACGATAAATAGAGAGAGATATATTAAATAAACTAACACTATGGAACAAATCTCTCAGCTCTCAGAACAAGCACGCTTGTGCCCAGTTTCTGCAGGCTCATCCTTGACGTTGGGAATTTTCTCAACTATGTAAGAACCTTTTCTATCTAATTTATATTTTACTTTAAGCTGACATTAGACAGAGCTTGCATTTTTAATCATTGGTCTACTTCCAGGGAAGTCACACAGGGAACGCCGCGGGGTTCAAACTCAGCTCTCTGCTCAAGCTTACAGAGACGAAGGCCAACAAGAGCCGCATTACGCTGCTTCATTACATCCTGGAGGTACACAAAGTGGCTCACAGCTGCCATAACTATTTATTCTCCCTCTGTTCTGAACCTGTTTTAATTACACACTGCATGACTTGTTTTGCAAAGAAAGCGGAGGCCAACCACCCGGAGCTGTTGACCCTGCCAGATGATCTAGAAATCTGTGAAAAAGCAGCAGGGTATAGAAACCTTTTTCACGTCTACTTTAGCTCACATTCTTCTTTTTTATTTTATTTATTTTTATTTGTTCCTAGTGGATTTCTTTTCTAACAAAATGTTTTACACCTTGTCCTCAGAGTTAATCTGGACTCTGCTCAGTCAGAAGCCAGTGCCTTGCTAAAACGACTGAATGAAACGGCCAAGAAGGTTTCCAACTCTGTCGAAGAGATGAAGGCGCAATATGGTAAAGTTCTTGAGGTAAGATTTTAGTGTCTGCTTTGCAAATGGAGCCAAAATGTGATAAGTCAATACTGTTTTGGAAGCTGGATCCAAATACCCCTCCCCATTTTCTATGGCAGGAAAGTCTGGAGGCATGTGAAGCTTTAAGTGAAAGGTTCACTGCGCTTGAGAAGAAGAGGAGTGAGCTGGCTGACTATCTATGTGAAGATGCCAATCAGTTGTCGCTTGATGAACTTTTTGGAACCATCAGGACTTTCAGAGGACTATTCCTCAAGGCACTGAAGGTGTGTGTGGCTCTGTCTCGGGCTCTGTGTCTGTGTGGCTCTGTGTGACTCCCTTACTTTCATGTTAACAGGAAAACAAAACCAGAAGTGAGCAGGCAGCCAAGACTGAGAAGAGGAAGCAGCAGCTGGCTGAGGAGGAGTCCAAGAGACAGAAGGGAGAGAATGGAAAAATCAGTAAGTTGTGAACAGCCCTCCTTTCTTTCACTAAGAACTAGACATTCCTAACCAAAATATCATGTGTTTTAAGCCCTCTTGTTTTTACCTCTTTGTTACCAGTCAAGAAAGGCTTTGTACCACAGAATGATGGCTGCATCATCGACCACCTCCTGGCGGATATCAGGAAAGGTTTCAGCCTAAGAAAGACCAGGCCAAGGTGCGATTCGGCAAGCCCCCCTTCTAGTGAAATGCGTAGGGATACCTGCCCATCTGGTAAGGACAAGAGACTGTGGCCTCCATCTGCAGTTCCTCGCCCCGCTCCTGAGTCACTTAACTGCGAGCCACAACACAGCCTTGCTGCTTATATCATTTGTTTACATGCAGAGCATTTTTCTTTTCATGCAGCTTTGCTCACTGAAAAACAAATCACCCCATTTTTAAATCTAAAAATGGTCTCAATACTACCTACTTCTCCCCCTCAGGATCAAGTGTGATGCCTGTAAACGAAAAAGCCGCAGAACTAGCCGCCATATCCGCATCCAGCAAACGTCAGACAGGGGGTCACCAGGCCAGCACAAGCGACGTGAACGGTTTCATCAGCCCATCAGAAGACACTCGGCCAGCACTCCAGAGTGGCATGCAAGACAGACCAGCTGTACCCCCCGAGGCACTCCCAGGAGAGCCAGCCATGACAATGCAGACACACCTGGAAAGATCTGGGTCGCTGCAGGAGGAGCAACACTCAAAGAAATCTGCAGTATCACCCCAAGTTCTGATACAGCCTCAGCCTCAAGTTAAAGTAGAACATCAACCATGTCTCCCCACAAATGGCTTTTCATTGGACTCAACTGAAACCAGCATCCTCAGCCCATCTTCCCTCTCTGATTCTGACCTGCTAGAGGCTGTGTTAGATGGCACTTCGAGCCTGGTGTCTGAGAAGCTGATGGCTGAGGAGCCAGCGGATATTAGCGTGAATGTCCAGATAAAGGAAAGTCCTTTACCTAATACAGACACAGTGACAAAGAGTAGTGCAGGCAGTATAATGGGAGATGGGAAAAGTGAAACTAGTAATAAAATAAACTGCTTAGCAGAGACTGTAGGACAAGAGGGTCGAGAAGAGCGTAAATGCATTATTGTAGAAACGTCCGGGACTACACTTGCACTCGGTGAGGGCATCGAGGGGTGCGACGTCCCAGATGGACTGCAATCAGAAGATCCACCATCAGTGTCTGAAGCAGTGCCTCCATCCCTTAAGCCAGAACCAAAGAAAAAGCAGAGCTTCTATAAACGAAACAAGAAGAGTAATCAAGGTAACCAATCCATTAACTTAAATAAAGATCACGTTTGCAATGCTAGTCTTGTGATGTGTCTTAAAGGGAAATCCTTATTTATTTTTTTACTGCATTTATCGTGTTATATTATGTATGGTCTATTTTTGTGTGTATTCATAAGTATTTTTACATGACAACATGCGTTTTTATTAAAGAGTATTAATGCAATGTGCCAAACTTGATTTGCATATTTAATATGGATTTGAAGCTGTGGACAGTTTGTTTGAATGCTCTGATTTCCATTCTAACTCTCTGAAACACAAGGTAACAGTGGGAAAGGACACACTAAACATAAAAAAGGCTGTGTGTTGCAGTGAGGTAGGTCAAATCGATGGGATGGAAAACTGTAAGCAGAAACATCACCCTAATGAACTCAATCATCGCAGCTTTGTCCTAAATAACATGTCATTTGTTGGTCTAACTGGAATCTGGATTTTTCATTTGTATCTGTTGTCCAGCTTTTAAGACTTGCTCTCTCTTTAACACTTTTCCTATCAGGCCCAACAGCATTTGACGAAAAGCACATGTCTTGCTGTGATTCTAATGTTAATCAAACCTGGTGAAAAACTAACCTTGAAAGTACCATTACTTACAGCAAATAATCCTCTTTTTAATAAGTGGTTAAGTAATCTCACAGCACAGTTTGTGATCTCAAGCAGCCTTGCCGTTTGTGAAGTGAGTTATTTCATGAAAGCCGCCACTTTTTGTGTCTCTTCTTCCATATTTTCTTGTCCATTCCCCAAATCTGCAACTGGGACTGTTCAACCTATTAACAGTTTTGCGTGCTTCCTGTAAACTGTGCTTTGTTAATCTGACATTAATGAAAGTCGCTATATGTGATGCATTAAATGTTTTTCACCACTAAAAAACCTTTTTTTAAATTTTAAACCTGATGTAGTCATGTGTGTAAGCCATACAATCCTGTATAAATGTCTCTGCCAAATGCCTTGTGAGCCAATCATTTTATCCTGATGTAAATATAAAAAAATACTTGAAAAGGTATAAAGTATTTTATTTGGATATATTTTGATTCTATCAATTCATTTTAGTCTTTGTTTTCATAGGTGACTCCAGAAAAAGGACATCAAGAGGAAAAAGAAAATGTTAATTTCATGCAGGAGTTGTGAACATGAAGGATTACAGTCTAACCTGAACAATGATTCCTTCAAAGGGATACAGAAGTCTTAAATCCAAGAAGGGTAAACACATTTAAGGCTGGGATCTTCACAGCATGGATGTCAACATGTCACTTTATTTAAAGGAATGAGTTGTAATTATTTTGCTTATGTACATGAGTGGTTTAGATTCAAAACTATTCAAAAAAAAGTTGACTTTCTTATGTTTCGTACAATTGTAATATATATGGTGAATGCTTTTTGCTATATGCTCTATTTACCTTTCAGCACCTGTAAAAAAAGATGCAATGCTGTTGTTGCAAAATATTTAATTTAACAAAAAACAACTGCTTGGAAATCATGTCTTAATTTCGTCATCTATTATCCAAATGCTCTTTAAGAGGATACTATAAGGGTGGTATATAATGGATTGTAACTTTTAATGTTAAATATATTTTAATAAAAGTGAATTTACTGTTCAGCTGTTTGTTTTTTTTAACCATCAACCCATTTACACAGATGGCGGTAATGAGGCAAACAATCAATTAGAAAAGCTCTATTGTGCAGTCTGCGTACGATAAATGTTACAATGGGCTTTTTAATAGATGAATCTCCCTTCATTCATCCCTGTGAGTGTTGTGTAAAGACTGGTTGCTTTAACAGCCTTGGAGACAAGTCGCCAGAGCACAGAGCTGCGCACTTCTGTGCGTCTGGCTCTGACATCATCGGCTATGAAGTTACAGATATGGCATTGCCCCTCTTGGAGACCGATTAGTCTGGAGAGGGACAGCCTAAAGCCACCACCATCATGTCGCTCACCTGGTCAGCAAAAGATCACAAAAATATGAATCAACCCGCCGCGACCGGGCAGAAAAGATCGCGCAACGACGCGGGGAACAAAGCGACGGTGGTGCTCGGTGCGCAGTGGGGAGACGAAGGCAAAGGAAAAGTTGTCGATTTGTTGGCGACTGAAGCTGACGTTGTCTGCAGATGTCAGGTAAATGTTTTGATCCGTGATTTCAGATGAGCATTCACAGGGGCGTGTCCTTGTATTAGTGCTGAAGGCCGTTATCTGTCACTACTCTAACTGGCAGTTTGTTAAAGCGCAACAGGTGCTCAGTTTGAAAACGCTAGTTCTACTGTGATCTGGGGAATACCTAACAGAATAAGTCCAATAAGTGGTGACTTCCTGGACATTTTCATTTTGCTGAGCAATATTATTAGCTGGAAACTATTTGAGTATGTACTGCAGTTTAATAATGGTGGACTTGAATGATGGGATAGGAGAATTGTGGCCAAAAATCTCACATTTAAAAACATTTTACAGATGCCAAATGTCTTTATCATTTTAGCATGTGCAAGTACAACTTCTAAGCCTGATTTCTCTCTTAAATCTTGTACCCACCTCTAGACATAGTGTTCTGACTGACTCCTTCCGCTGATGACAAAGAGACTGAGTTTAGGATGCATTGAATTCATAATAAAAACAACTCCAGAAGGATGAGTTTCTGTAACCCTCTGTTCAGAAATCAGAGGTCACTCCAGCACTGGGGGGCAGAGAAACCTGACAATAGTTGCTGTGCGTGTGTGTGTGTGTGTGTGTGTGTGTGTGTGTGTGTGTGTGTGTGTGTGTGTGTGTGTGTGTGTGTGTGTGTGTGTGTGTGTGTGCGCGTGCGCGTGTTTTGAAGGCTTGAGGGCCCCACCCACTGGACTACAGAGAGGTCACATTCTCAGGGTGGCTTGATATGTGAGAAGGCCAGGACTTAGCCAGGGGGAACAGAGTGGCGAATCCATCCGAACACCAGCCAAGTCTATTAAAATAGGTGCTGGAAAAGCTCTGTGAATTGGGAAAAGGGTGGCTTATTATAGTCTTACAAAAGTAAGATGAGACGTGTATGTGGCTGAATCTTTTGTGGCGGTCTTGGATGTTAAGGTCATACTGTATGATTATATCGTCATCAAAACATTGACAGTATAAACTATCACAATATGAACCCTGCTTTGATTAATAGGGGGGCAACAATGCAGGGCACACAGTGGTAGTGGACGGCAAGGAGTACGACTTCCACCTTCTCCCCAGTGGAATCATCAACTCCAAAAGCATATCACTCATCGGTATTGGCTTTAATATTCAGCTTTATTGAGACAACATGATGAAAAATATTAGTGCAGTTGGGTCTACATATTCATCTTCCTTGCTCTTGTAGGCAATGGAGTGGTTATACATCTACCCGGCCTGTTTGAAGAAGGCGATAAAAATGAAAAGAAAGGTATTTAAAAAAATAATGAACTTCACACTTAATGCACTAGTGTAAATTAACATTAGTGTCTACTCACGCTAGATGTAATATGTATTTTCTAACTAGGTCTGAAAGGCTGGGAGAAGAGACTAATTGTCTCAGACAGAGCTCACCTTGGTATGTACAGTATAATCAATTGTTTACAGAGGTTTACTTCATTCAAATAAGTACAGCCTAAGCGCGTGAGGCCTTGTTTGCTTTCTCTCCGCAGTGTTTGATTTCCACCAGGTTGTTGATGGCTTACAGGAAACTGAGAGACAAGCACAAGAAGGAAAGAAGTAAGGATAGGGGAGGACAGCCCTGTCAACATTTTGCCAAAAGATACAATGCCACAGTATATTACAGTCAGAACACATTCATCTACTTTAGTTCCATTTATTTTTCACTTACTTTGGCTTTTGTTTCATCATAACAGCATTGGAACAACCAAGAAGGGCATTGGACCTGCATACTCCAGCAAAGCATCTCGCACCGGCCTACGTGTGTGTGACCTCCTGGGAGACTTTAAGGACTTCTCTATGAGGTAGGTATCATGGGACTATGCCCAACACCGAGACCAATACTATAACGTACAGTTGTGACATGATTTATGATTTCTTTTCAGATTCAAGAACCTTGTCCACCAGTTTCAATCCATGTATCCAGCCTTGACAGTTGATGTTGAGGACCAACTGAAAAAACTCAAGGTAGGTATTGATGAAACAGTGAGGAATTATTGTCATAACCTCCATTAAACTATATATATTTCTGTTTTCCCTGTTTGGCGCAGGAATACGGTGAGAGATTGCGGCCGATGGTGAGAGACGGGGTCTATTACATGTATGAAGCTCTTCATGGATCTCCAAAGAAAATCTTGGTTGAAGGGGCCAATGCGGCTCTCCTCGACATAGACTTTGGTACGGTCAGCAGCAATAAAAATAGATTTTTTAAAAGCATGTGTTTTTGTTCAGGGATCTGAGAAGGAGTCCGTGCTATAGTGACCTTTCCTTTTTTCCTCTTCAGGCACATATCCTTTTGTGACATCATCAAACTGCACTGTGGGCGGGGCATGCACTGGACTTGGCATCCCCCCGTTGAATATTGGTGATGTGTTTGGTGTATCAAAGGCCTACACTACCAGAGTGGGAATTGGAGCCTTCCCAACAGAACAACTCAATGTAAAAGATTGATGTTACTTAAGGAAAATACTAAGATTACTGGACATGTAGACGTTGTCGCGTCTTTGCAGTCTTGGCCTTCATATTGTATGAAGAACAGACACATGACGTGTTATGTTACTCACTGATGTTTACATGTACAGTTTGTTTGGGATCATGCACACAGGCCGCAGGGCTGGTGGAGAAGAGGGGGGACTGGGTGTTCCCTGGCCGAGTGCAGCTGTCAGATTTTGTGAGAGACGGACTCAAACGCTCTTACCTCCTATTCCAGTCTCACATTCACACAGGGATAAATTTAGGACCAGGGTCCAGGCTCAAGATATACTTACTGTGTGAGCCAGAGTTATATTACTTGTCACGGGAGCTGAGCATAGGGACATAGGTCAAGATGTTAAAAGTCAATCTCCCCAGCCCATGTAATGTTTTATTGTATTCAGCTGTGTTTATAACTAGTGCAGTGATTGCATATTTATAGGTGTCTGTAGAATTTAAGTTCATGAATAATAAAGTAACATGTCGGGCTGATTTTATTCCCCACTGTTTACCACAGGCAGTAGGAGAGCTGCTGCAGACCAGGGGTCATGAGGTGGGTGTAACCACAGGAAGAAAGCGGCGTTGCGGCTGGTTGGATCTTGTCATTATCAGATACGCTCATATGATTAACGGCTTCACTGCGTGAGTGGCTAGAACAGTTTAAGCAAATCACCAGGTGTTTTATGGTTGTTATGTTTGAATATTTAAGCATATTTACCCTTAAAGCATAAGTTTTTTTTCTCCACCATAATATAATCATAAATCACATCATAATGATAATAAACAGCACATGTTAAACCCTATTGCATATTTACTGTCCAACAGCATTGCTTTGACAAAACTTGACATTCTGGATGTGCTGGATGAAATTAAAGTTGGTGTCGCCTACAAACTCAACGGAAAAAGAATTCCCCATTTCCCAGGTAATGCAATAACAAGAAAAAGCCATAAGACCCACAAACTCATCTGTTTTCTTTGATGACAGATAACGTTTAGTTACGATTGTTTTTTTTGTTTTTTTTAATCCATAGCAAACATGGACGTTTTGCACAAAGTGGAGGTTGAGTATGAGACCTTCCCTGGTTGGAAGACGGACACGTCTGCAGCCAGGAAGTGGAACGACCTCCCAGCCAAGGCACAAAACTACATCCGCTTCATTGAGAACCACATTGGAGTTCCCAGTATGTTTGACACAAAATAAACTTACAAATCTTAATTTTACTTTGCAGAGCACACAAAATAATATAAAAGAATTCAAATCAATATGAATAGTAATGCAGAAACGGCATACATCCCATCAGGTGGCATGGTGTATTAAAAAATAGCCTTTTACCCATATAGATAGATATTACTTCTAAAGTTTTATCAACTTTTCTAATCTTCCTATCTTTTTCTTTGTCTCTCTTTAGTCAAATGGGTTGGCGTTGGAAAATCCAGAGAGTGCATGATCCAGATGTTCTAAAGGGAAACCTTCATCCCTCCTTGATGGAAGCATTGACAATGTGGCATCTTTTCATCATCTAAAATTATTTTCTCCTCATTAGTTAATAAACACCTTTAAGCAGTGTTGACTATGGTTGTTTTGTTGCAGTCAAATATTCTTGTTCTTTTTTTGTTACAATTATTTGATTTAATTATTAGGTAACTCAATCTATAGCTGTATCATAAATTAAACCAGCACAAATGCTTTCAACTAAATGTTAATAGATCTATGGGGAAAAAAAGATCAGTTGATGTAAAAATCCGTAAACCACACACTGTTAGAGTTGTGTGTATTGGGACACCAATTTTAAACTATTTCTTCTTCTTAATTTAAACCAGGATATACAGAACTTGCGGCAGCCCGTGAAGGCAGCATGGTGGTCAATTTAGAACCAAATATCACGTGACAGCAGAGCAGTTGTCGGATAGGCTCTGAGCTTTCATGTGACAATAAAGGATGTGTGTGATTGGCTCATTGCTGTCTCCATTACAATTTTTCCCGCAACAAACAAGTGTGAAATCCGTAGTACCACAGCGGGACTTTTTAGCTGAGAAAATGACGAAACGCGCTTGTCCTTTTCCGGAAACCTTCTCTTCCCAATACAAAATACATGTTGGACAACAGGAGCTGAATAATTATGGTGTGTTTGGCAACAAATACAGGCAAGAAATCTACGGTAAGAAGGCTACGCTAATGCTAACTTTTGCTAACGTTAGTTGTGTTTGCATGCGTTGCAGTCGTTGGCTACAACCCACTCTGATACAACCATAACACGGTTGCTGTCATAATATTAACGGTCTATGGTTGCTGTGGTCACTTTTTGGTGCGTTTCTTCATGTGCCTATAAAGATTAGTAGTTTACTATACTTAGTGTATGGCCTATTAGTTGAGCCTTTTGGCATTAAAATAACTTACGGTAAGACTTCTTGGTTTAGTTGCCATACCGTTAAACAACCAACGTATTTGTTTCTTATAGCAAAGACAAAGAACTTGCTCTTCAGTGGTGCGAAGTCTGTGGTGGGTAAAATATGGGCTGGAGAGGAGACATGCACCGACCCGCAGCCCATTGGACTTTTTGAGACACCTGCATCCAGCCAGACACTGCTGAGAGGACAGACACTGATTGGAAATGATGGGAGATTGACAAGAGCAGACGCTACACAAGGTGAGCCTGAACTGATGGGCAGGTGAAAGGATGACTAAGTTACACTCAGATATATTTTGAGAAAATTATATTGTCACACTCTGGAATGGCAAGACAGCATGACAAATCTATTCTGTGTCAAATAAAAGGATGCATGTGGCCTCTTCAGCAATCACCGTAGCCAGCCAAGCATTTATCCATATATTTCAAGAATAGTATAGAGGGAATATATTGGGTACACTTGTCAAGCTGCCCATCAACGCAAATATCTAAACAGCCAATCACGTGGCAGCAACTGAATGCCTTTAGGCATGTAGACATGATCAGGATGACCTGGTGTAAGTTTAAACCAAGCATTAGAATGGGGTAGAAGGGTGACATAAGGTACTTTGAACTTGAAGATGGTAGGGTCAGACTTTGGTGTAAATATGAAAGCATGGATCCATCCCGCCTTGTATTAACGGATCAGGCTGCTGCTGGCATGGAGTAATGTGTGGGGGGGGATGTTTTCTCTTTAGGCCCCTTACTGCCAATTGAGCATTGTTTAAACACCACAGCCTACCTGAGTATTATTGGTGACCATATCCATCCCTTTATGTCCACAGTGCATCTTCTAATAGCTACTCCCAGCAAAATAATGTTATAAAGCTTAAATCATCTCAAACTGTTTTCTTGAACATGACAATAAGTTCACTGTACAAACCTATTCAAATAGGTACCCCCACTGACCCCAAGTTATTATGAATCCCACTGGCTTTCTTTGTAAGATCTGCCTTGCAACCAATCTAGCTAGGCTTGGCCAGACATCTATGCTTGTGCAACATACCAGAACCTGAATTGTTCAGGTCCTGTCCCCTGACCAATGGGCTATCCTGCGCATAACCACTCGAGGTCAATGTCTAACCTCAACCAATTGGGCTGCTATGCAGGCAGTAATGTGATATGGTAATGTACAAAATCCATTTGGACAAGATCCACAGTCTATGACACGGCAGACAGTTGTCACTGAAACAGATAACATTGGTGGGATTGACACTAAAATAGTCTAAAATGATGTAAGAACAGTGACATCTAGTGATGTAAGCAGGGCAGTACCATGGTCCTCCGAAGCATACTAAAGGCAATCAATAGGGCAGACATGTCATAGTAGGAAAAGCACAGGTGTATTAAAAAACATTTTATGATGGCTGCATTCCACTTAGGAGAGGCCCTGGTATTGTGCATGCCGATGCACAATAGCTTGAGCCATCGTTAAGGTTATCAATTTCAGGTGTGCTTTTCTACTATGACAAGTCAACATGTCTCCTGTGAAAAAGGTCTATAACTGTGCATCCTTTAGAGTACCTGAAGCACTCACTGAACCTCTCCAAACAAGACCTTTTACAAAGTCCAAAACTGAAGGTGCATTATCAATTAAAGATAGGTTCACATTTGATCAAATCTTAAACAATTTCAACCTGGACCCTATTTTCCTATGTTTTTGTGTCTGTGACTCATGGAAACAACAATCTCAGTCCAGTATTAAGCGAGCTCGGTGCAGTGGCAAAACAAGCTATAATGTAAATGAATAGGGAAATTGTCCAGCTTGTATTTACCTTCACAAAAGTGCTCATTTTGCCACCGACAGAGTCAGATTTACATTCTAAGTGACTGACGACATTGCGGAAAGGATCTTTTCAGAGAGACCTTTAAAACCCCTTTGAGGCATTTTTGTTTTAACCAGAAACGGCTCTAAGATGAAGTTAACCCACCAGACTCTATTTTAAAAAAAAAAAAAAAAAAAAAGCAATCCTTTTAGTGTATGTAAAGCCAACATATTTTTCACATGTAAATCAATAAACTAATTGTTTATTTCAACCACAGCTACAGTTGTGATGGACCCAAAACGTCTTTTCATAGTATATTCGGTCGACTTTAAGTGTATTTTACGATGCTAAAATTACTGTTTATTTACATGGAGTCTGGGATTAGCAAACGTAATTTCATGGGCCTCCTTAGAAATCGTTTCCATAATGTTGTCAGATACTTGGAATTTTGATCTGAGCCTGCCTGTTACAAAACAAAACACTTTTGTGAATGTAAACACATGTTGGACAATTGCCTATTAATATACATTGTAGCTTGTTTCACTGCTGACTGCAGTGATCTTGCTTAATACTGGACCAATTTCAAAGATTGTCATTCCCCTTAGTCACTTAGACACAAACATAGGATAATAGGGTTGAAAAAAAACTATAGTTACCATTTTATGACCACCTAAACACATGCTGAATTTTATGTGGTCAAGTTTCCCTATTTTACTCTGTAATAAGGATCTGACACACAATCATTGGGTACTGAGGGCCGCAAAGCACATCCAGTTTGTTTATCAGAACTGGAGTAAAGAGAGATCACTTCTCAACTGCAATTACAGGATCTTTTTTTGTCTTTTAGAGTACAAGAGGTCACTATACTCCAAGGCCAAAAGCGGATGATTAGTTCAGTTCATACGTTTCACCAGCAGGTGTCAGGGTTGTCACAGATTTGGATGCTCGGTTTGGTTACTTCTTTTAAGCCAAATACTCACCTGGTGTGATGTATGGATGTGTGCTTTTTATCTAGGTGTACCAGGGGCTCCTACAGGCTGCTGTGTGTGTCAGAAGAGCCAGGGGTCCAGGACACTATGCTCCCAGTGTGACCGTCTAGCCTGTTCCTCCTGTACTCGGCAGTGCTCCAGCTGCTCCAGCTTCTGCTGCTCTGTCTGCACCATCGTAGAGTAAGTCCAAGTTTGATTTCCTTTTCAGTTCACTCACATACTAAGGCAAAGACATTGTGCCTTTGTACACTATACAATACAATGTACACATTTAATGCTACATTAGTGTTATTGATACTCCTTATGTATGGATAATTGTGACAGTGGCATTTTGTAATTTTTTCATTTTATTTTTTTTAAAGCTAACTAGGGCAACACAATATGACCTAAAATCCAAATCACTATTTAATTGCACATTCTACTTTTGATAACAATAAATGAAACTATAATTAATAACATTCTAAAGGAACTTTTCTGAAGCTAACATGTTTCCAAACGACAACACAGGGTTTTTTGGGCATAAGTTGCTCAGTTGACTCTGACTTGGTGTTTGAGTTATCCTCCATTATGGTTTACATACGGCTGTCATGTCATGGGAAAAATACGTTTAGCAGCTTCAGAATTTCGATGTCGATACATATTTTTTTTTATTTTAATCTTCACAACTGTCAAATTAGTCATTTATATTTTAAAAACTATGCATGTCTGCAAAGCTTTCTCTTCCAGACTTGCATTTGTGTTATTGTGTCATTAAAATGCAATTTCTATCAGCTAATGTAGGCAGGAACATATTGGTCTTAATGACATTTCAGTGCATCCCTAGCTGGAATTCAGCTACAGTGTTTGAGAGCAGGTCAGCCATTAGGCTTCATTCAGACTAGACCATCGGTCAAGAGCTGTTAAGTGCTTTTGTTTTTTAAGCTCAGTGTATTTTTTTTTTTTTTTTTTTTTTTTTTTTTTTTTTTAAAAAAGCATTCTTGTCAGCGATAGAGGAAGTGATGTTTTACACTGCCTCCAAACAGACACATCTGGGTGATGTCTGACTTGGGTTTTTACTGGACCGCCTTGCAACCTCATTAAGAATTGGTTCAATATCCTTTCCACTTCATGTCTAAACAAGACACTGAAACTGCTCACAATTTGAGTAGTTTGGTGAGAAAGATGTTTTTGAGAAGTATTTGCTAAATAAATGTAATGTTTTCTCTTAATCCACAGTTACAGCGGACAATATGATGAAGTACTGTGCTGCAGTTGCTCGACGTAAAGTGGCCAACGGAGTGATCAGGAGTTTCTCCTCCTAACATATGTAGTTGCCTCACATGATATTCCTAAGACTGCATTTTATACCTATGATTTTCTTTCTTTTATGTAATCCAAATGTTTTCTTGTATATATGTATTGCATTCCAAAAGTGACTGAAATAAACTTAAACAATTTTGTATACATTTTGAATGTTGTGATCTGTAGGAGCACAGTAAGGTAATTGTTAATAATGCAGGAAACAAAATTGGATGTCTAAATGGAAAAAAAAAATCAGCCAATTAGCTTGAAGTTACCCAACCAACCGACATCAGCAGGTGGCAGCACACTTCAAGGAATCAGCTGAGGGATGAGTTGTTTCAGACTGGGCCATGTTCAGGGTAATGCATAAACCCTGCTTCCTCGCTGGATGAACACATTTATCGCTACGCTACAGAAGCATGTTTTCAGTCATTTGGTTAAATGTGAAAGTTTTGCCTGGTAATAAATTTATATTCCAATTCAGCATGTCACAACTGACCTTGAGAATCTGCTATCAAATGTATTTATTAAAAAAGACCCAGAGGTTGAACTGTAGCAGGGTTTCTGTTTGGCACAGTTTGGCCACAATTATCCCTTCTGGATGTGACCTTGAGGGGCAGTCATCCCTTTGTGTTGGCTCCAGCACTGATGACTGCTGTTAGGGTCAGGTATTGTACACTGTGAGTACTTGTTCTTGGTGGCAGATGTCCTGAACACTGCTTTTATAGAAATCAATCGCATGACATTGTGTTAAAGATGTTGGATTGGATGAGTGCATTTCCTGGAGCTTACTGCAAGTGATCCTATGAGCTGTTGAGTCACATCCAATGCTCAGCAGGCCAGTTGTGGCTCCAGTCTTTGGGGAGCTCTGCAGTTGGTGTTCGAGGGCACCGCTTGATTTCTGGCTGAATGAACAGACAGCTGCTGGCGGGCAAGGCGTCAAGTTGTCTGCACATTTCATGATAAAGCTTTAAGGAACTCACAAGTGGACATTAAACACTAGTACAGAAGACATTTTGCCTTGAAGATAAAGCAATCAATCATTACATCATGAAAATCTAGGTAGAAGTCTTTTATTCTAAAGCTAGAGGATGTGGTGTGAGCCTCTTTTATAATGGGTTTATTGAGTAAAGTTACTTCTCAAATGTAGGAATGTACTTTTTTTATTAAATATATCAAATCAACAAGTAACCCACACCATTTCCAATAAGTGTATTATACTTATATGTTGAAAATACTAGTGAAGGTTTGAAATAATCCGTTGTTTCTGACTCAATTCAGAATTCTAAGATGTGCAACTGATAATAACTTTGAGGTAGAGCTAAGACATGCACTTTTAAACTCACTTTAAATGTATTGTAAGTCTGTCAAACATTTTGTGCGTGGACACATGGTTACGGTTACACTAAGAACTGACCACCTAGTCACCTCTATTCTCTCCTCCAGAGTCAGAGTGAGCATCCCTCTGGTCCTGTTCCGGGAGATGACTTTGTCTTACCAGCCGAGTAACGCTGTTTCAAAGCCCTTTGTCGACCATCAGAAAGTCACTTCATTATCTAGTTGTTTCAGCCAATTTCTTGTGATGCCTTATTGCATGGGACCTCCCTTTAGTACCCATGTATCTAGAAGAAAGGCGAGCAACGTAAATCATGCCAGCAGAGAAAATGGTGTCTGCAAAGAACACAGTCTTGTAATTCATTCACCATTCACTCAGTTTAATCTCTGCTATTGTCTCAATATTTAAAGAAAAGCGTATTGGTGATACAGGTATCCCCTGTCTTGTATGTCTCCCAAATCTAAAAAATAAGTAGTATAAAAAAAACTTGGACTTCTGATACAGAACATTACAGAAGTGGTTTAGACATGATTCACCCATCTATCATCCAAAACATTTACCATATTCATTGTTAACTTATTTAAGGGAAGAATGCTGATGTGCAGGTTCCCCTCCCTGCTCTCTGTTAACTCCATAATGATGTGTTTACTTACCTTCAAAACAACAAAGCACAGCTGTCAAGGTTTTCAGCACATCCCCATCCGTGACATTCAAAGAAAGAAAAAATGTAAAAGGTCACGGTGTGCTGCCCTCCCACAAATGGTCCTCATCTTCTCCCTGGTGCATGTATGGGCTGGGTGTCTGTGAGGAGAAGGGGGCCACATAATCACCCACGGCGCTCCAGACAGGACCAACTGCAGTCGGCCAGCGGGAGCACGTGGCTTTGTCTTTCACCCATTCTTGTGGGGACCAGCTGTGGTCTGAGTGTGGCGAGTGTCAAGCCCAGTGATGCTGCTGCTATAAATATGCGTCAACGAGTGTGAGTAAGTGACAGCTGTATAGTGGACCAAGGACACACTGTCTTGGCACTGTTAGGGCGAGCCACTCCAAAAAAGGCAAACCCAGTGTGAGGGCACTAGTTGATATGTATTTATGCACTTGTAGCAATTGATTGTAGCTTTAGATTGTGATTAAGAACTGCTTCAAATGTGAAGGCAGCCTTACAAGTTTGCAATAATGATCACATATTGAGGTTGTTGTTTTTTTACACCACACTAATATTAGTAATTGGGAATTTAATTATTATTCTTTATTCTTGGGCACAATGTGATTTTCTGAAAGTCAAAAGAATTGCTCCTTCAAAATTAAGTGGATGATAACCATATGCATGTGTGTTCATACAGAGAGAGAAAAAGAAAACTACCCATGCGTGTGTGTG
The DNA here is from genome assembly GCA_026937815.1 of Etheostoma perlongum. Classification (NCBI taxonomy): domain Eukaryota; kingdom Metazoa; phylum Chordata; class Actinopteri; order Perciformes; family Percidae; genus Etheostoma; species Etheostoma perlongum. The sequence continues at coordinate 10,170,075 of CM049390.1, read as the reverse complement.
TGTGTGCATTTGCTCATTGTCTGTACACAAGTGCATGTGTGACTGTTTGTGTGCCCTTTTCAAGTGTGACCACCTGTCTTTTGTTAAGAAATAAATAAATAAACAGAGGCCACACCAGCTGTCCCTGGCAGTCCGTCCCTTCAGAGGTCAAGGGCTCCCACCGCTGGCCTTGTTGAGGTGGTGGACACTTACAACTTTCCTCTCAACTTCTCTCAAGTACCTCTAAACACACACACACACACACACACACAAAAACCACTCACAGCCAAATGAGCCAGGCTTTGAGCCTCTGAGTGGAATGTTTTATTACACCATCGAGTTACACTGCACATATCGCAGCTCGTCACCCTGCAGCTAAGCCCTATCACATGGCCCCTACTTTCCATGTGAAGGTTTGGATCCATAAGAAAAGCACACACACCATGCAGTCTAAGCCCTGGATCCCGTTAGGCAGATGTGAGCTGTTGGTGCCAGCGAGTGCTCTGAGGCCTGCTGCTGTGGATGTTTACAGTGTGAGGTGGCCACAGCATTGCAGAGGGCCCTTATTTACTGTGAGCGGGCTGGGGCTGTTCTGGGTGTTTATGAATGATCTTGGGAGGACATTGTTTTCTTTATGTTGGAGCTGCCTGGCTAGCGCCGCTGTGTCGTCTGTTTGTGCATAAAGTACGTGCTGTGGAGCTGGGCCAGACAATAGCCTGGCTGAGCTACTACCCACGCACACAATAGAGTGGTGGGATGAGGCCGAGGTTTGGGGCCGTGGTTTTGGGGGCTGTGGGGGTGGTGGTAGGATAAATGGGGGCAGGGGCAGTTGGATGCGGCCCTTGTCTATATGGCGTTCCCAGAAGGGGTGAGCTGGGATTGGGGGGAGGGTGCTGGGAACCCGAGCACATCCCCGTTGGGATCACGTAGCAGAGCAGCTGGATTTCTTTCATGGTGCAGTGGGGAAATAATTAAAAGTTCTCGCCATTGAAAATGTCCAGTGAATGGGCATGAAACCCTCAAGTAGACACATTTGGTAGGTTTGTTTACTTACAAATAGATGTGTGTGTGTGTGTGTGTGTGAGTGTGTAGAAGACATAATCAAGTTAAGTTTTAGTAATAATTACAGAACAAAGTCAGCTGGCTTTGTTATCTCAGGTTTATCTCTTTTGGAGAGTATTGGCAACAGGTCAGGAACAATAGGAGCCCAGCTTGAAATTGCTCTGTCCTTGAGCTGAGTTTATGGTTTCAGAGGGATAGGACCTGTAAGACCAGCCGTATTATCACTTTCTGTTGTCTCTGTACACATTGCAGTGCTGCCCACACACACACACACACACACACACACACACACACACTCTATCTGGCCCATTGTTGCTGCTGAGTGTCATTGTTAGTGAATCAGTCTACTTTAACTTTACTTATTAAATTCAAAGCTCATCCTCTGCTTAAAGTATTTCGTCTGAAATTGATACATGGACTGGTGTGAAAACTAGTGTGAGTGCAAACTGGCAAATTGGCAGTGCAAATTGGTGATTAGTAAATAAATAAAATCCACACAAAGAGAGAAAGTTGTTCCATTTAATTCTATGCATAATCTTAAGAAAGATCTAAATCAAGATTGTCACATTTCCACAGCACACGCACACAAGCACACTCCAAAAGCGCAAACAAAGAAAATGCACATACAGTTATAGATCAAGAGTAAATTGCCTCAGTTTCTAACCAATGTCAATTCTGCATAAAGATTGTCCTCTAATCTCTACACCACTAACACTGAAGCAATTGATTACTATAAAATATACCTTTATTAAAAAATTATATTAAATTCTAATGGCACTTCTACAAATTCTATGAAAAAGACTTTCGTTTGACATTTAGAAGCTTTTTTTCTTTACCAAATTAAAACAGAGGGTCAAACGTTGCACAAGAAGCAAATGTCATAATAAATATTTCTCATGATTATATGCAATTTCACAGTTGTAACCTGCAGTGGACAAAATTCCAGTATTTGTAAAGTAATTTTTTTTAGACTACATACATACAGCATGAGTTAGGCAAACATAGCCCTCGATCAAGAGTAGCGCCGTTTCCATAGAAGTCAACAGTCAAAATCTCAAGTGTTTCACATTCAACAGTGACATAAACGAAATAAACAGACTGTTAGTTCCCAGTAGTATTGGCTACTAAAAGCCAAATCACAAAAATGCATGTCTTCAGTTCAACAGATTTATTCACAAGAATGGTCAAATAAATCTCAAATGTAATCTCTTGCAAAGCAGCAACGAATAAATGGACTTAAAATTTTTTTACTCAGATTTTTTGACATGATAGAAAAACAGGAACACCACTTCCAATGGGTTTTTGTTGCTGTGATATGAACTTTACCGCCGCAGACAAGGGCAAAAATGTACAATATAGAAAAAGGGCTTCTCCAGATGCAACACCTAGTCGTGTCTACAAGGCACATTTGGTGATCATTCTGGAGGTATAAATAAAGATGGTAAACAATAAAAAGAAAAGAAATTCTTCACATATTGTTAGTTTTCCTACCTCTGTACACATGTACATTAAAGAATTAAGCTATTTAACTTGCACCATATAAGAAATGTTCCTTTAAAAATCAGTGTGACAGTGACAAAATCTACATTCCTGTGTTCTGATTGAAATAGACATTATTAACACTACACAACAGCTATGTATCTGACATTTATTGTTCTTACTGAAGTGATTAAACTCTCAGGGTATGCGAACGGCACGAGTGTTAGTAACAGCCAGATCACATTTCTTGTAAAGTAACACACAAGCCTTGTTCATTCAAGCCACATCGCTGACTGCAGGTCAGGGAGTAGAATGAAAACAGATTGCGGTAATTCTCAGAGAAATGCTTTTGACTCGTTCCCGACTTGGGCTCCTTTAGAAATGTTGACCAACCATTGCAAATGCTGAGAAATCAAATGTGAATTTATTATGTGTCCTGAAAGACGCCTTGATGATTAACATTAAAAAAACAACTTAGGGTGTGCTATGCTGAAATGGATAGGTAGTCAGCACTTACATTTGACCTGTATTGTCAGATGTATTTTTAGTCTTTTTAAATCTAGCACTTGGAAAACAATTCTCTGATAATTCTGATATTCTCCTGATGGTTGTGCAATCAAATTACTGTGGTAACTCCTCCATGTAGAGGAACAACAATGAAGCATTTATCTACTGCATGCTGGGACGGGGGGCTGTTCTTTTGATGCCTTCAACACAATACACCTGTTTACAGTGTCCTTGGTCTCCGTTTGCTAAATACATTTCTCACATTCCAATGTCTCCATTCAATACAGAAAAGTGCAAAGAGAGACTTGCGCTGCCTTTTCTCCCCACAGCTAGCACAGAGATACACAATGATCCCTTAAGAATTACCTGGGATTTGGTGGTGGTGATGGGGGGGGGGACAATGCCTGTATTGTCTCCTTTCTATAGGTAGCCAATGCCGTATCAGTGTGGCTGTGCTTGTGAACAACTGTTTCCTGTGGCAGAACAGCAGTCAGAGCGGCACTAGCGTATTAACTGTTCTGATTTGGAGTCTTATCAATTCTTGACTACGGAGAAGGAACCAAACTCCTTAGGGAAGACGTGACAATTTAAGAGACTGCAGTCTTGATAAGACACCTGACTCTCTCCACCTTACGCATGTAACACGGAAAAACAAAAACAGTTTGATAAATAGAATATATATTTACATTAAATATACATATAGTAAGAAATAGCAGCCTAGACAATAGTGTTGAAACTATATGCATGCTTAAAACAAGTGCTTCTCTATGTTCCATGTGACAAATCTTGAACATTCCGCAGAGATTTCTACACGGTATATTAAAATACCATTACATTATCTTGATTTGCACAGAGAAAATGAACAGACAGCCCTAATACCAGTTAATAAGTACCAAGATCGCTAGGCAAAACGTGGCGTCTTTCAAGCTTTCAGAAATAAGTACACCTACACTTAACCCTGAACCAAGTCAAACTAATAAATAAATTCTGGTCAAGTCTTCTCAGGACAGATTAGACAAATATGCCCCTTGCTAAGAATCCAGATAGCATCTATGTGAACAGAGGGAATAAATCCATTTCCTACCCAAAGATTCTTTCAAGGAGAAGCATCTCTAAAGGCTCCAGCTCCATCAGTAGTAATGTACACACGTACAGTGAGAAGATATTAGGATGTGAAAAGGTTAATTCAAAGAACGAAAAGTCAGTAGATTCAGCTGAATGGCACTTGGAGCACAGCTTTGATGACACCAACAAAGTACTGAATATCCACCTGTCTCCCTCCCTCCCTGCATGCCTGCTAAGGGGTTTGCCCTTAACACCATGTCAGTGTACCCTGTACGCCATACCAGGCAATAACAAGGTAATTTACTTGCAACCATTTTTCTTTTAACCCGAGTCAATGACTATTTAATTGGCGAGAGCTTGATTTACGCATTTTTATGACATTCTTGTAAATGACTTAACTAAGGTCGCTCATGGATCAATTTGCATTCCAGAGTAGACAATTACCTTTGTTACCACCTAGTGTTTGGCGTGTACTCCAGATTATATTTTTTTAAAGGCCTGAAAACTCACAGAACTTTACAAGAAGGCAAAGTGATAGATCTCATTCTTGTATAAGTAAGTACACTAGGTGAAGTGATAAGCATTTTAGTAGGCACCAGTGTTACAGGCATTAGCTTTTAAGTACTCTCCATCCTTCCTCTGATTATACAACTTATTTTAAGTAGCAAATTAGAAGGCCGTTCCAGCGATATGTGCTGACATACATTAGCAACTAAACAGCTGGTATCTTACCCCAAGGGAAAAAAAGAGAAAGGAAATATGGTGATATGATGGTCTGCTTGCCTCTTGTTATAAACAACATAAAACTAACCAACTTCATTTCAACCAAACAAAAATTCTATTTCCATCAAAAACAATAGTTATACTTCCAGTAGTCAAACTTCATTAGTTTTGCTGCCTTATAGTAGTTTACTTGTTAAGGACTAAACAAATCCAAAAAAATAAATAATAATTATAATAATAATAATAATAATAATAATTATAATGTAAGAGTTAAAAATCATATATTGCTACTTGCGGACGGTTCTGATCTCCATGTGCACAAATAAAAGTCTCACTCACTCTGACGATTGTATTAACATGTGTTAGCATTAGCTAGCATCCATTTGCCCATAGGGTATGAACATAAGATGCTTTTTCTTTCAGCAAATATACTCCTTAAATTAACTCAACAGATTGACAAATAAAAGAGAAACAAACAAGTGCATCATCTGATTTGTTCACCTTCGTCCACACAGATCCAGCTTGGGTTTCACAGCACCCATGTTTATACTAACAGCCTGTGCACCTTCAACTGTCTGCTTCTGACCATCATGTATGCCTGTGACACAGAAAACAGCTCCAGTTTTAACATTGCTACATCTTTAACTTGAGAAATGCCACATGGGGTAGAATCCAAAAAACATCTCCAACAAACTGCCAACATGTGTGTACTAATGGGGGAAAGTGTTCAGTAGTAGTTTTCAGTGTATGAAACGACATTCGGTCTTGTGTCGTGGCACTGGTGAGAAGTGTTTTATCCAATGGCAAGAGTCTTGACAAGGCCACAGTGAAACTTCCTGATGTGGCGGTAGAGGTCCCCAGACTGGGTGAAGCGCCGTTCACACCACTTACAAGCGTGAGGCTTCTCACGCGTGTGAACTACAGCATGCCGACTCAAGTTATGGGAGTACTGGAAGCTCTTGCCACACTGGCCACAGGTGTATGGCTTTTCGCCAGAGTGTGTGCGCTCGTGACGCTTGAGGGTGTACATGCAAGAGAAGGTCTTGTTGCACTGCATGCAGGTGGGGACCGAGCCGTCGGGGGACAACTTGGAGCGAGCGCCGTCCTTCTCACGGAAGTGTGAGCTGAGGTGCAGTTGCAGCACATGGGGGCTGGGGAAGACTTTACTGCACAGGGGGCACACGCACACCTGTTGCCCCGGGGGCAGGAGCACCCCGCTGGAGGTGGAGATGTCTGAAGAGGCCAAGTCATCCTCCTCCTCCTCCTCACTGTCCCCCAGCAGCCTAACCCTCCTCTCCTCTACCTCCCTGCCTGGGGCGCCCTCCCTTCCTCTGCAGGCCTCCCCCTCCTCGTCCATCAGGTCCTCCTCCTGGGAGAGCAGGGCGGCTGTGGAGCCGTTGTTGCCTGGGAAGAGGGCAGCGAACCCTGTCACCACTGAGCTCCTGGCACTATTCCCAAAGCGCTGGCTCTCAGGGCTCATCGGCTCACTGTCCTCCTGCTCTGACAGCAAGTCGTGTTCGTCTTTAACAAGTGGCTCAGTGCCCTGCTGCTGGCTGTCGAGGGCCAGCTGTCCCGAGACGTAGGAGGGGTGTAAGGGATCTCTGCTAGACAGAGGCTTGAAAGACAAATCCAGTGCACAGTCCATGTCATCTGAAGCCCGGGACCTCTGGGACAGCGATACGGTGGAACTACTGACATCAGCTTTTGTTTTTCCAGCTGTTTGGACACAGGGCTCGGCCTCTGCTGACAAATAATTGACACCTACAAGGTCCGGGGACCTGCCAGAGTGACCGTTTGCCTTCTGCCTGCTCCATGCAGACCTATCACAATCTGTGACAGCCAGCCTGACTTCGCTGTTGTCCATGTCAAACTCGTCTGCCGGGGGGGCTCTGTGAAGCCCCAGAGACTGTGTGTGTCGCCGGATGAGCTGCTTACTGTGCAGCTCGTCTTCGAAGGAATTTTCCCTATCCAGACCACCGAGTCCCAAACCCTCACTTATCTTTTCATCCAGAGAGGAGAGTTCCTTATCTTTAAGCTTGCCTTTACACACTTTCACTATATCATACATGTGGAGGTAACTGGCTGCTGCCAGGACATCCTCCACTGGGAGAGAGCTGAATTCCAACTTCCCCTCATACATAAATTCAAGGAGCAGACTGAAAGCCGGGGCTGTCACAATGTCACTGTTGAGATGCACAACGTCCCTTTTGTCCAGCTGGTCCCTGTAGAAGAGATGGAAGTACATGCTGCAGGAGGCCAGCACGGCTCTGTGCGCTTTGAATCGAGCCTCCCCGACAAGAACAGTGCAGTCACAGAGGAAACCTTGATGACGCTGCTGACTCAGACACTGCAGCAACTGGCGGCTATGGTCTGGGAACTCCATTCTTCCTTCATAACCTGACGAAAAACAGGAAAAACAGGATACTGGATAAACGAAATGAAGCCATTTAGAGGGCAAAGAGGACCTGCCGTCGCATATCAGAGGCAGACACAAAGTAACCAAAAGCAAAGACAATGTGAGGAATAGGCTTAAGCCAAATCATTTTAAAAGTATGAGCAAACATATAGGCAGCAAGACAATAAAAAAACAAGTTCATGAAATAATTTCCAAATACAAATCTTTATTCAGAAAGAATGAATTCCCCTAAAAGGTCTACAGCAATAACTTTATCCAACTTGAGAACATAAATCCTACATTCTTTCCTGTGGTGCAGGATACGCTACGCTGCGCTCACCCACCCATGTATTACGGTGTAAACGGATCCACTCTCCAAATGATCCGAAGTATTCCGGGTTTGTATAAGTCAGCCTACTTCTTGAGCTTCCCAAATTTGCGATAAGCGACGCACAGGCGCGTTCCCAATCGCACGCGAAAACAGCGGTGTTTACAGAACAGGCAGGCGGGACTGGGAATGATAGCACTCGTCCATCGGGGGAAGGAGGCTAACGTGAAAAAACAAGACCAGTGCAGAGTGAGTAAACTGGTGCTCTGTTTGCTAATTACACTGCAAGCTGTGGAGTCAGCTGCTCTGACATCACCGCAATGGAAACGCTACCTCCAGCTGTGCTCCTCTTTATGCCATATGTTAACTCTGTGCTAGGCGGTCTAACCTACACACACACACACATACACAACTTGTAAAACAGAAAAAATGGACTCATAAGTGTCACAAGATTACACGGAATTTAGAACTTCTTTTAATCGGATAATTTATCACCAAAGAAAGAAAAAAAAAAATGCAGCCGATAACCGCGGAGGAGAATAAAAACGCTTTGTGGCCGTTTTACGCACTCATCAGACACACGCGCACAACTGTGAAATATTTGTTTAAGGAGTTCATTCGAAACAGAAAAGGCAGATGGAAAGAAAAAAAGTCGAGTGAGTTGAATATTAAAGTTTGATGCTGTCGAGAAAAATGTGCATATGTAGAATTTTGCGCGCAGTAGTTATTTTAATAAGAGAAAGAAAAGTCTAAAAAGAGTATATACAGGAGATCCAAGGACGCAGTAAACCGAGCTCCATGTCTGTGTTGGGCAACGCATTGCTAGGAGCCTTTTAAACAGCAGAGGAACTCACAGCAACTGCGCTGAACGAAGCGGCGAGGGGACACTCTTTTAACTTTCGCTTCCTCCGTTTAAAAGCACAAAGACACTGTACTTACATTTATTTCTGCCCGGTTCGTCGTGTTCTTTTCTAGAAGCTCCCACGTCCTTTCATGATGTGCGGCCAGATGTTCGCTTCTCCTTGTCGTTTCTTGAGCTTCAGTCCGACCCTGGCAAGGCAGGCTGCACTCAGAGCTGCTGTGTGTCAAGCAGGTTGATAATGGCACAAGTCTCGCGATATCGCGCGGCCACAATAACTTCTGTACTACTCCGTGAACTCACACAGCGGCAGCAAGTAGCAGAGTACACTAGGGACATCAATTGGCTGTCTTATTAAAACACCTGTCCCATGAACGGGGGCACCTACAGTGTGATAAATCCGGAAGCAGCCTATCGCAAAGTAGAGGAATGGACAATAAAGCAACTGATGACTTTTGTAAGATATGACTTCAAGTAGACAGTCTAATCATTAAAGTTACATGTTTAAATGTGTTATTTGATTAAAAAAACGCACTCCGTCTGCTTTTTCCTTTTCTATTCAGATCGGTTTGAAGACCATATGATTTATAAAGTTTCAATCCAGAATGTAAATTAGATTTGCAAGCTTCCCAAAATGCTGTCTGTTTTTTTGTTTTGTGTTTTAATGTCTGCTGTGGATTAAAGAAACCCTTTTGTCACAAATATTTGATATTGAAAGTATCCAAAACGGAGAATCATAAACCTTGCTTTGTTAATTGGGAATTTTTAAGGGCTGTTCTCCCTAATCCTGCTTTGGGTTGTGGAATTCCCTTGCACCACAACCCAGTGCCTTTATGTTTTCTCAGACCAAACCAGCTCCAGGCTGTGACTTATTTAGCCTAAATTGTCTGAAGATACAAATTATGCTGGTTTATGTGAACTATGTTTTGGGGGGAAAAGTCACACATTTGATTAGATTATCAGGCACTGTATAAAAAAAATAATTAAAAAAAAATAACACACAGTCTCCGGACTCTGTTCTGAATTTGATGGTGGTGGCACAGTGGAGAATCAGGGGCTCGAGGTTGCAGCTGCTCATCTCGTGCCCCCCCTCTCCTGTCCCTCCCTGTGCTCCCCCAACTGCTTCAGTCACCTTTGCCCTGTGTTCCAGCTGCCGTGTGTTTTGAAAGGGCCATTTGCAGCTCCTCACAGCCTTCTGACACAGAGGGGAATGAGCAATGTGACAGGAGGCGGCAGCCACTGGTCGGAAGGGGCCACCAGCTAGATTCTTATCCACTTACTGCTTTATTCCATTTTTAGTCTGGCTGTTACTGTTACAGAGGGTGGATATTTGCACTCTAGTCCATGTTCAGATGATCATAAAGCAAGACACTGGCATGCTCTCTAAATAAAAACTCTCTTTATTTGGTCTAAAAAAATCATTGGTTCTGTGCAAGAAACAAAAAGATGAACTTTTGACAAAACATCAGTAAGCTAAATGTTTATACTAAAGTATCAGATGAGTGTGCCACATGAAAAACAATTTACCATTCAGAACTCACATTCACACACACACCATCCATGCAGGAGCAGCAATGTGGATAAGAATAGGAGCAGTGGCCCTGTGTTTCCCTGGCAAATGTAGGCACCCAATAGAGGAGGGGTGTGTGTTCACATGGCAAGACAAAGCAGCGGTTGTGCCTGGGGACCATGGCCTCAGAGAGAGAGGCTCGGCACGGTGAAGGTTCTCACACACAGAAAAAGATAGAGAGAGAGAGAGAGAATAAGAGTGGGGGAGCGGGGAGAGAGAGAACACTTCCTGGAGGTTCTTTCTTCCTCTCTGCAATCATCAATGGCATTCTCCCCTGACCCACTCCTCTGTCAGACAAACAAAAGACCCTGCATTCCAGTGTAGCCTGACCAGCCAACCAGCCAGCCATCCAGCCACAGTTGAACCACATCACTCTCCCCACTGGACCAAGTCTCACCCTAGGGGTGGGCTTGAGTTGTGCTGTAGATGGCTGTCTGAGGATGCTTGCAATGCATCCTAATGCATCAAAATTCATCTTAAAACCCCTCAACATGCAGCTCCTCCATTGTTTTTTTTCCCTAAAAGTCATAAGAGGCCACACTTTCTGACTGCACTGTGTACCAGCTTATTCCAGCTCATATTTAAACCCACCAGCTGCACCATTCCATCAAATGGACATATCTTTGATGTCATGAACATCATTTTATACACTTTCCACAAAATATTAGCCAAACATATTCAATATGTGTGAAAAGTTTTGGATCTTCAAATAATTTGAAATAAAATCGATCTTGGTTTGTGATTTATTTTTGTATTTTACACTCTTTACACACATATACTGTATTGTACTATATTCATACATTGCACACTCAATTTATGCTAGATTTAAACTGTTGGACTTTACAATATAACACTATGCACATTTTATAAAGTATTTAACGATCATTATACAAATTTTCAGGTTCATACTGTATTTTGGGTTTCGACTAGAACATGTTTCCAAAAAAATCCTAGCCTGCTCTCATGGTTCAGCGTTTTCAGCGTTTTCCGCATCTGCGCTCTCAGCGTCTCTGCACCGTCATTACAGCTGGGGAATGACTGTAACAGCACTGTAGCAGCATTTTCTACCTATATATATAGTATAGTTGTGACATCACATCTGTACATAATTCCTGATGCCTTATTTAAAGGCACCATTTCTGAAAATGGGCTGCATTTTTTCATGGGTTGAGCATTGTTTTGATACTCTTTACAGTATTTTTCAAGTATCTCGACCTGCTTTATAATTAAAAAAAACAGTCTCACTTTTTACAATATATATTTAAACAAATTATACTTATCTGAATTAAGGGTCTAAAAGGATAGAATATGGCATATGTTGTACAGATTGAAAGATGTTGGGCTATATAAATGAAACTGACTTGTCTTGAGTTGACTTTAAGGTTTTCTTTTATGTATGGCAAACTTAAAGAAAGTAGGGTACAAGCGGCCGAAATGGGTTTCCTCAGGAGGGTGGCTGGCGTCTCCCTTAGAGATAGGGTGAGAAGCTCAGTCATCCGAGAGGAGCTCGGAGTAGAGCCGCTGCTCCTTCGCGTCGAAAGGAGCCAGTTGAGGTGGTTTGGGCATCTGGTAAGGATGCCTCCTGGGCGCCTCCCTAGGGAGGTGTTCCAGGCACGTCCAGCTGGGAGGAGGCCTCGGGGAAGACCCAGGACTAGGTGGAGAGATTATATCTCCAACCTGGCCTGGGAACGCCTCGGGATCCCCCAGTCGGAGCTGGTTGATGTGGCTCGGGAAAGGGAAGTTTGGGGTCCCTTACTGGAGTTGCTGCCCCCGCGACCCGATACCGGATAAGTGGATGAAGATGGATGGATGGATGGAAACTTAAAGAAAGGCAAGCTGGGAAATTCATTATACAATGCAACAAACTCTCTATGCATTGCCATGTAGACAAAGCTGCATAACAGATGGTAATACATCCTATAAAATAATATGACCGTTGTAGCATCATTACACTGCTTTAGATACTGTAAGCAGACAAGAAAAGAGATCAGATGAGTCTTTGACAGGAAAACATGATTAACTCACGTTGACTCTTTGATCTTGCTGCTTTTGCTTTGAACCTGCCAAACAACAGGCTAGGTATTCCCATCACCAGACCAGACAGTCGAGGAGAAGGAGAAGGAGGAGGAGGAGGAGGAGGAGGAGAAGGAGAAGGAGAAGGAGAAGGAGAAGGAGAAGGAGAAGGAGAAGGCACCACTGAATAACAGCAGCAGAAAGTATGGGAACCCTCACTCATCTCCGTTTGTATGACAGGGAGAGCTTGGCAAGACTGACACATAGTAGCAGGGAGGAACACATTACAGTGTAAATGACAACGAGGGGAAATGACAACAGGAGGCTGAGAGACAGAGGGCAGAAGCCAATATGTTTTTCATCACGGAGGAAAGTTGGCAGCTGTCCCTGCTTTCCTGTTCTTGTAACATTATTAATCGGTTATTGCGCAACCTTTCAAAAGCATTGTCTTGCTTTTTTATATCACAGACATTTGTAGTTCTTTGCAAGTGTACCAAAGCTGATAAAGGAGATGTGTTTATAGATAAAAAATATATTTAATGTGTCTTTAAAGAATGTAAACCGTCTAAGGATCACAAATACAACTGTATTTAGAGCAAGGTTATAGGAATATTACAGACATGGTGTCAATGAAGAGAGATTATCTAAACATTTAATGTGAATTTAATAATATATTAGACCAAATCATATGAGGGCCTCATTTAAAACAGAGGATCCCGACTTCTTTTGTGTCTGACTGAGCTGGCCTGTCTTTACCTGTCCTAAACCAATTTTTAATTTTTTTTTTGGACTGTTTATCTAAATATAATGTGGTATAACAAGCAGGGTTGTAATCCGATATAACCTCACATATACTATATCTTAAGGCTTATGCTGCATATCTTGTTGACACAACTGATGCCAATTTTAAATATTAAACCCGAGAGTATAGTATCAACCCTAGAAATAATACTTTGACATGATAATTCAAGGTCGGCTTGCTTGCATCTTTGAAGCTTTCACACAGTTTTCATAAGTGGGTGGAGCAATTATCATGTAGTTAGTTATGCTTTTACACCATTCACTGATGATGACCATGTGATGCAGTAGAAAGCTCCAGAAAAAAACATTTTCACATCTCAACCAGGATCAAACTGATGTGCTGAGGTTCCAAAAAATAAATAATCGTTGTTAAAGTGCACTCAGTAGGATTTACCGCCGGCCACAAAGAATTCTAAAGGTTATGTTTGAATCTGAACTTCACTTCATGGCTGATGTGCCTTTTATTGCAAATGTCAATGGCCTTTTCCACCTGACAGCACATCAAGGTGAAAGAATGTCTTTTTTTTTTTTTTAACAAGACTACAGTAATTTTACCCAATCAGGTGTCGCCAAAAACTGGCCACACATCAATACCAGAAACCTGCTTCTTGAGTGCTGACAAACTGAAGACTAGTAGCATCACATCCATGCTACACTACTAACCTGTTTTTGAAGTTTTTCAAATTCATTTCAGAATAATCATACTAGAGTATACAGAGCTACATGTGGAAAACACTTTTAAGTACCCAAAGCCAGGCGTCCTTATTTAAATCTCAGTTAGAAGTCCTTTTAAGCCTAGTGTTTATCAGGAATATTTCACTTTTTACTTTATATATATATATATATATTTAAAACAGATAAAGTAAAAAGTTAAATATTCCTGATATACTACATATATATTCTAAAACTAAGCAATTTTTTGCTTGGAGTATTTTTACATGACTACATTTACATGATTAAATTACTATCGATAACATTTTGTTATAATACAATGTTAACTGTCTACAGCCACGATCAGAAGGTATTGGAAATTAATTTAGCTAATGACTTAAAGTCAAAATGCCCAAAGTTCACTGATTCCAGCTCCTCAAATGTGAATATTTGTTTTCTTTGTTTTCTATGCCTATGATAGTAAAGCGAATATTTTGGGATTTTATTGTCATTTATAATATAAATATTGAATAACCTATGCTAACTTGAGTCCTGGGAAAAGATGATGAGCATTTCTTTCCATTTAACACTTTCTGACGTTTTACAGACCAAATAAATTATTTGCAGATTAATCAATAATTAACTACAGCTCATTGTAGGCTATAGCAGGTGGTAAAGTATAAACATTAAATCTCTAATAAACAGCTGTCTTGTAACATGATCTAATGCTGAATGTTTTAGGAAGGAATAAACAGATATCCCCATTCTACTGAGGATCCCCTGGAACCCTTACAGGGACCTCTGTAGATTTCAGGACCCTTTTTGGAAACCACTGGCACAGATAAAACAACGCAGAGTTCAGCAAGGCCACGCAGCCCTACTGAAGAGGATTACTGGCCACTGGTGAAAATGTATTTGAGTTCTGACTTTATTCTCAGAATTCTGGGTTTAAAGTCAGAATCCTGAAATAAAAGTCAGAATTCTGAGAATAAAGTCAGAACTCAAATAAAATGTTTACCAATGGCCCTAATCCTCTTCCGTACAGCCCCAAATAAGCTCCCTGCAGTTTTTTTTTTTTCAATGAGACTGTTGACAGCCTACCGCTCCTCCTATGAGTGGGACTCTTAAAATGGTCGGCTCTAGGACCCGGGAGAGCAGGCTGCCACAGAGGCATTGCAGACAGCGCGTTTGGGAGGTGTAGTGGAAGAAAGGCAAAGAAACGGAGTAAATGAGAGCACTTTTGTCCAGATTGTTGAAGGACTTATCAACTTAATATACCGCCGAAACAGCCCACTATAATGAGACGGACACATTATTGAATTCCTGCCCAGGTAAATGTCCGCGTTTCCTTCGCATGTTTAACTACAAGAGGTCGACAGCTAGACAGGGTAGGTCCCCATTGTACTTACATGGGATGCGGTTATTCTCACCCAAGCTGCCCTGCTAGGCCCCATATCCTTTCTATCGCTAAAAGCAAACCTGAAATGAGCTACTTTCCTGACTTCACTTCGCCGTAGAAGTTATTTAGATGTAAAGTCAAGGGCTTATAAACGCCCTGTAGTAAATAATGCGTTGTTATTTTTTTCTACAAACAACAGCCAGTGTTGTTCAGTTAACCATTCATTTTTGACAATGACCACTTTTGAGACACAGCCCTCAGGCCAAAATATCTGCAGTCATGAGACTTTAAACGGTTCACCTCTACGCGAAAGTTGTTTTCGCTTGTACTTAATGGCCCAGGAGGCAAATGAAAACAAATGAGCTCAACAGGAGAGCAGCTCATTCATTATTAGCTACCACTGCGTTTGTTTACGTGTTTGAGTGAGGACTTTATGGCCAGGCAATAATTGTACAGTCGTTAGCTTTGCTAGCTTGTTGCTGTTCTGTTGTAACTCTGTTGCATTCACGTTCAGTGATACAAAGTAGTACACATTTGTTGTGACTAGATGCCACCTTTTAGAGGTTTTAAAAATGGGACCCAAGGATTTTTTTTAGTCCACAGTTTGTACACCAGGGAAGTCATAAAGGAATAGTATAATAGAGTTATATTCTTATTTTTCCTTCCCTGTAATCTGTACAAAATGTATGAGTAGCTGTTTTGGTGATAGGTTTTACTGTCCTCACTGTTATCATCCCACCTACAATGATACCAGTTATGCATTTATTTACTTAATCATTGTTAACTACAGTCATTTTGTCAGCAAGGTTTATTTTTGAAGAGTCTGTGATGTGAAGCATACTGATGTGGGAGTCCAAAATGAAAAGGTTTGTCAGCACAAGTTTAATTGACATGCAAGATGCAAAGCCTAAATGTCTCACTTTACTGATATTACTGTCTGTTTGCCTCCCAGAAGTTTCTTGTATAGTCTGGAAAGAGAACATTGTCCCCAGACACGGTGTACCTGTAACGCTTTTAGTGTCAAAATGTTTTTTCTAGTCATGAGACTACATCTGTCCAGTGTGTGTACGCAGGGGGACTCGGCATGTGACTGGAGAAGACGCAACAAGCTGGCGTAATGATGCAGCCAGTGACTACTTGGCTCTCCCTGTTCTATTTAGAAAATACCAGTCACCTCCCACCCAATCCCCTCACAGCCCCGTTGATGCAAAAGTGCCACCAGTTGCATGCAGAATCTGAGGAATGTTGTTTGAAATGTTGCCCCTGTACACAGGCAAACTTATTGTGTCTGTCACCCTGTCTGCACCACAGGGGTTTAGATGTATTATCATCATCAAGAAGGGTTCGCTTCTATTGTTGGTAGCCCACTGTCAGCATCACATGACAGTACTCCTCTCAGGCTGGAGTGCTCTGTTTTTTGACACAGACAAGCATACTTTTTGCTTCATTCATCCCGTGAGTTACTCACATCAACAGCCAGGTCATTTGATTTGCAACAGACCAAATGTTTCATTCTGCTTTTAAGGACAGAATGAGTATGATTGGTATATATTTGAATACATCCAGCAGTGTGATCTAGCTATAATTTAGTTCATGTCTTGTCTTGAATGGAAATAAATACATTTTCAACATGAGTCATAAAAGAAGTTGCTGTTCATATCATCACAGGATTAAAACAGTGGGTCTACTTGGCTTTCAAGATTACAGTAGCTGTGGTTTGGTTCTCCGCTACACCTACCCATTATATTCTTATCATTAGTGATGTGTTTTCAGGGAACTTGAAAGAGGAACTTGGCAATGTGTAGTAGATCACACTACTACTGGTTCTATTGTTGCATTTGAACACAAACCAATTTTGCTTCATGGACTGTTTTCCTGCACTAGGTGAGCATATTCAATGTTCCCATTCTGTTGTTTAATTTTAAATATTTGAGTGTGATGTTCTATCTTTAATGAATGTAAGACCATCTCCTGACTCTCTTGTTTACCCAAGCAGCAGCAGCAGAAAATAGAGCAAAAACAGACTTGTATCTACCAATCTGTGATGAAGGAAGCAGTGTGGTGATGTCTGCCTGATTTTCTGCTTCCTGCCATAAACACATGGGACTGTCCTCTGTGGCCAAGTGACAGGCACAGTGTGTGGCATCTTTGCAGCATAAACTGATTTGCATTGAATGGGATGCCTCCTGGTGCTGGAGCCAGAAAGATGAATGATTGAAAGCCGCCCTGACAGCAGGGCAGGCAGGCACGCAGGCGGTGGCCCAGAGGCCTGAGGACCATGTGACCCAATGTCAGGGTACTGGGTTCATTCAGTGGCTGCTGGCAGCAGCCCAGCTTTTCCACACAGGCAGCAGTAGCAACAGGTCTCTCCCATTAAAACAGCAGCGCTCTGTTGTGGCTCCAGAGCCGGTCTTGTGCATGTGTTGCTCTTTTGGTTGTGGTGTGTGCGCTCAAGTTTGTTTGTGTGATGTATCCCAATGTGTATATAGTGTGTGTGTGTGTGTGTTTGTTCCTGTGTCACAGAGTACACACTAAGATGCCAGAGAGATCCAACAGTTTGTGTGATCCCTAGTTTGAATAGCACTCAGTGTGCTTTTTCAAATCCCTCTCCAAGATCCTCCCAACATCAACTGTGCGACACAAGCACCACAACCCCTTTGCAATAAACAAAAACCCTGGACAAAAATAAACTATTTTCACAAACTCACTTTTGCTCATTGATGGAAGCTAGCAGAATGGCAGTAAATGGCGCGGTGATTGTACATTCACCGAGAGATGTATTTGAGCCTGGGGCTGTACTGATATGACTCAAAGTCTGTCAATAGTCACATCCACTTCCTGTTGTTGTCCCTACCAGTAAGCTGGATGAGGCTACTCAAACAGAGGACTCTTTTGATGGCCTTACTCTGTCGGAGCAGCAGCAGACAAATTGATTTCAGTTGATGGTCAGAGATTGCCTGGTGCAATATGTGACATTTGTGTGAACAAGCATGGCAATTGATCATTCTATTGCTTCTACCCTGCATTCAAAGCCGTCTTTATAAAATGAAAAAGTACCGTATGAATCAAAAGGTCAAGTGTTTTGGTTGTGATAGCCGGCAGTTTTTTAGTATGTGTCATTGATGACTAACTGATAAGTCTGATGGAATTCAGCCTCATTTGGTTTATCTCGTCTCTATCCCGTCTTCTATCATACATGGTAAGATTATTGTTTAGCTTGATATTCTACCCATATTTAGTTTTTTGCTGCACTTACACATCCTTCTCAGGACCCTTTCACATATTTTAGTATGTCAATGTGACAGCAGGTTATTTTCCATGCCTGTTTTATGTGTAAGGAAACCATGTTAACATCAGCCCAGCAGTTTGCCTCGCCAGGAACTAGTAACATTTCCCTACTGCTTCCACCACAGGTCAGGTGTGAATAAAAACAGCATCACTCACAGAAGCAGTGCACCTTCACCTCACAACATATTTAGGTAGCCCATTTGGTAGCTGGTCTGGAGCTTTTGATCAAATCACATGATCTTCTTCATTTGATATATGTGAATCTCAACTGTATTGTGTTTTTAAACAAACAAATCTAGTTGGATAATGCCACACACAAAGGGCTTTTCTGATTGTTGAGGGCACAATCACTGCAAGACAGAAAATCTACAATGGATTTGACATTTTATTTCCTAGACACAAGGGATATAATCTATATTATTTTAGTAAGAAAATAATGTAAAGAGTAGATTTCAAGTAGTAGGAGATGTGAAAACATTTTGTGATGTCCATTGGTTAACTGATGTTTTCTTTCTCTATATTGTCTGTGGTTGATAACCTTGATGGTTGGGTACCTTTCACATCTGAACTGATACCAGTACCGGTACCTGGAATTCGGTACCCAACGGTACTTTTTTCCAACAACAAAAAATTCAGTTGTAAAAAATATTCCAAAACGATTTATCCTATTTACTTAGAACGTCTTATTTATTTAAATTTTAAACTGACATAAATTAAATTAAAATTAAACCCGTCCCTCTATCCTCCCAAACCTGTCCCTACAACCTATTAAATGATATGATTCAATTTGTATTCTTGTATTTGTGTATTATTCTTTTTTTAGTAGTGAAGTTTTGAAAAACTGTAATTGCACCACTTTATCGGCATTGGGGTGACTCCTTTTGACTTCAACAAAACTGCAGAGCCGACGTAGTTTGCTCCGCCCGCACCTCTGCGTGCGTGTCGGAGCTCCAATCTCTGTCAACATGCAGAGAGGACAGCTAAGTTTGGGCTTATGCGCTCTCGTTTTGCAATCTCTATATATATATATATATATATATATATATATATATATATATATATATATATATCGTCCAAACTACCTACATTTTGATTATTTTTCTATATATTTTCTATTGTGATGTCGGAAAAACCAGCGGCTCAACTGCGTTACGGCAATAATTACGCCATTGGATGATCCTTTATGTTCTGATCCTTGCACTTTATGCTCACTTTGCACTAGAGTTCTTAATAAAATGAAAAAAATACTTGAAATAACTTATTCAGACAGTGTTATACAAAAATAGGCTTTACCATGTAAATATTTCTTTTATCATTGACTATTTATTAAATTACCAGAAACATTCTATATTGTGATATTTATTGTTATCGAGATATAAAATTACTTATATTGGGATTGAAGATTTTGGCTGTATTGCCCAGCCTTGTTGTATCTGATGTTGTTGAGTTCTCCACGTTTTTTCTGTGATAATGATTACAAATCATAAATAATACAGTGAATTTAATCATCAATGTCTAATATAATATAAGAAATTGTTATGCGCCTTCCACGTTCATGCTGAACATCACTGTGGTAGGCAATACTGCACCAGAGGGAATGCCCTGTTCAGAACAGAATGATCAGGGGGGAACAAAAGTTTGGAGGCCTTAAGTCCATCATCCAATTCAGTTTTAGCCAAAAAGCAAATCTACAAGTAGGATAATAATCACTGCCACACCCTCACAATTTCACATCCTACAATATGCTTAGCACAAACACAAACATAATACTCATCAAACTGCTTAATAAGAGACCTTACATTTTGAACTCCGGTTGCTACCTGCTTACCAGATAAAAATCCAGCAAAATGGATGAAGTTACAAAAATCATCATGGGTACATATGATTAAATGGGACAAAAACACATAATTTTGGCTAAACCATCAGGATAAACAGCCCATGCAATTGCAAAATAAGTCGTAAAATCCTTTATTTAGGCAGCCTGTGTGAGAATTGTTTTAGGAATGGTTGCGTGGAATTTTCCAACAGTGGGGAGACTTCATTGTGAATGCCAAAACTCTGGCCTTACACAGATGTATGAACCTTGCAATGTTGTAGTGTGAAAGGGACTATGTTGGTTTTAGCATTTCCTCCACTAACTGGGGCCATAAAACACTAGAATCCTCTCGATTCCACTGCCTCTCTTTTACTATGTTGAACTGAGGGTTAATATTAAGACAAGTGGAAAAAAGCTTTCACATTAATATGGGGCTAATTTTTACTTTTCTCTTACTAATAGGTAACCACCATTGAGAAGGAGGCTGTAAACCCCAGGACCTTGTTTCCAGGCTCCTGCACAGAGCTAAGAGAAGGAAACTCCGGAAACAACGCTGTCTCTCTCCCTGTGGGAAACCTGGATCCTCCACCCTGCCCACCAACATGACCAATGTGGTAATTGTCAAGGAGGGGTGGCTGCATAAAAGAGGTAAATGTACAGATAAAGTCTGACCTATAAAGTTGTATTTATTATCAGTTGTAAATAGTTTTATTTTTGATTTTTTTTTTCTGTAACTGCACTTTAACCTCTGCTGTGCTGAAAATCAAAGTGAAATAAGATAATCTCCATTCATTTTAATTTCTTTTTATAGTATAAAATTGTAACGTGTTATCTCAAGACACTTTTACAGATAGAAGTAAGTAAGTCTAGACCACACTCCATAATTTACAAAGACCCAACAATTCCAGTAATTCCCCCAAGAGTGGCGAGGAAAACTTCCTTTTAGGGAGAAACCTCATACAGACCCAGGCTCTTGGTAGGCGGTGTCTGACGATACCGGTTGGGGGTGTGATGAACAGTGGCAATAATAGTCACAATAAAGATAATGGGTATGACTAGAAATAGTAGTTGTAGTAGTTAATGGTGTAGCAGGGCACTGCAGGGTGTTACAGGATCTAGCAGTATGTAGCAGGGCGTAACAGGGTAATCTCTGTATGCACCTCTTTACATTATTTATGTGCTATTGTATTTTTTACAAATCCAGTAAGATGTTGTATAGTTATCATCACCTAATGTACTAGAAACCCCAACCAAACTTTCCGGTTAACCAAGCTGGCAAAGAACACAAACTATCCAAAAGCCCCAAATATGTTAGTATATATATTTGTTAGTATAAATATTTCAAAATCCCCTGATAAATGTAAATGGATTTAAACTGCAAAACAAGTACTTGGTTTCATGGAATACATGCATATGGCAGTTTTCATATACTCAAACTACTTTGTGTTTGAGGGCATAAATGGTGTATATTATTATTATTATATTTTTACTCCCAATGGTTCAAATATTTCACAAATCCTCATTACCTTCATTCCTGAAGTACTTGGATTAGTTTACTGTAGTACACTAATGACAGATTTGTTTTCTAAAATACTGCAGAAAGGGCTGGACTGAATGACATATGTGCAATGTGATTGATTACCGGGTAACTGTATTTAAACAGGCTGTAAGCCAGATCTAATGTAAAGAGCCATCCTTTTGCAGAGTCCCCATTTAGCTGCTCTAGCTCTGTTTCGGATGCGAGTCCTGTTGTTTGGACGAAGAGGCATTCCTCACATACCTGCTGGCTTTGAGCAGCTTTATGTGTGCATACTAACTCTGCCTTCAAAATGTAGCTGCCTCACGGAGCCCACTCCACCACCACCAGGGGAAAAATGGGATAAGGAACTTGTCCAAAACCACTGAAGGCTCCCAGGTCTAGTGTCAAGAAACCAGGCTTTTACTGGAACTGGCGAAACCAAGACTCTAACTCAGGTGATGATCAAGGTGATGGGCGCAGGTCACTAACAGAGTTCCTGGGACTCTTTCGGGCGGGGGGGGGTGGGGACAGTGTGC
Source organism: Etheostoma perlongum (assembly GCA_026937815.1). Lineage (NCBI taxonomy): Eukaryota > Metazoa > Chordata > Actinopteri > Perciformes > Percidae > Etheostoma > Etheostoma perlongum. The sequence goes on along the minus strand of CM049390.1, from coordinate 10,148,085 downwards.
CGCTGTGGTGTGTTAGCCCACGCTCCCCCTCCTCAAGGCTCGGGCTAAGAGCATAACAAACTGCTGTTTTAGGAAAGGGTCTGCCTGGTTTGGCTCAGTTGGTCTCAGGCAGACACACCCTGGTCCTTCCACTGAGTGAAAGGACAAAATGTTGGGTGCTAATAGTGTTTGATTTGCAGAAGCTCTGTTGTGAGTATAGCAAAGTTAGAAAATGGTTGACAAAAAATAAAGTTTTATCTTAGCCACAATCTTGAATTGATTTCCTACAGCTCTTCATTGAAATCTATATAGCAAAACTCTTGTAATTTATTAGCTTTCTGATAGAGCCCGACCGATATATCAGCGGATATTAGGCCTTTTTCTGATCTATTGGTATCGGCATTTATAATGGCCGATTAAAATAAATAAAATCAATTATAATAACAAATAAATGATTCTGATAAATGAATATGGTCTGTCAACCATGTTATGAGCGTTGGCGTTGCATAGTTTGTCCACCAGAGCGCGGTCTACAACGTCCCTGTTGGCAACACTGATTATTTTTCTCCAGTATTTCCCGATACCAGCGTTTTAGGCAGTATCGGAGGCAATACTGATACTGGTATCGGAAAATCTCTAGTAAAAACGACATCCTTTCTTGAGAAGGGAACATGTAAAATTACATTAGTTATGACCGTCAAAGGTTTGGGCTTCAGTGTCATTTATTCTATAAATTTGTAAACTCAGTTATTTCCTGGTGTTTGTTCCTTTCTCTGTATATTATTTGTGCCACAAAACGGCCCAGGTCAATTTTTCCACACCTATAGCAGTGCTGATAAGAATGGACTATTCTGATTGAGAGCCAGTGTAAAACATAACTTTAAAAGTAGTCAAATAGTAAATGGTGGAAAAACAGTCAGGTCGTCACACACACACACACACACACACACACAGTTGTAGCAGTGACACCCTGCTAGTTGTTACACACATACACACACTAAACAAACAACCCTTCAGGAATAGTGAGTTGGCATGTTGTCGCAGCCCAGCAGCTGTGCCCTGTGAAATGTCATCCAGAGCTTCTGTGTTTTGATTGGAGGGCGTCCACCTGCCTCCTTGACAGGAAGGCTTTTAGTGTCGCATCACTGTCATGCAGTCTTGCCCCAGAGCCACTGCACAGAAGGTGAACCTGCAGTAGCCCTGTCCTGCTGTCCATCACCTTCAGCCAGGCAGCCCCCACTCAACCACTATCATTCCATGTTGCACCTTGAGTGGAGCTTTTTTGTGTGGTGGCGCCACCCAAGTGACTCACATCTCCATGTGGGCGTGATAATAAATGGCTTATACCGCTTCCAAGTGTGTTCAGCATGCTCATTACTCCCATGTGTGCACTCAAAACACCAATTTAATGTTTTACAAAAGATAGCCCTTCATATCTCTATCAACATTTTGTGTGGATTCCATGGACATGCTAGTAACAACATTTTTATTGGACATAACAAAAGCAGGTAGAGTTAAAGTATGGCCTTTTCCCCCAGTAATGCCCAATTAATGGTGCTACATAATGAATGCATTTCATGGTGGGCCAGTCACTCAGCTGAACACATCAATGTCACTGACTCTCACTCTTTGATTCCTGTCTGATTAGTCATGTTCAGCATGCACGTGTAAACTGTTTGGAAGCTCCTGAATGAAAGTAGAGTAAGCATTGTGCCTTAGTAGCCTGTAACCCCCCTCCCCCCAGTAGAGTTAATCTGTCATTATAGCTGCAAATTCTCAGCCTTGGAGTGCTCTGTACATTTGTTCCAGACAGACTGCACTCAGTGGAATGATCTCATTCTGAAGGGCACACCTTCATACTTTCTTCTTAAGCCTTGTGCTGCAGTAATGTGTCTGGATTGTCGACCCTGCCAGGGATGTGTTGGTGTGTGACTGTTATCTTGGTTGTCTGCTTTAGAAGGACAGTTTTGGAATGCAAGACAAAGCAGCGGAGTAGGTCGGGAGTAGTGTCTACGTACGTCTGGACATGGCTATGCAAATGTGTAAAGCATGTTTATTCAGAAGTTACACTGCCAGCAGGACATTACCCAGTGCCCTTATGCACAGGCCGTATCGCAAGTACAGGCTTGCAAAAACACTGTAACTTTGTTGTTAGTATCATAACCAGTTGTTATGTGTCCCCAAATGGTACTTCCTCTTTAGATCTTTCACGGAGTGCACCCACACACTTTGAATGTGCCTACGGCCTCTAGTGGCCACAAAGACCGAGCAGCATGTTATTTCTTATTGCAAGTGTTTTTTCCAAAGTTTCCATCAAAGCCAGAGCATCATCAGACATCAAAGAGGCAGATTGTGGGTTCCCTAGTTTCCAGGGAAGTGCTGCGGCCAAGAACCCAGTGAAGCTCAACAGAACAGCACTCGCTTGTCCTCCCCTCTTCCATGGCCCTTGTTTGTTTGACTCATTTGCTCCCTGACAAGTATAAAGAGCCGGCCCCTTCGTTAGGCTAACGAAGGCCCCAACAACTGTTGGATTTGGGTGGCGCTCTCAGCTGGCTCTAGGGAGGGAGAGAAAGAGAGAGAGAGAGAGAGAGAGAGAGAGAGAGAGAGCGGGACAGAGAGAGAGAGATTTGTGATGTTCCCATAACATTGCTCAGTGACCTATGCAGCCTCAGGAGGAGTGGATGGATGTTGTGTGTGACATGCCACAGAGACCCTCTTGCTGTTTGGTTTGGAGCTCATGATTGGCTCCTTTGCTGGTCATGCGGCTGAAGGACACCCATGAGCTGCTCCTTGTTGGTGGTCCAGGAAAGTGCATGAGACACAAAGTGGGAATGAGAGAGGGGGAGAATAGAGGAGAAAAGCATGCATGGGTTTTGTGAAACACTAGACACAGTAGTCAGTGTAGATGAAACATTTTTTTTCATCTTTTGAATATCTGTGCCTTGTGCATCTGGTGAACAGGCGTCGAGTAATTCAGCCAACATCTTCTCACATTTGTTTTAGTTTTCCCTCTATATTAGTGATCTCAGCAAGGGAATGTGGTGTTTCCTGCACAGTTAAATGCTCTTCAAAGAAGCAGGCCCACCTGATTAAGAATGTCTCATGATGCTGCAATGCTGACTGTCTCAGGACTTTGACTGGCTGCCAGCTCTGCTGCTGGGTTCGCCCAGGCTCCTACACATTCCCTCATTATGGCTGTCATGGGCCACACTGCTGCAGCAGCACACACACAAACCCACACATTTCTTACTGCAGAACTAGAGCAAAACCTCATCCAATTTGCAAATATCTATATTGTGAGGCTTTTACACATACAGTAATCAAGTCTCGAGTGACAAGAGCATATACAATTTATAATTATTTTAATTGTAACAAAATGTTTATCTTGAATCTTTTAGATAATATGTCACGGTAAGGAAGTTCCTTTAATCGTGAACAAAGTTATGCAGTGCTTTACTACTTTAATGTGATCACATTATGTATAAAGTAATATGCCTAATTAAACCCATTGTGTATCTCTGTTGTTGAGTACATATTGACTTTTGTCTGCTGCACATTTTTAACTGATAGTCAGTAAACATTAAATAACTGTACATTAAATAAACAACTTATGAGACATGTTAAAGATTTAATAGTTTTTCTTCAAAATTTAGGAGCTGAAAGGTCAGACCTGAGTTTCCCTACAATATTTATTATAACCAGGGAACAATCATTAAAGGGCAATGTGTGTGGAAAACAAATCATAGAAGCTAAATAACAGAAACAGTAAAAGGGATTTTTGTAGAGGTAAAACTGAGTAAACTGGCGGAGAATTCTGTGATGATGGGTCATTTAGTGGTTTGACTGAAACTAATAGATGTAGCATGTTTTACTCTTCATAAACTTCTTGTGATTAACTTAATCACAAGAATGACTCCAACTTTTGGTGATTAAATATTCAGACACTATCTAGTTGATCACCAGCAGTAGCAGTGCCAGGCAGATTCGGGAATGGAGCCCCTGTAGGCAGCGTCCAGCAGCAGAGGGTGTCACACCGGGAAGCCAGCACTCTGGCCGGGTGTCTGGCCATCAGCGCGGACCCCCTGCTCTGGGTAATGGGAAGCAGTCTTCCTGCTAAATGTGGTGGAGAGAAGTAAATTACTGAGGCGCAGCTGTCTGCAGACAGGCTGGCTGGCATGGTGGGGGGGGTCCAGCAGGCTGAGGGAGGGGGCACCTACACCGCTCGCCTACTCTCACGGCAAGCCTGCTGTGTGCTTACTTTGCTGTGCAGAGTCCGCCTGCTTGCCACAACTGTGGTGCTCTTCAACACACTACATCTCTGTTACTCTCTTCCCCTTTTTGTCTTGTTTCCACGCTTTCCTCTCAACTGTCCTTCCTCTTGTTCTCTTCCTTTATCCCACATTCTTCCTCTTCTCCTTGTCTCTTTTAACTCCTCTCTTTTCTCTCTGCCTCTGTCTGCCCCCACTTCCAGCGCACACTGCTCACCCACAGCCCCACCATCCTGTTGCTAGGATAATGACCCTGCTGACAACTCAGACCCATGGCGGAAGGACCAGCAAAAAGCTCCCAGTCTCCGACATCAATCACATAACTGGCACCTCTCTCCAGTTTAGGGAGGGCAGCGGAGACAGAGAAATAAAGAGGATGCTCAGCTGTCTGCACACTAAGAGTTGACTGTATGCTCAGATATGTCCACATATACTCCACATCAGCTTTATTGTGCTACTCAGAACATATTTCACAAGTTATTCAGATGCCATACAGAAAGGTTTGTCATACCTTTAGAAGGAAGTTGGTCTTGACAACTTTCCCTAGCTGGCTAACCTATCTCCAGGAAAAAATGGATCCTCTGGATTAACTCCTTGGTTGTTTGGGGGTGTTTGATCTTACACTGGTCATTGAGAGTTCATTGGCACTAATTTGCTCTAAATAATGTGTGTTTATTTGTTTGCCATGCAGTAACCCAGTTAACTAATCCATGGACTGCTTGTTTACCCAGGGAGAGGGGGCAAATCTCATCTCAGCCCCAGTGTGGCAGGGGGGAACTTCCCACAGTGTCTCTATGGTAATCAGCAGGTGTCACTCACCATGGAGAAGAAGTGAGGGCTTTCTTATGAGCGTGAGAAAGAGAGGCTGCCTCCATTGCTCCCCCCCCACCCTGTGCTTTTTCCCCCTGTTGGGTTAGCAGCGGCAACCACAGTGACAGAGAGAAAGAGAGAGGGATAAGGGGACAAGACAGAGAGGGCTACATTGGAGGCCAGGGTGGCCCTTCCCTGCAACCTGTTGATGCTGTTGCCAAAGCCCTGGCAATGCAGTCCCCCATCCAGCTGCATGGGAGAGAGAGGGGCCAACAAAAGAGGTTTTGAGAGGAGGGGGATGTCAGGAAGATATAAAGAGAAAGGGGGGATGTAGGAGCCCAAACTCCTGGACACTTTAGGATGTCATTTGAGCCTTGTGCTACCTTATATGGTCACAGTGAAAGGGGCAAATCAGTGTCTGGCCAGCACAAGAAGCCCAGAGCTTTGCGGCTCAGAGCAGTGGATGGTGTGGGATGGAGTTTGTGGTTGCTGGGGCTCAGTGGTGACCCCTGCATCAGGGAGCCCCCTCTCCTCTGGAGCGGGCGGCCCATGGCTCATTGAGATGCAGGGCACAAGGTGGCAGGCCGCAGCTGCAGCCTACAGGCAGAACCCGGCAGAAAAGGGCCGAAGGGGCAGAGGAAAAACCAACAAAGGCACAGCCCCCCCCCTCGCTTTAGAGTTCTAATTCCCTAATCCTCAACCTCCGCCTACCCCCGTTCTCATCCGATTCTCACCACTCAAACACATACACATGCACAGTTCATGCAGTTACCACTGGCTCCCTTCCTCCCATCCCCAAGCCATGAATGGCCAGACGGGGACAAAACCCAACAGCAGCCCCCTCAGGAAGTCCAACCGCTGGGTATAGGCACTGAGAGGCGCATTTTGTCTGATCCACTCTTGGTTCCTCTCACTCATCCACATTAGAGAGGCTTGTGTGTGTATAGTTTATCTAGTGCCAGATGACTAAAGTGGGCCTCTGTCATTGCGTTTACATAGTTACACAGTAGGGCTATGGTCTTACCCAAGTTAGGTGAATAACCAGGTTATGCCAGTTCTCCCTGTATACATGAGTGGGGAAGAATGACGAGAGTTTGTGTTGTTGCTGTTGTTTTTGGCGTTGTTGCTTCCAACTGCGCTCTTCTACTTCTGGGTCAAAAACCATAGTAGTGGAGTGTGGATGACTAGTTACAGCAAGGAAAATAAGCATTTGATCACCCTGCTATTTTGCAAGTTCTCTCACCTAGAAATCATGGAGGGGTCTGAAATTGTCATCGTAGGTGCATGTCCACTGTGAGAGACATAATCTAAAAAAAAAAAAAATCCAGAAACAATCACAATGTATGATTTTTTAAAAACTATTTATTTGTATGATACAGCTGCAAATAAGTTTTTGAACACCTGTCTATCAGCTACAATTCTGACCCTTAAAGACCTGTTAGTCTGCCTTCAAAATGTCCACCTCCACTCCATTTATTATCCTAAATTAGATAAGCACCTGTTTGAGGTTGTTAGCTGCATAAAGACACCTGTCCACCCCATACAATCAGTAAGAATCCAACTACTAACATGGCCAAGACCAAAGAGTTGTCCAAAGACACTAGAGACAAAATTGTACACCTCCCCAAGGCTGGAAAGGGCTACGGGGAAATTGCTGAGCAGCTTGGTGAAAAAAGGTCCACTGTTGGAGCAATCATTGGAAAATGGAAGAAGCTAAACATGACTGGGGCTCCATGCAAGATCTCACCTCGTGGGGTCTCAATGATCCTAAGAAAGGTGAGAAATCAGCCCAGAACTACACGGGAGGAGCTGGTCAATGACCTGAAAAGAGCTGGGACCACCGTTTCCAAGGTTACTGTTGGTAATACACTAAGACGTCATGGTTTGAAATCATGCATGGCACGGAAGGTTCTCCTGCTTAAACCAGCACATGTCAAGGCTTGTCTTAAGTTTGCCAATGGCCATTTGGATGATCCAAAGGAGTCATGGGAGAAAGTCATGTGGTTAGATGAGACCAAAATAAAACTTTTTGGTCATAATTCCACTAAGCGTGTTTGGAGGAAGAAGAATGATGAGTACCATCCCAAGAACACCATCCCTACTGTGAAGCATTGGGGTGGTAGCATCATGCTTTGGGGGTGTTTTTCTGCACATGGGACAGGGCGACTGCACTGTATTAAGGAGAGGATGACCGGGGCCATGTATTGCGAGATTTTGGGGAACAACCTCCTTCCCTCAGTTAGAGCATTGAAGATGGGCCGAGGCTGGGTCTTCCAACATGACAATGACCCGAAGCAAGGTTCTGGCGTGGCCTAGCCAGTCTCCAGACCTAAACCCAATAGAGAATCTTTGGAGGGAGCTCAAACTCTGTGTTTCTAAGCGACAGCCCAGAAACCTGACTGATCTAGAGAAGATCTGTGTGGAGGAGTGGGCCAAAATCCCTTCTGCAGTGTGTGCAAACCTGGTGGAAAAACTACAGGAAACGTTTGACCTCTGGAATTGCAAACAAAGGCTACTGTACCAAATATTAACATTGATTGTCTCAGGTGTTCAAATACTTATTTGCAGCTGTATCATACAAAAATAGTTAAAAAATCATACATTGTGATTTCTAGATTTCTTTTTTTAGATTGTCTTTCACAGTGGACATGCACCTACGATGACAATTTCAGACCCCTCCATGATTTCTAAGTGGGAGAACTTGCAAATTAGCAGGGTGTTCAAATACTTACTTATTTTCCTCACTGTATAACCCACGGAGTATTCACAGACGCGTAACCCAATCTTACCCCGGTTAATGTGTACACATGTATGAATACCCCGGTTACCAAAGGAGTTATCTAGGTCTGTTAACCGGGTATGAGAACTCAGATTTTAGCTGAAGTGAGGTGTTTACATGGCGTTTGAGAAACCGGGGTAATGCCTTAACCCAAATATAATCCTCTTTCAAACATGTTAAAGTGCCCATGTTATGCTCATTTTCAGGTTCATAATTGTATTTTGAGGTTGTACCAGAATAGGTTTACATAGTTTCAATTTCAAAAAAACACAATTTTTTTGTTGTACTGCACACTGCTGCAGCTCCTCTTTTCACCCCGTGTGGGTTTCTGTTCTAGCTACAGAGTGAGATATCTCACTTCCATACTATCTTTGTTGGGAGTCGCACAGTAGCTAGGTAAGGTCACATCAGCTTGATAGGCAAGGCATGATTATGGGGGTGGCTTCTTCTAAACTTGTGGATAACCTGCAGAACAGGGACAGTTATTTGGTAGATTATGGAGAACTAGTTTGTGTTGTAGCAGTGTTTTTTCCATTGAGAACGAGCTAGCATAAGCATGCTACTCTAGCCACCTCGTCTTGGCTAGTGACTGAAGGCAGAGGGCATTCAGAAACTTGTATCTCACTCAAAACAGCATGGATATTTATTTGTTTCAACTTCATATGCATGTGGAAACACCAGAGACACAAAATAACACCTCAAATCCCAGAAAAAAGTGATTTCTTTTTTTTCCATAATATGGGCACTTTAACACACTGTTTAAATTATTGTTCTTGAAATGTCATTAAAATCCTATAAAGTAGATAGAACAGGGGAGAGAAAGGGATGACGTGCAACTGAGCTGTTAGTCTGGACACATTGTTAAGACACTGAGCTCTCCTTATTTAAAGCCAACACGCCACTGCAGCTGGGACCTCAACATTCCAGTCGTTGTCACGTAGAGACGGACAGTACAGGATGCTCCTTGGAAACAGCCACTAAACTCTGTCTCCCCCCCCCCGTCTAAAACTTTACACTTTTTTTCTCTTCATTTATTAACACCTCAACAAGCCTGCCTGCCTGGTCAGCCCTTACTGTTAGAAAGAAAACAAGAATGTACATTTTCAGTCACTGTGGGTCTTTTTTTCGTGCAAGTTCTTGAGCAATCAGGTTAAACATTTTAGATTTGTAAAGTTGCACACAGTCAACATCTGGAATACAATGATTTACTTTGATTTTCTTTTTAAATATGTTTAAGAGCTGTCCGTGCATGCGCGACAGGCTGGAGCTGTCCACACACAGGGCCATGCAGCAGTTGGCAAATAAAGATGAATTCTGTTGTGTTTGGCAGCGGTTCTCCCTTCATTATTTTCCACTTTGCCCAGCGCGCATCCCAGACCTCAGCAGCTGCTTGTCATGTAAAGACACTCTATCAGGTCCTGACAGCTCCTCCCATGCACACAGTACGCATGGCTCATACACACTTCACTTGAGTTCACACCCCCACTCACAGTCCTACATATGTGGTGAACATATGTAGTGATCTGTCTCACTACCACTCCGCTCAGCACAACTCTTTGCACACTGTGTAGCTTTCTCATCCCCTCTAGTTCCCTCATCTCTCATCTGGTGTCAACCCCTTCCCCTAATTTGGTTGAGTTCACCCCCATGTCTGCGGTCACAATTGACTTTTATTAGAAAATCTTTGATTCTGGGATGCAGATCGTTCATGGATTTCTTCATAGCAAAGTGTGTCTGTTAGTCGGACCTGACACTTGAAGATTTTAACTTATCTATGTTGTGGTCAGTCTGTCTGTTGGCCAGTTTCCTGTTTTGGAGAAAATGTTGACTTCAAAAGGGTTTAGTTTATATCAGTGATGAAGAACAAACTAAAAAGTTCTCCTGTGTTGTTAAGAGGCCCATTGTCTTTTGTCAGCAGTCCGCACTGTGTTTCTCACTGTACACAGGATGTACTGTATTTGGGGTCTATTCTGCAAAGCATTAAAGTAAAGTCATATAAAATATTGAAAGCAGGGCTAATATATATTTAGGGAATTGAGTGTTTTGTTGATACATTTTCTGGTGTATATTACAGGTATAATATGCTTTTTCCACACATACTCTCACAACAGCTGTCAGTTTCACTTTCTCGTCATGTCTTTGCTTAAGAAAGGCCACAGTGTGGAAAGTGGAACTGAATAAAAGTAGAAGGGGAAATGGGTGTAAATAGGAAGCTGACAAGGGTCATCTTTGTTGTTTATGCTCTGAGCGCAGACTGTTTGCGGGGGGGTTGCGCTGCAGAGTGGTGGAGACACAACCTCATACACAGACAACCGGATATAGCTGCTTCCACTGTTCATGTCATGTGACAAGGTTTGTGGTCACAGACAAGGAAGTTGTAGTGTCCTCCTGTCTAGAAATGACAGTACTATTTAATCACATGTACTGCAAGTTAAGGATGTCCATTGCAGATGTGAAGTTATTTCATTTCTTGGTGCCCCATCTCTGTGACAGTCTTTGTCAAAGCTGTGTCAGTTTTTTTATTTTTTTACTTACAGTATTACATTAGCTGTTTTATTAATCACAGAAAGGGTTTAGACTTAAGTGTCACATTTCTTCATAAGCTTGTTTATCTCTGTTTTATCTGTGGCCTCGCACTAGTGACCATGTAGACTTGTCACGATGTCCTTAATATCGCAGTTACATAATTCAGGAAAGTCAGTTGCTTAGAGCAGGGATCTACAACTTTTTATAAACAAAGGACTCCTTAACTGAGAGAGTTGGAACAGGGATCCCCTACTGCATACTGTATATTGTATAAAATGAAGTTACATATTAAACTCGGCATACAATAACATGTAGGGCAGCCATAAACTTTTATATCAACCTTTTTAGTGCATAGAACACTATTAAAATAATGATTGTCGGCATTATTTTATAAATCTTTTAATGTTATACGTGCATGTGGCACAGTGAATCCTTAGGGTGAACTGTATATGTGGATGGCCTTAGTGACTACCTTACCTATAGGCCAGTAAGCCTATCATCAGTGGGGATTTGTATTCGTTTGAAGATTACTGGCCTATAGCTAAGGTAGTCGCTAAGGCCATCCACATATGCAGTTCATCCTAAGGATTTACTGTGCCACTGTATGTGTAACCTTAAAAGATTTTTATAAAATAATGCAGACAATCATTTTAATAGCTAAGTGTTCTATGCATTAAAAAGGAATGAATAACTGATTTAGGCTGCCCTACACGTTATTGTAGGCCATTGGTTTAATATGCAACTTCATTTTATACAATAAGCGGTATGTATGTCCCTGCTCCAACTCTTTCAGTTAAGGGTCCTTGGTTTAAAAACGTTGAAGACCCCTGCTATAATATATGAAATGTCTTCACTCAGTCTGGACGTGATTTGTGCTGCCAAACTCAAAGTTCAAAACTTAAAGTTGAGTGTACGCCTGCGAGACAAGCATGCACCTTTTGTCTGGTGTCAGGTAGGGGGCTCATTAGTCTCGCTTTGCCAGACCTTCCTTCACAACGCTGTGGAGCTGCGGAGGAGGGTGTGGCTACTCCAAACAGCATTCCGGGTTGGGACAAAAATCGTGCTCTGGTTTATTGGCATTTCTTTAAACCATTCAAAAATCATAACGAGCGGCGATAACCGCTGCACGGAGCCCCGTGCCACTGGAAAATAGCCTTGGGAAGGAACTTGTTTTGGTGTTTCATACTTTTAAGGTGTCAAAAGGGACAAATCTTGAAAAGTGACATTTATCTGTTATCAGTTTCATTAGTAAAGTGTTTGTTTGAAGGAGGGTAACAGAAGCTCATATTGATAAATCTCCTACTTCTCCCCTACAGACACACGTCCTCTCTCTCTCACACACACACCACACTTCTGTGTTAGAGGAAATGGGGCAATTAAGGACAGCTTGCTACAGCTCTGCATGGGGTTAATATGCAGCTCCGTAATTAAAAATAAATTACACTTTTCCTGTATAAATATTCAAGTCCCTTTTCACTGTGTGCCCCTGCCTTGTTATGGTATGTAAGCTATTTTTTCCACACGTCTGCACAACATCTGGCGCAACATTTCCTGAAGCATCACCGGAATAAATTGAGTTTTGTCTGCGTACGAGAGATTCATTTGTGTGATGCTTGTGTGTCCAAGCAAATGGGATACACACGCATGGCTTGAGGTTATGGGTGTTGTCCAGAAATTTGGAACTGTGGAAAGTTTTTATTTATTTACTGTATTTGAAAATCGAATTGAGGCTTTGGCAAACATGATGCTTGTGTTGCAAAATGATTGATAGGAAAGAGACAGAACAGTGGTTGCGGTTTATAAAATTATTAAATAAAATGATAAATACCATAAGTGTAAATGCTGGGGAATTCCACTGTCTTTTTACAGGTCTAAGGAAGTATTTGTAAATCTTACACAGTTCTGTAAAGCCTTATGTGACTCTAGATATAGCTGTGCAAAATTACCTTGATGTAAACTGAGGCAATGTTGGTTGGGGCTCTTCTTGAGGCTACTTTAGCCGCTACTAGCACAACACACCAGCTACAACTAAACTGTTGACGGTCAAGTTGCATTGCTGGTAATGTAGATTCTTTTTCATAATATTAGTGTTGATGTCTAACTATTGGAGCAAGCCTAACTGCGACCCTCAGAAGCACTTATCTCATTACGCCAATCCTGATTGGCTGGTGAACCTGTCTGAACCAGGTAATGCCACCTACCATAAATAGTGTGTGCAGATGGCACAGCGTCATTCAAAAACCTCTTCTCACCCGGAAGATGTCGCATCAAGGTTAGTTGGCTTAACTGTCCGCAGACAGTTCTTACCTAGCTTCTATCACCAGGTGCTAGCTAACTTTGTGATTCTGCTTCTCTGGTCACACCAGATCGGGCACAACCTTCTCCTCTCCCCACTGACCTGAGAGACGTGTGCAAATGTGCAGTGAAAAATTTGGAAAGGAAAGGATTGCCACTGGCTAAGAGTGCATCGAGGCAGTTTCTCCCCGTCTTCCTGAAGCTACTAACCGAGGTGGCATGACCATGGAAAGACCACCCTGGCTAAGATTGCAGCAGCATAAGGCTGATACCGGCGCCTCATCCCTCGACTGTGTGGAGTTGGAGGGCCTGGGTCTCCTGAGTATGCCTCTGATGGAGCCACTGGTTATGGCACATCTTCACCCTGTCAAGTGTCTTCCCGGTGGCCTACACTGCCATCTAAGTCAGACTGGTTTCAGTCGGCCCTGACCGAGAAGGTGTATAAGGCTGCACTGCTTTCGACCAGAGCACTCAACGTCCTCTTGCTCCTCAGTATGAGAAGACGTAGGACCCAGCATCACTCAAGGAAATTCTGGTCATCTTGGACTTGTGCATCTGTATTCAGCACTGTGTGGTCCAGGCCACGGGGATGGCGTTGGGAACCATGGTTCTTCAGGAAAGGACACGGTGGCTCAACCTCGCCAACATGTTGGACAAAGAGAGAATCTTTGGCTCAGCCTTACCCTCCATGCAACGCAGATGTAAGGCCAGTAAGAAGCGCTGCAGCTTTGTCTACCTCTCTAAACCTCTGTTCCCCCTCCTGTGCAGCGGAAAACCTTTTGCCGCAGTTCAAAATCCCGAGACAGCTAAAACCCCAGATCACTGGTGCCGTCGTGGGATTTGGCAGTGGCTTGCTCCCACAGTGAGACATCTCAATCATATTAATCAAAGAACCGGGGTTATGAATATAACCTTAAGTTTTGACAAGGAAGAAGATTGTGTGAAATAAAAAGCCCATCTCTAATTCTGCTGCATTGATTTATATAATACTACTCTTTTAAGTATACAGGATATAACTAAGTTAGTTTTATGTCTAAAGTAGACAAAGCTAAGAGCCTACATGTTTGCTTGCCAGTTCAAAGAAACGTAATGAGGATAGAAACGTTTTTGGACAGTTTGAATGTTCCCTAAGAGTCTAGATTGCAAGTGACTGCTGGAAATGAGGCAGACGGGACAGGGGAAAGGGTCCTGACTCCTACTAAAGCCACCATTTGTCCTGCAGCTGACCTACACTAAAAGAAAGACAGTGACAAGGTGGTCATTTTAAGGTGCACTAGTGAACAGCATAGTAATTAGATTACAGGAAAAGGGTTGCACCTCTGGGAATTAAAACCGAAAAAGAAAGAATACTGTTTTGTCAATAATCATGAAACCACAATGTAAACAAAATGGTTGTGCATTGGTCAGCATTCTGAGAATGTGAAAGCGTGTGCTGTTCCTCAATTAAGGTTTGTCCGTGAGCTGAAACCTTCTGAAAATATCTTTGTCACAAGTTTTTTTTTTTTTTTTTTTTTTAACCTTGTCTCATATAACTCAGCAGTCATTTTAATCTCTTTCTCATATCAGGAGAATACATCAAGACCTGGAGGCCGAGGTATTTTCTTCTGAAGAGTGATGGTACATTCATTGGCTACAAAGAGCGACCGCAAGATGTTGACCAGCTGGAAACCCCCTTAAATAACTTCTCTGTCGCACGTGAGTATCTGCTTGAGAGAAACCACTGCATTTTCCCCCGTTTCTTGGCAGCTTGCTTTACCCTTTTTTTTTATTTGCTGCTTTCTTGTTTTTACTTGCGTTGTTATCCTCTCTGAAAAGTAATTATTAACAGGAAAAAAAGCATTTGTGGGTGCCTGTGAGGTAAAGGTATGAAAGCGAGTCCTCTAATCTTCTAATATTATAACCAAGTATCCCGTTATTGTATGTCACTGTAAATTGGCTCTAGTATCATCTCAACAGCTTAACTGCAAGTTTCTTACAATGGGGGCACTGCTCCAGGGTAGCAAGCTCTGCCACTGAACATGCATGCAAGATGTCTTGCTCCTGACATTAATATATCAGATGCAATTCCTTTTCTGTGTGTGTGTGTGTGTCTACGCCAAACTCAGTTTTAATACTGTGACAGAAAGTAACAACAAGAATTGCCAGGAGCAGATAGCCCACTCCATCTAAAATCAGAGAAAGTTGTTGTGATAAACTGTGCAGATGACTGAACACAGCAATTAGACAAAATTCTGTTTGTTTAACTAAATGTTTCCTCCCTGACACTCTTGACTTATCGTGGGTATTAGCCGCCTGATTTCAAGTATTTATCTCTGAGTTGCTCTGAGGCTCTGTCTCCATCAGTGGTGGCTTTGGTTTTTGTCACCAGTGCGACCCCACATCAGAGGACACATGGTACGTTGCTGCTGTCGGGGCTGCTGCAGCTGGATTACATATTCAGCCTGATGGAGCCATGTTGGATCTCAGTGGTGGTCCACTTCCCTGTCCTCCATCTATCAGACAGAGGCCATTTTGTGTCACATTCTGACATATTTGCTGACGTGTTTCATTTGGGAACAGATGTTAATGTGAAGGAGGTGCAGATGGAAATCTCTGCTTTCTAATTTCAGTTATTAGACTGTTGTGAGTAATTGTTTTGCAAACTGCTTACAAGACAATTGTTTGCTGCAAAAGTGTGAGAATTTAGTGAAACGGAGGAAAAGGGTGTGATTTGCTTTTTAATAAATCCTTAAAATAAATAAATAAAACTTGTACACACCAATCATTTTTAGTGTGTACTTCTATTTTGCTATTTTACATCACTCATTGAAGTGTTGGTCTGAGAAATCTAGCACTTTAATTATTTTCTTATATTATAATTATTTAATATTTGGAAAAAACAAGTGTTTAATTGTAGAATTTTAAATGTGTAAGTGAAATAATAATTCTAAGGAGTTTTGGGATTTATGTCATACTACTCAATATCAAAATTGTTATCAAAACCTATATTATCAAATGTTAGATTTTAAAGTAGCTGACAAGTTAATGATTGGAGTTGTTTTCCTCCACCAAAGTGCACCTGTTCTTTTCCAAATTGGCTGACAGTGTCTGTTAGGGTGGCGATAAAGATAAATGGCTATAACTGTGGTTCTGTCTCTTTCCTCTGCTCCCCTACACACTGGCCCTTCTCGCCATCTCCCTCAACTCCCTCCCTCCCTGGCTGTGGTCAGAGTGCCAGCTGATGAAGACGGAACGGCCCAAGCCCAACACATTTATCATCCGCTGCCTGCAGTGGACCACTGTCATCGAGCGCACCTTCCACGTGGAGACCCCCGAGGAGAGGCAAGCAAGAAGCATACACCTCTCAATTCACAGAGCAGTAAAACACAAATCATTTACATTTCAAGAATTTGCTCCTGTTGCTAGAAAGCTGTTTAACAGCTCTGTCTTTCTAACATGTCGAAGCACACACAAATGTACACATTTAATCAGTTATTGCGCTTGCACAAGGTCCACTGGCTATTGGCAGAATGTGTGCTTGAAATTGCCTTCCTGTTGATAAGAAAACAATTACATGATTGGGCTGCGGGGCTTACATGATGGTAAACTGGCAGATGTAATCTTTCTGCTGCTTGTGCCTCCCTCAGGGAAGAATGGACTAAAGCCATCCAAGCAGTGGCTGAAGGCCTGCAGAAACAAGAGGAGGAGATGATGGACTCCTCTCCAGACCCCATGGACATGGAGGTCTACCTGACCAAACCCAGACAGAAAGTGGTAAGGCCCATTTACATTGCTGTGTATCATCTACTTTGTGCTATCCTCACATTGACACACCTCAGCATTACCATACACTTTTAAGTCAACCACCTTTATTTATTCCTCCCCACCTTAAGTATATCCTGGTCTTCCAAGTTGACCATTACTCTGCTCCTGCAGCTCTTACACCACTTTAGCCCACTTTACTTTGCCTCTTCCAGGCTACTTTCTACTTTCCCAACATCAGCCGTGAGTGGCTTAGCACCAGATAGTATGTCCACCAGGTCAGGACATAAAGGTCCAAGGCTACCGGATTGGATGTCCCCCATTTTTCAACATTCTCCAAAGTGCCGGGGTCAGAGGTTAACTGAGACACAATTACATATAGGCCGAACCATTAGAGGAGTGGGAGTTGCATGGTGGGTGGAAGAGTGCCTTAAATGCTTCTGTGTTGTCAGCGGGATTGTGTCCCCTGGCTAGTTAGAGAATGAGTTTGTTAATGCTTCTGTTTGTAACCAAATGCCACTGTCTCTCCTCTGGTTCTCCAGACTATGCACGACTTTGAATACCTCAAACTCCTGGGAAAAGGCACTTTTGGCAAAGTTATCCTGGTAAAGGAGAAGGCCACAGGACGCTACTATGCCATGAAGATCCTAAAGAAGGAGGTCATCGTAGCAAAAGTGAGTGGATGCCAATAAGCAAGTAAGGGGGGGAGACACACTGGGGCCGGTGGAGCAATGACTGATACCTAAATGGTTAGCCATTGTGAGAGTTGCACAAACACTCTTTGTGGCTTTTTTTTCCAGGATGAAGTGGCGCACACACTCACAGAGAACCGTGTCCTCCAGAATTCAAAGCATCCGTTCTTGACAGTAAGGAGCTCCTCCATATACCTAAACAAACCTTATTTTAACTCAGAGATTCTCTTCAATCCAACTCCTCAGCATCCATTCAGAATTTTACCAGGAATGTTTTGAAGAGCTATTTTTACAAAGGCTGCAGTTGAGCTGGGCTTTTTTATAGCAAGGCTGGACATTTTTTTTGTTTTATCAGTTAACTCTTCTGGGTGGGTTGTAGTGAAAGACATTTTGAAGGAGTTTAAGTGGTGGGTGGAGGCAACACATAATGTGATGTTCTCAGTACAATGAATGGGACCACAGTTGTTGAAAAGCCTCAACACACTGGATACACTATGCCGTATTTTTATCTTCTCATTAGACATTTGTTTTAAAAAAATGAAACTAAAGGGTCAAACCTGCAAAGTACATTGTGATGTTTCATGTTACAATCAGCTGTTTAAATGCCAGGTTCCTCTTGAATTAGCTGGAAGCATCATCAAGTTCTGCTTTGAGCTTTCTCGCTTCTTTCTGCAGGGACTGAAATACTCCTTCCAGACACATGACCGCTTGTGTTTCGTCATGGAGTATGCAAACGGTGGTGAGGTAAACCATTTTAACCATCACTAAATCTGCATCTGTAGGGAAATCATAATACTTTAGAACAGTTTTACTGATCCGATTTTCCCTGGAATAACCAACCTTTTCTTTGTCTGTCCTCTGCTGTCTTACTGTCAATCTCCCCTGTTTCCGCTTAGCTTTTCTTCCATCTGTCAAGGGACCGTGTATTCTCAGAGGAGCGGGCACGGTTCTACGGTGCAGAGATAGTCTCAGCGTTGGACTACCTGCACGCTGAAAGAAACGTGGTCTATCGAGATCTAAAGGTAGGTTTGGAAACATGTCCTCACTTTCTCTCATCTTCGCTGTCAACCTCTCTTTGTCTTTTTCTTTCTCCTTTCCCCCCTTCCCTTCATTTCTCCCCTGACAGGCTATAAATAGTTTTTGCCTCTATTGAGAGTAGTGGCAGTGGCCAGGGCTTATTGATCTGCCTCCCCCAGATCAGTCTCCAGACCTCACTGCAGCTGGAGGAAGGATAGGTCCATACGCTTACTGCAGCTAGACATAAATAACCACCAGTCCTCTTTGAAGACATTGCCACGGCCTTCTGTTACAGTATGAGCACAGTGTTCTCAGTGGGTGATTTTTCTTTTTTTTTGTGCACTTTGTGCATGATTGATTGCAATTTGCTGGCAGTACAGCACTATTGGTTAACATAGAGAAAATGTCAATCATCCTAAAGGATAGACGCTGCAAGGTTTTAGCTTCTCCTTTTTTAATATATGCGTTCACAAGCTAAACAAAACTTTTAATACTCCAGACATGGGATCAGAGTGATGCTGCAGACTGTTAAGACATGTTTGGGTGTAGGAGGGCTATGGGGGGGTTATCGGCGTTGCAGTGGGCATATGCAGCCCTACTACTTCCAGCTGATAAAACTATACCAGCCAGGTCAGCACTCTCTCTCTCCCTCCCTCCTTCCCTCCCTCTCCCTTGGGTTTATGAGCCAGGCTCCCAGCCTGCTAGGGTTCTCCTGAAAATGCCAGGGTAGCAGGATTGGAGGATGTGCTGACTCCGGCCAGGCACTGTTGGCCACGTGTGAGCTACAGCTGCCAGGTGACTTTAACTGAGAGAGAGCAAGACAGAGAGGGAGGGAGGACACAGTGATATTAAAAGGCCATGCAGCCTTAAGTAATGACACTGCATGATGCACATCCTTTTGTAAGTTACCTGTACATGTAATCTTGAGGTATGTTCCCATGCACCTTTTGTTTAGGGAATTTTCAGCTATGCATGAAAGTGTTGTTTGATTACACTGAAAAAGTTTGGCATGTTGCAAAAGTAAATATGTGATAAAGGCTGATTTGTGCAAATATACCTTTTTGTCATTTTAATTCCATAAATTTATTCTACTACAGAAAAGGCATTCATAAAATGCTACCGTTACATGCCTCAGCTACACTAAGAAGCCCATACAATTAAGAATAAATTGAACTTGTTTAAAGAAGTTTTAATTCAAGATTGGGGGGGGCTTTTTGCATCTTACCTCTTTCTATCAAGATAGCAGCAGATAGAAACACAATGTATACACGGATTAAGTGACCAATTCATTCATTTTAATTAAAAAAGGAGAAAACGCAAATGACAACTTGGGTGGTAAGCAGCATTTCGTCCAAGTAGTAACTGGTGCTCAAATGATTAGGTTATCTTGCATAAAGGTCATTGCTGGAAGCGCGGGCACTAATTGAGATTTTACTTTTGCCCAAATGTTTTAAATTCACTCAATACTTGCCCAATAATTTCATAGAAACATAACTTACACTGAATGTATTTGCATGTGTAATGAATGCCTGTATTTTTGTTCATTTAATAATTAATTAATATTCACATTAATTATTAATTAATTAATATTCCCATCACCTCTCAGAGTTATTTGCTTGTTAACACACCTGAGACATTTTTACGATATTGCTAACATTTGTCTTATTTCTGTTTACTCCTCAGCTGGAAAACCTTATGCTGGACAAAGATGGACACATAAAGATCACAGATTTTGGCCTGTGTAAGGAGGGGATCAAAGATGGTGCCACCATGAAAACTTTCTGTGGGACGCCGGAGTACCTAGCACCTGAGGTAATCACTACAGTAATTCTGTCTACCTAAAATATTGACTTCCCCCTTTCTTGCAATAAAGTCGGTTCAAAGAAAATTTAAAAGGAAAAAGAAAAGTCATCTTTCAGGTCACTTTAGAGTTGCCAGAGTCTCTGAAACACTATGGTGGGATAAACACTATTCTTAAATGTCTAACATAGAACTTTGAATTGGTTGAGAACAAATCAACAAGTGACCCTTTGAGCCCTTCAAGGAAGCACATGTATTCAATATGTTTCTTTACCTTACCTGTTATTTAATAAACAAAGACAAATTGAGGTAATTTTGAATAGATTCCAAACAAAAGTGCTACATGTGTTGTTGGACATCAGTGGATAAAAAGAAGGGGGAAAAGAAAGGGCAGCTGTCCCAAAATGCCTATCTAATCTCCAGCTGAATTCTATGAGTTAATGAGTGTACCGTGTGCCCAGGGTTGGGCAGCCTGCTCTCATATTTGCTGTATGGGGAGGGGTGTGGCTGCTCCCTATTGCGTGCAGGTATTACAAGTGTTGGAGTGGGCTGTGTAACCTGATATTGCATTGTGACTGTTGACGGTGTGTGTGAGTAAGCACGGGAGTGTTTGCGCTAGCCCCTCGTCCATTGCCGTAAAAATGTTTTCCGGTAGAAGGGTGCCCATGTTGACACAGTTGCCGTATCGTTGTTTTTAGCCTCCTTTTGGAATTTTCTGCTTGGGGGAGGAGGAGGGGTGATTGGCTGGCAGCGCCTCAGGAAACGTGAGCTTCCGCCCCTGGGAAGAAAAAAAAAAAAAGACCACATTGGCTACAGCTGTTGTGTGTCACCAGGGGAGCCACAGCCCCACTTCTGACCTGGATGCCTCGCCTGACCTGGGGAGAGCCTGAGCTGTCATTAGCACGCTACTCCACAATGCTTCAGGCTGCTGCATAGGAATGTATAGTTGTTATCTTCATCAGTCAGACCAAACCTGCCTCTAGCCATGAACATCAAGGCAAAGGACTGGGCTGTGCTAGCATTTGAAAATTTACTTACTCACACCTGGACAAATGTTTATTTTCTGTACTTCTATAAACTTTTTTTATAGAGTTCCCCACTTGTCTATCCTAAACTATGTCGAGCCCACTTTGCCCCTCCACAGAGTAGCACAGTCTATGACAGCTCCAGCCTCCAGCAGTGGAGCGCAGGGAGACATCAGGGGGTGTTACCATGGCTACAGGGTCGCTGGCGAGTGTCTCTATGGAGTGCAGGCCAGGCAGTGTTACAGGTTGTTCTGCAGTAAACAATGACCTTGTTGTGTATGCTGCACAGGAATGCTGTAACGTCTGGGAATATTCCACCCAGAGCAGTGGGGGAGAGGGAGGGAGGGAGGGAGAGGGAGGAGAGACCCAATCTGCCTGACCAGTTTGTCTCTGGAGTAAAGAGTAGGACAAATTCACTTTGTCACTTTTATTAAGTTGTTACAAGAAGAAACTCATTATTGGCTGAGGGAATTAGCTTTTAGGGATTTTCCACAAAAAAACTGGACAGGTTTAATCTAGCCACTGAAACTGATTTGGATTCATGAGCTTGGAAGATTAATGGCTGTCAGTGCAGAACTTTGTGAACAAAAAAAGTGCAATATACAGAGTAGCGCGCTCCCAGAGAAGCAGCAAGTGTTTGTTCTTTTATCTCTCCTCCCCCTGTCTGTGCTCCTTTGGGGCAGTGTAACAGTATTAGTTTGGGGCTGGGGCCCAGGCAGGCAGGCCAGCAGTCCTGGTTACGTATATGAGGGATGAGCTTGGCTCCTGTGCTCCTGGCAGCTTCACAGCTGTGGTGCTCTTCTACATATATGGGGCAGCTGCGGGCCCAGCTGTCGCACGGTGTGAATCACACGACAGCGGCGCTGGAAATAGAGACGGCCCAGTAATCCTAGCTCCACACCGGCTTCACGTTACTCCCCCTGCCCTCCCAATCCTCCTCCTCGATGCTCACCATTCACCGCAGCGGCAGGCGGTGTGCCCACAGACACATGCGCAGCTGCGTGCGTGTGCACTCACACACAGTAGTTTTGATCCTTTTACGGACACATCCGTCCATCTGTTTTCCAGGGCACTCTCTCGGCCTGTGCACTGCTGTGTCCATATCTAATTCTATTAATCCACCCACGTCTTTTTACCAAAGTTTCTATTCTTAGGTCTGAATTGCCTAGCATCACGCTGCCTGAGGTTTGAGAGAACAGACTGTTCTCCTTGTCTTGATTTCACCTTCAACATCCGCCTGGCGAGGTAGAATCCAGAACATGTCCCCTGAGACCTTGGAACAACTCTGCTCAGCAGCACATTAGTCATGCAACAGGTTGCACTGTTCAGTGAGCACAACACTGGAAGAGTTTGTCTCATTAAGAACTGTCAAGAAAAGTCATCCTATGGATATAATAAGACTAAATATCTCCCTCACTTCATTGAGCAGTTTGTTTGTAGGACTGGTCTGTGTTTGTTGCCACACATTTGCTTATTTAAGCGACTCACGCCTCGGCTGCTTGTTGATCTGTACGTGTGTTTGTGTATGTGTGGAAGGCCCTGTGGTGATTAAATATGCAGGGCTCCAGCGGAAACTCTATCCTTGCTCCAAATGTGAGATGTGAGTCAGTGCTGGCTGGACCTGCCTCAAAAGCTCAGACCAGAGAGGGTGATGGGGGACAGTTGCTTTAGGGTCTCTATGTACAATACAACCTAGAGAGTTGCTGTCTTCACAGCCTTCTGTTGTTCCGATGTCCAAACTCAACCTTTATTGGTTGAACTCTTAACTGCAGCCACACAACCGTATCAACTGAACTTTTATTGAGCTTGTGGTACAATTATTCAGTGAAAAAAAAGGTAGATAAATTATACTTTTTTCATGATAATTATAAGACAGTTAAGTGTCTTATTAAAGAATATAATACCTACGGACTATACCCCTTCTCCAGGGATTTAAAGTAACTCATGAGCATCCCCCAGCTGCATTAAATGAATGTTTACCCCCCTTCATCATCCCTTAGGTGCTGGAAGACAACGATTATGGCCGTGCTGTGGACTGGTGGGGTCTGGGGGTGGTGATGTATGAGATGATGTGCGGCAGACTGCCTTTCTACAACCAGGACCATGAGAAGCTGTTTGAGCTCATCCTAATGGAAGACATCCGCTTTCCTAGGACACTCGGCCCCGAGGCACGCCGCTGCTCTCTGGCCTTCTAAAGAAAGAACCAATGCAGAGGTGAGGAGCCTTTACTCCATCCTCTACATTATATAAGTGAATCTCAAAGTGGGTGTCCTCAACTTGTTTATGATGCAAACATGTATTTGAGACACAAGCTTATGTGCCATTGTTATGATAGAATAACTGCTAAAGTTGACGGAATTAAAAAAAAATGTTCTGTCTTAACACATTCTTTTGTACTTGTCTTCCAGGTTAGGTGGAGGGCCTGACGATGCCAAGGAAATCATGCAGCACAAGTTCTTTGCAGGAATTGAATGGCAAGATGTTTATGAGAAGAAGGTCAGTTTCTTCTAAAATGTTTTCTAAAATACTAATGTTGCTTTCTTTCTCCCTCCCTCTCTCCTTCCGCCAAGGATCAATAAACTTATGTCGGTTGTATGGCTGCCATCTTGAAAAGATGTAGATTGTCATCAGAACAACTGTTACCAAACTGATGCCGCTGATGTGTTTGTATCTATTCTCCTTTCCGACAGCTGGTCCCGCCGTTTAAGCCCCAAGTTACCTCGGAGACGGACACACGATATTTTGACGAGGAGTTCACAGCACAGACCATCACTATTACGCCACCCGGACAAGGTAGCACCAAACGATACACATCTACAGATACCGTATACTTGATACAACTTTGCTTATTTTGTATAACACTACTTTAAATCAACAAGTTGCCCTTTATTGGGGAGCTTTAGTGTTTGAATGTGGAAGTAAGGCAGATGTGAGCTGTGGACTGTGTGAGAAAATGAATTGCCACCTTGTATAATAAATTTCCCTGCACCTCCTGTGAGACTTTGTTAGGAATGAGGAATTACACTTTCAATTTACTCAAGATGAAAGTAGACTTTTTTTCCCCCGAGGGTAACTGAATTACTAATCCTTAAAAATGAAAAAAATGGTTAGTGAATTCATTTTCATGTGCAAACCCCCCTTTCATTTTCATTTAAAACATAAGCTGTCAGGGAGTATTTTCCCCTTTAGCTGCTTTCTTGTGTGTGTGACGCTTGAGTTAGTTTTGGGGAGTTTATAAATATGAGTTAAATCATTCTGCCAGCATACAGAGCTCCCTTGAGAGGAGTCTCCCCTCTCCTGGAGAACCAGTGCCATTAAAAGGATCATGCTTCACAAAGTCATCAAAATCATCATCAAAATTACAGCCACTGTGTAAATGCAAATGTGACTCTGTATAAGGGAAATAACAAGATAATAGACTGACAGTATATAGGATTCGGACTGTGTGATATTGACAAAGTCAAATAAAATTATATTTTTTAATGAATATTTTGATATAATGATGTGAAAATGTGGTGCTTTTAAAAAGGTACAGAGAAAAAAGCGTTTTAGAAATGATGATTAGCAATGTAGATATGAATGACAAGCAGGTGGAGCATTAACTGTTTATTTCAAAAACATTAAAACAAGCTCAGAAAGTGCACCGCTACTTGTTACTTTAATGCAGACTAGGAAAAGTCAAGCTCCTACTACAACA
Source organism: Etheostoma perlongum (assembly GCA_026937815.1). Classification (NCBI taxonomy): domain Eukaryota; kingdom Metazoa; phylum Chordata; class Actinopteri; order Perciformes; family Percidae; genus Etheostoma; species Etheostoma perlongum. The sequence continues at coordinate 10,123,456 of CM049390.1, read as the reverse complement.
GTATAACAAGCAACATCTTAGACAATATCTGGTCGGATTATATCTCCCAGCAATAGGAATACATAGATTCATGTGTACTTCCACTTGGAGTAGGTAATATTGTTCAAATCCTCTGTCACACTACTATATATATATACATAGGACGGGGCAATACGGCCAAAATCTTCTATGCCTGATATAGGTAATTTCATATTTCAATAACGATGTATAAAAGCATATAAAGGAACATAAGATGCAAGGATTACAACGTAAAGTAACATCCAAATGACAAATATATACTGTATATCGTCTTATCGCTCAGCCCTAACCGTATATGTAATTATGTATCCAAAATCTGAGTATGTATCATTTACTGGAATATTGTACATTTTCTGAAATGAATTGAAAAATGATTGAATAAAATACTAGATAAAACTGTTAAATAACCAGGCAAGAAAGCCTGTTTTTGTCTGTCCAGTAAATTAAATACTAACATTGCTCACAATGGTTTTAATATACCCAGAAATATTAAAAGGGGGAGATTCCAAGGTATAAGTGGTGTTGCAAAATTACTGGCAGTAGACAAATGTGTATTGTTTCACGGTATATATTGTCACACACTCTTGTACAAGAAATAAGCAGTTCTTTGCCCTCTGTCCTCAGAAGACAGTATGGAGTCCTTCGACAGCGAGCGGAGACCCCACTTCCCCCAGTTCTCCTACTCTGCCAGTGGGACGGCCTAAACGACTCTCATACATTCCTCCAGTCCCACCATCTCCCCTCACCCCACCCGACTGCACTCTCAAAAGACCGGGGCCACAGCCCCATCCTCTCTGCATTGTCTGCAGATGCCGTTGGTGGATGTAACATTTCCAATCTGCAAGTTGTGTTTTCCAGGAAGGAGGAAATTCAAGACAAAACAAAGATAACTGTGGTTGTTCTGTGAGGACTTTGAAGACTGACCACGGAGAGAGAGTTAACACTGCCCTGCATCTCCTAGTTGTTATGTTGTAAACTGAGCAGGCATCCATACACCATAATGAATGGGGAAATGTAGTTATGTTGTGCACAAATTAGGCCACTGATGTGATTTTTGTAGTTAAAACATACAACTGAAAATAAATCAACCATTTCAAATAGAAATAGGCACACTGTGGACCAAAACAATCATGTGAGCAGAGAGTGTGTTGTTTGTTGAGTGGGTAATAAATCCATGTTTTCCTCTGCAAGACTTCTGAATTCAGTCCATTCAGACCTCAATCGGATCCAAAAGTGAATGTACCGTATCAAAATAAAGTCAATCTTTCTGCATACATATGTGTTGAGAACATGGCTGATTCCCCTAAGACTGAATTACCATCTTCTGGAGGATTTTTTTAAATCACTTTTCTACTACCCTGATGCAAAACTGACACAAAACGGTCTGTTGTACTCTCATGCTACACCACAATGAGTGATTAATCAAGTGTGCAATACAGTCTGATGTAAGGAATGGAAACAAAAAAAATGCAGAGTGATTCATCCTTAAGGTAAAAAAACTGGCCTGCAGTGGATTCCTCTTGTACATTAGGGTCACTGAGAGACCACCAATTGCCTGTCAGGATAATACATAGCACCTCCATTCCTCCTAACCCCTCTAAAGTAAGTGCTTCTAGTTCCTGATGCCTTCCTATCTGGATGCTGTGCTGCAGACACCTCCTGGTTTCCCTCTGATCAGAGCCAGTCACTGCTGACCCTGATCAGAAGCTCTTCTCTCCTCTGGCTTTTCCTCCATGTACAGAACAGTATTGGGTGTTTTCCACCCAGTGCATTCACTGCTGCCTCAATGAGGTCACTTTAACATAATACACTTCTTTAGGAATACTTTGCAAACAAACTGGGCTTCAGGGGAAACCCACACAAAGAGTCATCTTTGAAATGCTACTTTAGGGGACTTCTGTCCCTTCACGAGCTTCTGAGTTATTTATATGAGACCAGCATTGACTAAAATGAGTTTTACTGTGCCAATGATATGCACTTTGCTGCCCCAAAATGATTGTATTTGGACTTTTATTTGTACTTTATGGTTGATAAAGACTAAATTAGCTTCTTTTATAATGTAAATTCAATTTGTGTGTACAAATAAAACAAGAATTGCTTGTTTAAATGATTACCCCCTTTTACGGATGACTGAGGCGAAACTGAGACTCCTATTTCAAAGTGTACTAAGAAGTATCCAAAAGCGCTTCAGTATTTTTTTTTAAGACAGATAATCATTTTTCAAAAGTGCATCATACATTATTGAATGTAATGGTTTTTATGATATTGTTTTTACTTCAATCGTTTGTTACTTATTCCTATGCACGCTTACCTTTTTGGTGTCACCTTCTGAAAATAGGGAAATTCATTTTTATATTTTTTATTTTTTATTTCAACTTGTTTTGTACCTGCCCTCCCATACTCCTGAGACTGAAGACACCAGCTTTAGTAAACAAATAATATAAACTTTGTACACTGTTTTTACTTGTTTCTTTCAAATTGATGAAATAAAAGGTCTTAACAAAAAGCTGTGAAGACTCAGACTTTTGTTACAAAATCTTACAGCTCTGTCCTCAAAGCCATACAAATAAAGTCAAGAAATAAGGGACCGTTCGGTATTTATGGAATGGACCACCAGAGGAGAATAGGGGAGGGTCATGTCTTTGTATTCTTTGTTGAGGGGAGGGTCATCCAACTTTTTTTATTCTATGGGGGAGGGTCAACCAATTTTTGTATTCATGAAAAAAGCAACATTTCAAAGTGGCTTGTTTGGTGCATATTTGTCCATGTAGCTCTGTCTGTCTCAGCCTCCGATCGCAGTAGAGTCCCTCCCTGTTTAGTCAGCCAGACAATTTGAGCTGTAGCTTTGTAGAGACCGTGCGATTTCCCAAACTGAATAAATCTCACCAACACATTCATTTTCATGATTGCCATACTGCTTAGTTCAAAAACACCAACGTGCGAAAACATAGCGGACCAAAAAAGTTGAAGCTCGTGGACAGCATTCAGCCTGGAGGCCTTGAGACGGGAAGTCTCAAGCTTTATGATTATTTATGAAATTGTGCATACGAGATCCTTTTCAAGTCATTTCAAAAAACGGAGTGGAAGCATACAAGCTCTCAAATTGACGCTCATCTGAGTACTAAAGTTTTGGATATGTTCAGCTTCAGCAGCTTTACTTATGCTAAAATATACAATTACTGAGTCCATAGCAACCAGTTCACGTGTTGAATTTGTTATTACCCAGTGTGCTTTGTTGAATGGTCTCAATGTTTTATTGTTTAATTTCATGTGAATACTAGGTTACTAGAGGATTAACTTAGTATTTGAAGTGTGTATTTAGTTTCCATGCTTATTGTGTTTCCACGACAATGTTAGTGGGTAAATCTACTGAAATGGCCACCGTAGTAATGTATAAGATGAGAAGGCAGAGGTTAGCCAATTGTTAAGCGGTTATATTAAAACCAATGGCTACCTGTATATCTTTACTAAGTGCAAACCATATCAGAAAGCATCAAAAACTTGGTGGGCAGGGTAAATCCATATCTCCCAATCATTTTTGAGGGTCATAGGATAATGAGTTATTGGCATTGGGAGGATAAAGTCTTTCTTTGTCTAAAAACCCCCAAACTCCTCTGTTAGCCCCTAATATGAAGAAACAAAGTCTATTACTTACTAATCGTATTGTTGGATAAATAATCAATGTTGTCAAATATGGATTACTGTGTCTAAACATTCCCACTGTTAATGAAATGACAATGTTGAGATGGTAATTTTATAATTTATACTATAATGTATATACTCTTTATTGATCCCCAGTGGGGAAATTACAATTTTAAGAAATGTCTATTGTTTTCACACAACTATCCTTTCCAGTCTTTCTGTTTGCACCCAATCATGTTCGTCACCATCTCATATTACTTGTTTTTCTCCCTGATTTCTTAATCTTGCACTTTTCATAACTTACTTCAGTTTCATGAAAATTGAAAATTTTGCCACATCAATGTGGATTCTTTTTTGGCTATCTGAGACATAAGACTTCTGAGTTCCTTTAAGTTGCAATACGTCAGTAGGCTCTACTTTCACTCTCTGCCACTAAATAGGGAAAGAATATTCAATAGCAGCAATGTTGTTTATCTAAACCTCACTAGGATCACACCCTACAGATACAACATGGCTAAGTGTGTGAGACAAATGTTCCAGCACACAGCGGCTCTGACGGTGTCTTGGCCATGTTCTCTGCCTCTGCAGGACTGCTCAGGTCCACGTCTGGGGCTCTGCAGCTGGTCTGAGTCAGAAGAGATGGTCCCCCCGGGCTTCGGGCAGATGGTACAGTCTCTGGAGCAGATGTTGACAGCCAGGGCTCACAGTCTGTCTTTTGGCCAGCTGCAATACACAGTGCCACACAGCGAGACCGAGGCTTGGCCCAGTGTGGCGCTCACCTGACAACCATCCCTCACCTGACTCGAGCATGCACTCCCCAAAACACCCCAGAGCTGGCGCTGAGGGTCTGCCACAGGCCTCCCCTGGGTGAGGAAAGTGTCATTCACACAGCATGCAAGCCAGAGCTCCTCTCCTCTTTGTACTACAGACAATCATGTTTCCTCTTATACCAAAATATGATATAAAGCCAGTGGAGGCTGCCATTGATTTTCACTAAGTGTATGGACTATTGGGAGGGTTACTCTTGATTAGTAGGATAGTGATGAAGTGAATCCAGACAAATGCCACTATCTCATATATATTTTGCTTTTAGAATCTTTAGAAAAGGATAAATAAGAAGTAGCGAGGCAGACAAATATAAAGATGTTGAAGCTTTCAGAGACATGAGAGATGCAAGAGCAGCTGCAAATCTAAATCAGGAGGATGTTACATCTATTTTCTACTTATAATGCAATAAACTAATAAACTATTTGGCATTTTTTGCTTGATTAAATTCTATGTATAAGATGTTTTAATAGAAACTATATTAATATGTACCACCATATAGAAATCTTCTTTTTTGTCAGTAGTGAGAGTGCAAAGTCAGCTGCAGAGGCAGGCCTGAACTTGCATTCTTGTCACTGACTGTTCTGCAACTACAGAAACTACAGAAACAGCATTCACACATAACAAAACATAAACAACTGAAGGATATAGTGAAAGCAAGTCAATTTTGATATACCTGTATATAGCCAAATATCTCAAATCCCAAATTTGCCTCAAGGGGCTTTACAATCTGTACAGCTACAACACCCTCTGGCCTTTGATCCTCAATTCAGATAAGCAAAAACTAAAAAACTTTAACAAGGAAACAAAAGGAAGAAACCTCAGAAAGAGCAACAGAGGAGGGATCCCTCTCCCAGGAAAGACGGACATGCAATTAGATGTTGTGTGTACAAAATAGACCAACATAGTAAAATTACAGTGTAGAACGATAAAAAAATAAAAATAGATTGATTGCAAACATATCCAGGATCCAGGAGGATGGCAAGCAACTTCAAGTGTTGCCAAACAGGCCTGAGCTACACAACCTCCTCTCCACATTGGAGATCTGGAAGAGGACAAACTACGCAAACACAAGAGGCAAAACTCAAGCTCACCATTCACACGGAGAGAAACAAAAACACACACACACACACACAGTGACACACGCAGGGAGGAGAAAGAGAGACAACAGGAGAGGCTGGATCTCCTGAAAGCCGAACATCCAAATCCAAACATCTGGAATGAGGCTCCAACAGCCAGGAGATAGAGAGAGGGGGGGGGGGTTGTCATAGTAGGAATGCCCAGTTGTCACTAAAAACATTAACAGTGTGTCTGTGTCTTCGTTGGGTAAACGTCCTATTGCTGTTTTATAGGGCTTGGTGGACACTGGTGTCATGATTTGGGTGAAGGAGCCGTGTTTTTTCTTTATATGAGGGTGTGACAGAGGTCAGGGCCCTTGGAAACCGGTTCAACCTGTTGACTACAAGCCCCTTCATGTCAACACTAGAACAGGGGTGAGGTAGAGGGGGAAACACACACGCAAACATAGTGTTAGGATTTTTTTTTAGAATGACATAGTTATGATTTAATAATTCTCGTATACCGTGAGCAATATAGCCTACAACCCATGTTTTATGTGGGAAGATTATTTTAACACGCTGTAGACTAGAGATGCCTTTCCTCCTGTTTTACTTAGGCCAACTACATCAATGTGTGTTAAGAGAAATGAATGATGCTGGTTTGTATCTAATATGAGCACAAGGAAACATCGTGACATTGTGGCTTCCTTAAAATTGCATTTAATCTTGACAAAAATGGAAGTTTTACCTGAGACCAGCAGGCCTACGTTACATTGGACTTAGAGCGACATCTAGCGGGCATTAGGCGTTTGTAAAAAGCATTTCCGTTGGATTAATATTCCATATCCACACATAATAACCAGATGTTTTGTTTAATTATAGTTGAAAGCAAATGAGTATATAGACTGTGTTCCGCATGTTGAATTTAATTTGGGGTATTATATTTTAATGGGATGTAATTATGGTGCCTCATTTGCTGCACACTTTTCAACAATAATAAAATCAACTTTTTTAAATCTCAAAGCCAGTCTATTGCTAACGAAATTGCAATTCCTATTTTACTACTTTAGCTCGTTGCTATGATAAATAACTCATTTTCTTTTAATTAAAGATGATTTATTTCTCTTTCTGTTGTCTCGACCGAGCCAGCGGGAGACACAAAGGATAAACAATGTACTATGGCTGTAAATAGAGGCGAAGATCGTCTATACAGAAGATGAATCAAATGGTTAAAATTCTAGCGCGGTCTGCACAAGTGTTCTGTAATCCGATTTTTCAAAATAATGGCATAAAGTCAAACTGGAGCCCAAAGTCTACCAGGCAGCCTTCCGTGCACGGATTTTGTAATATTACAGCATTCATTTAAAACCCGGATGTTGTCAGTAGCACCATATTTGCACTTAAAGTATCCTCAGCAGGCATACACCAGTCTTATTATACATCCATATACATCAGACCAGGACATGTGAGTATTTAAAGAGCCTCCTTATCAGATATCACCCGATAAAACAAGATATGATGGTTTCTACAAGATTACTTGCATGAGGACATACAAGAAACTTTACTACTTAAAGTATAATTACTAAAGTACATTTACTCAATCACTGTCCATAGTTTTGGTATATTTGGATATACTGTACTTGAGCTTTAAGTGAGTATTAACATTTTTAACATAGTCTACCCATCCACACAAACAGATGGAGGCTCTCAACAGTATGGACTAGTCTATAAAGTATAGGCTAATTGATACTGGATTTTTGAGCCAGTAGCAATATTTGGGAGGTTAAATATTCAATAACGATGCATGAGTCATTAATATGTTTTTTAATTTAAATACACAATATGAACAAATAATCTTGAAATGGATATCTCAGATTTTTTGGGGACCAAGGTAGGCCTACATACTGAGCGAGACATTTCACAAGCTAATATTGGCTGATATATCGGCCCGGACTATTTATCAGTCCAGCTCTACCATAGTTACAGCTATTTCTCCTTCAACATTAAAATGGTGCTTATGTTAATGCATCAGTGATAATTAAAAAGTAAGATAATATCTATAATACAATCTAAAAAAGGCTCATTATGCATAATAAGTTCTTATTTGCTTTTACATGTTGCATATACTGTACATTTTGTTGATAATACTTTTTTTTACAGTATGAAACACGATAAATAATATTATTATTAATATACAAATATCTTTTTTTAAGAGTTTTAACTATGCTACTAGAGGGCGTTGCTATCTTTTTTTATCACCCCTTTTTTATGCACCTGGAAAACAAACAGAGTGAGCGCTCTTACTTCTCCCACCTCTCGGCTCAAACTCTACAGCGTTTGATGGACTTGTCAAGCTACGTCACCGTGTCGGCAGAAGAGGCGTTGGAGAGTTTCGCCTGGTTGTCATTCCCAGAGGAAGAAGAGGGTGTGATCGAAATTTACCTGTCCAGTCTTACCTGGTGCTCTTGTTGTACATGTCGGTCGTCGAATTTTATCTTCTGTAGGACATTAAACACTGGCTTCACTTAGAAGTAAAACGGAGAAGGCGTTAAAGGTAAAGTTATGTCCTTGTTAATCATTGAAAAAAAGCTTGTTTCTGTCCAGCCGGAGACTCACTAACGTCAGCGTTGGCTAGCTAAACTACCTTACTGTCACCGACAGGCTCAAACATTCCGCGGTGTAATTAAAAAAATGATTAGTGTTGCCATTACGATACAATAAATAGGTTGTAAGTTAAGATATAAATACCATATCTGTCTAATATTTCTGTGGCAGTAATGTTTAGTTAGCCAATGTTACAGGAAGTGAAAACCTGTCCAGTTAAATTTGTTAGCTAACGTCACTCACAGGCGCCACTTTGCAACATGTTTCCCAGCATGCTTAATGAAACTGTTAAAGGAGTTAATATCTATGGTCATTTTTTTTTATTTGAGAAAAAATCTGCATTTGTGTGAAGATGCTGAATATCGTCTGTTGAAACATGGAAACCTGTCTGTATCTAGCTGGCTGACTCACCAACGTAGAAAACATGTTCAATGTTATTGAATTGCATTATCTCAATAGTAACACCGCCAGACCGGAATTCGTTGGACAAACAGGTCTAACTTAGGTGAGATGATGACTTCCCATCAGTAATCTCCACACTATAGCTAGCTTTTATTTAGGACATTGTTCAGGGACCATTGGATTTTAATAATGCATCCTAAGTGTCATTCATTCAACCCCGATCAGATTCCTTTGACTAAAATGTCATACTTTTGTCTTTTGAATATGTTTGTCTTTTCCCAGGATGCTAAGAAGATCCTGACTCGTGGCCCAAACATGAGTGTGACATCATGGTTCCTGGTCAGCAGCTCTGGTACACGCCACCGGTTGCCACGGGAGATGATCTTTGTTGGCAGGGATGACTGCGAGCTAATGCTGCAGGTGTGTGACATTTTGTGTGTTCTCTTTGGTGATGGCATTGTAGAGGAGTTTGTGTTTACAACGCCAGCAGTGTCTTATGTCTGTCAAAATTGATTTTTATTTTATTATTTTTATTATTCTTCACTGAAGTCTGACAGGACCACTAGTCCCAGAACTATGTGGAACACCAGTGGGAGGCTCCCTACATGCTTCATGCGTGTGCATTTCTGAGCGTGTAACCTGGTGACAGTGCCTCCAAACAAAGTTGCCCCTGATAATCTTTCAAACAATGACTTTTAACACAGCTAAAGCATTCCACTGTTGTTTTTCCATGCAGTGCCTATTATAAACACATTTCCTTTGTGGTTTTTGTATAATACTCTTTCCCTCCTATTTCTACTCACTCTGCATTTAGAGCAGTGAAAGAGGAATGTTGCCTCAGATGCTGTTGTTTATACTTTCCTTAGTCAGTGTTTTACGCTCAGAAAAACCCTGCCAACCACAGACGGCGGCTAGATTGAAAAGTTGCTCATGTCCACATTTAGGCGTCGCCTATTCCAAGAAAAAAACCTCAGCTTCTCCCAGTCTGAAATGATGCAGACTTTTCTGGCGCTCTGCTTAAGTGCTCAGGACTGCTTCCTGACTTGGCACACAGTCAGTTTCTGCTGCAAATTGTTTTTTTAACCCTTTTCTTACTTTGTTTATAGCAAACCACAGTTGAATGTCTGTATCAGGAGAATCCTGTTTGGCGTGTAAAGCAGAGATTGAGTGTTGGTGTCAGGCTGCGTTCACACACAGTCAGACAGTCATTAGACGGTCTGACAAAAATGCAAGTCTTCCCATTCATTTTGAATGGGGCTAGTTTAGACGGCAGTGATAGGGGCCGCAGGGGGCAGCCAGAATAAAAACGCAGCATCCAAAAAGTTAAGACCAGTTCTTACTCCTACGGTTGTTTGAACGTGCCCTTAGTCACACCACATAGGCCTTGAATTGAATGTTTTCACGTTCCATGACAACTGATGTCTGTCTCTGGTGATTAACGCTTGTATCTCCACGACAAGGAGATAGATCATATGCCTCACACAATAGCAGTGGCTGCATGGTGTAGTTACTGTTTCTTAGCGCTGGAGCAAACATTTTCTCTGTAATGAAAAGGGCAAAGTGAAGCTAAGGGTAAACTAGGTGAACTGATTGATAACCCCTTACTTTATGCAGTACAGTATTTAAAAGAAGTTCGATGGAAGACCACCGAGTGAATAGGCCAACACAAACAGTACATGGAGTCTGCGAATGCCGTTTATCCCCATTAGTAGGCTGTGGGGAAGAGTCACCTTTAACCTTTGTGATTTTTGTGATGAGGAGGCCCAGAGTGCCTAATGAGCAGAGAAGAGAGAGTGAGTCAATCAGTCTGAATCATTTGTGCAGTTAGCGCATAATTGAGCAGGCATATTTGGTGGTGAGCACATTTTTCCTCTGGTGAATAGAAAGTAGACCACGTGCACACAGTGTTCTGTATGTATGCAGGGGCTCTGACTCTGGTCGGATGTTAGGTTTTCATCCACTCACAGGTCCTAATTTAGGATCATAGTGTAGCAATGATAATGATGAAAAACAATGATGTGCTACATTAATCATTTAGTCCTTGGAATGTCAAAGAAATTACCCTACAGTTCTATAGAACCCGAGGTTTCCAGATGCCTTGTTTTGTCATAAGTAAACTAGTAAATTCCTACATTTGAGAAAAAGAGAATGCTTGGTGTTTTTGCTTAAAAATGGTGGAAACGAATAAATGTCCATTGACTAATCAGTTCAGTTCAATTACTTTTTTGCATTACTTTCATTGCAGTCTCGCAGTGTGGACAAGCAACACGCTGTGATCAACCACGACCCAAACACAGACGAGCATATGGTGAAGGACCTGGGCAGCTTGAACGGGGTGAGTGAGTCCATCTCTAGTGTCAAACTACCTGTGATAAAAGGAGCCAGCCACTGGGCTCCCTGAAGACTCCAGTCTCAACACCACAAACAATTCCCAGAGCAAAAAACTCTCTGTGTGCCAGAGACGGGGATGGTTGGTAGAACAGCGGTTATCAGAAGACTGGACTCTCCTGCTGCTCTGGACCCCCTTTTTTCCTCCCGTTCTTTCTGTCTTACTCTCCAGCTCCCCCCCTCTATCCCTTCACTGCTCTGTTGCCACTTCACTGCACCATTATCCCAATGAAATCCAGAGTTCAGCATTGGGAGAAACTGTTCTTTGTTCTCAGTGTGTTTCTTTTGGCCTTGCTAACTGCAGCCAAACTAATCAGAGCAGAACAGTGCAAGGACCTGTAACTGAAATCCAACACCGCTGTGTTTTCCTCCTAATTTATACAGTCCATGCTTTTCCCCCAGTTATCTTTATTTAGTCTGCATAGGATAAGATCTGCTCCTCCATTTTTGTCCACACACTTCCAGCATTATCTTTCTTTACAGTGATCTGATGATATACTCTGGAATCCCTCTCACCACTTGTTAGTTCAGGCAGAAGATAGTCCAACTGATCAGCGAACTAAGAACTGCTGCACTGTTGTATTTTAAACATTTTCCAAAAGGCAAGACAGCCATTGCTTAACAACATAATCTCATCAGAGTTTTAATGTGCTGGTGGATTAACTTTCAATGGGAAGAGGGCCAGTTGCAAAGCACCTTACAGTAACTGGGTGTGTGCCACAAGGAATTAGCGAGCCTGTCACCTGTGAGTCAACACATGTACCTTAATAATGACCTGTGAAAATGATGTGAGCTTGAATCTGTTGTTTTTTTTTATCTATTTTGCAGACATTTGTGAATGACTTAAGAATCCCAGACCAGACGTACATCACCCTTAAGCTCTCTGATGTCATTCGCTTTGGCTATGATATCCTTTTTTAAGTCTTATTCATCAAATTTGAGTCATGTTTGACTTCACTTTGATTGGTCCTGTGTGATTTATGTAACCCACACTGAAATGAGCCAGTGGCCGGCAACTGTTTCAGTCACACATTTTTGACATTTTATTTTCTCTGTGTGGTCTTTAGCTACTTCGGCATTTTAAGCTCCTGTGGTTTTTCAGTCAGGGGTTTCAGATTATGGTCCACTATGGACTGAAAATCTTCTGTACCCTTTGACCCCCAAAGCAGAAAACTCATGAATGGTAAAAGATCACATGGGGGGCAGTGGGGGAGAGTAGCTGTTAAGAGTATAGAGACATCTAGCAATGTTTGTGACCAGTGTGTGGCATGTGATGTTGCACATTTCAAAGAGTGAGTCGCCAAAGATATGTGTTTGTTTGAATTGCAAAAGGTCTGTATTGCTTATCTGTTTTTCACCTTCTTGCAAGCTGTAGATAAGGGACATTTAATCGTCTTGGAGGGACGAAGTTGAAAACTAGGCATGAAAGGAAATTCAATAAGAGTATTACAGTAACTGCACACGTACCATACAGATTAGTATGCTGAGTTTGTATGTTTTCCATCAAGTCGCTGCGCCAACAAACATCTGACTAGAGAGCCAGACACTGTGATCATTTCAATAGATGTATGATATCTTTGATTTACAAATTGTTTGCACACTTTAACTCATCCTCCAGATGCTCATGTATATATCCTGGAGAAAAGCCAACACAAGGTCCCAGAAGAAGCTCTTAAAGTAAGTAATAACGACATCACATGCCATTTTTAAGATAGCAGTGCTCATATGCCTTTTAGGAGAAATGCTTACCATAGATCCTTGTTGATAAAGCAGAGTGCTCCTCTTTCACTTTTATTGTCAATTTTTTTATCACTTTGCACATTCTACCTCGATAACGATAAATAAATGATAGATTACTTTTTTGAAGCCAAAATGTTTTTTAAGTTGCTCAGTTGACTCAGACTCGGTGTTTGAGTTATCCTCCCTTATGCTTTCCATGCGGCTGACTGGTCTGGGCAAAGTCACGTGACTACACGTGCAGTAGAATGTTTTTAACATTTGAATGTTTTTTTTATGTCAATAACAACTTCAGAATTTCAATGTTGATAAATATTTGATTAATCATTGAACCCTAATAAATGGCCAGTCCCTGTGTCCTCTGGATAACTCTTCTATGTGCAGCCTCAGCTTGAACACAACCCAGCTAACCGTTGACTACAGCTAAATGTCAGAGTTTAAAAGCCAATTCCATACTAACAAAGGGGTAAAGTAATCTACACAAAGACTTGTATGTACAATTACCTATTGATCTGGTATTTCAATGCTGGATAAATAATAATCTTTTTTTTTCTACTTTGAAGTGTTAACACTAATTTCTACCAGGTTTTGTTAAATGTAGGTGTGTGGTATCCATTGTTAACAACTCAGAGCTAACATGAAGTAGAGGTAAATGGTGGATATTCTTCCTTATACCGTGCATATCTGAGGACAGCTACTGTATATCTGTATTGATTGTTGGCAGAAGGTTTCTCACATCCTGCTTTCCCCCCTGTCTGTTTGTGCAGCATGAGAAGTACACCAGCCAGTTGCAGCTTAGCATAAAAGCCCTGCAGGCCAAGGCAAAGGAAAAACAGCAGCTTCAGAGCCCAGAGAAGAGCAAAGGCCCTGTTTCCAAACTGCAGGACAGGGCTGAGCGAAGAGCCCAGTCTTTCACAGGTCAACAACTCTCTCAGCACATACTCCATAATTGCAAAAATAAGCAGGAAGGCAGCAGGTTTTATGAATGAGAAGTTAGTTAATTGTGGTTGTTGCCAGGAAAGAACTGCTCTCATTAAAGTGAATTTGAATACAATGTTCAAACATGCAAGGAAGAGGAAGTCTTTGCGTGTCCATGTGCTATATGACTTTGGCTATAGATCACTCGATAAGGCGGTTGTGGCATCCTTTATTAAGAGCTTCCCTGGTGGGAGATTAGGCTGCCATGTGAGCTGAGAGGCTGAGGCTACAATCCTATGGTGTCAGTAAAGACAGATCTTGACATCATGGAGTTGGCAGAATGAGTAAGAGCTTGCCAGAAAAGCGGAGGGTTGAAGAGTTAAGGACAAGCAGTCTTATCTCTGGCAGCCATTCCTGACTGCTGACAAGAGGTGGGGTGCTGCAACACGGCAATGATGGCTCAATGCATGTCATAGAGAAATTAGAAAGGCATGCAGGTTTTTCTTGCCAAGTTGTCACTTCTGTACATGTAGCTGGTGGTAGATTTGTTTCTGCTTATACTTTCCAGTTGCTGTCATGCCCTCTTTACCCTGAGCTGTACTGTGTAAATCCAGTATAGGCAACAGTGGAACAGTTAGAGACTTGTTGGTAGTTAGTTTTAGAGAAGCACTTTTGTGAATGAACCTCATTCACACTGACAAAACCTATTCCAGCTGCTGCTGATTTAGAAATTCTATGGCTTTTTGCTTCATTCTTACTTTCTGTAAGCTTAGAAGGAAAATTACGGGTGCTTAAAATAGGACTTTTCCAACACTAGGCTCATATCCCACAAAGTGCCTTACAAATAGGTAATTAAACTGTAGAACTTTGGAAAACATTTAGTTAGCCTTACAAGGACGGGAGTGCAGTTGTATCTACTGCAGCTGTAAGCTAACAACAGTGATCCTGTAAACATGACTGCAAACCCTTTGTTGAACATGCTCACTGAAGCCATGTTTACTAGGGTCCAGTCCACCAATGAGATAACAAAACTAGTCTTCTGTCTCGTTGAATGTACAGTCACAAGAAGATAAGAATTTCAAAGTATGTTACAGAAAATAAAGCTGCACTTGTGTTACACACTTAGACATACACAAAATATCCTGTACTTCACTGCACAACCAGACTGAGCCTGCATATCTCTGTTTACTTCATGCAAATAGATTCCCTTTGGCTGAATTTGATTGACTGACTGGAGACCTTGATACAATGTAGGTTCTTTTGGTTTATTCTGGATCGGATGGAGATGGAGAGCTGCAAGAGCACCATACATAATGTTTTGTGTGGTCTTACTTGTTTTCCCCTGCAGCTGTACAGGATGTAGAGTGTGTCCAATTCTCCAGCTGTTTTCAGGGCAGGACACTTGTACAGTGTATGACTCAGTTAGGCATTATTTACTCTGCCAGGACCCAAGGCTATTTAGTATTTATTAAATGGGAATGAAATGGATAGTTCACATCTTCCCTAATACTGTACACATCAGCACTACATGATTTAAAATGTCCTATTGCATAATCCGTGTTTAACTGATTGCTCATGTACTGACTTACCATGTTGGCTAAATTTCAGTACAAAGATGAAGCAAAAATTAGCTACCCTAGACAAATCCTCCAACTAATATGACAGATGATGGAAATTAGTTTATTGGGTTCAATCAAGTAGTGTTCAGTTACATATGTAGGACAAACAAATAGGATTTTGGCAAATTGCTTAACTAATATTTGTTAGGTTATTCTAGGTTGGCTTTCTAACTATTTATGTTCTCTAAAAAGGTGCTGTGCTCAGTCAACTTTAGTTGAGACACTCCCCCATGTTTTCTTTAGCTAAAAGCAGAGGGTTGTCTATGGGGAAAGGAATTAGTAACATGTCTGCTTCTCTCGTCACTGTGTTGATGTCTTATTGTGTGTGTCCAAGGCAACAGTGGTGAAGTGCTGTTGATGCTTAAAATTGTGAAGCCTCCGCATTCAAATCCAGAGAGCTTGTTTATCATATGTATCAGGCTGAAAAGCGGCTTCTAGATTATCTGATTAGTGCCATATAGACATGGCTGGCATGTGTAGATTGGCAAGCCAGCAGCTTAACCCCAGTTCAGAAACAGCATCAGAGAAATAGCCCTCATCTCCTCATTACATACAAAGGTCAATGTGCAAACAATGAGTCTCACTGTCTACAAGAAGTCTCACTTAAGACTCGTCGTTATTCTCTATCTTGTGATATATAGTTTTTGTCTTTAAAGATTAGGATTAACTTTGTCTCGATTCGCATGAGAAGGATTATGTTGTGGTGGTTTGCGTGATACAGTTTGTATCACAGTTGGACCCTCACTACTCTTTCTGTGTCATGGGAATGTCAGAATTGTAAAAAGCCCAAAGGCCTTCTGAGCTCCGATGTTGTACATAATTTTGTTTTTTTCATGATTTAACAACATTGTTTAATAATGTTACAGAAATGTAGTGCCTTATAAACACAAGAGGCTGGGTAAATGTAGTTCTTTGTCTCTTTCTCACCTGAGTTTACCCATGTGTCTAATGCTGTGTGTTTGTGCTTGTGTTTGTACATTTGTCTGTTAGCTGCCACAGATTCTCCAATATCCAAGCCTACTCCTCTCTATGGCCAACCGTCCTGGTGGGGGGAGGATGAGGACGCAGCCAACAAAAAGAAGAACATAGGTGGAAAATCGCCAGAACAGGAGTCTCTAGGTAAGAGGTGGTATTTTTTACTCACATGTGCACAAACCACATACTTAATTATAGTATGTATACTGAAGTGTTTATATATTTGAAAGCAGAATGTAATTTTGCTCTACAGAGTTATTTGTACTATAAATGCATTGGATCTTTCCACATCTGTGAGTTAGATCCTGATTTGTAATGACATGTTTTTTTATGGCACTGCTATCTGATGCCCTTTGTGGGTCACTGAGAGATGGATGGTGTAAAGCCCAAGGCAAGTCTCTGACCAGTTGTGGAGTGTTAGCCAGGCCGCATTGTGCCAGGCCAGTGGGTAGTGCCTGTCTGCCTCGTGATGGATTAAGCTTCTGGAGGGGGGAGGAAGGGTGATTGTTTGCCTCATGGTACCCAGGCTGAAACAGATTATTCCCGCTCAGCTACACTCCGCTGGACTCTGTGCTTCTAAAGTGATATTTGGCAACATCCAACTGGCACCCAAAGACCAACTGGCAGATTTGTTTTCTCAGTCTACCTGCTGTGTTATTTGTGGCTCCCACTTTATGGGATTGTGCGTCAGCAACTTCCCAATCACCTCAATCAGTTTCCTTAGCTTTGTGTACCTCTGATGTTTAAGTTACTTAGCTATATAGCTCACCTGATGGAGGGCACATATACAGAGGCTCAGTCCTAGATGTAGCGGCCGCAGGTTTGGTTCTGCCCTTCCCTGCATGTCATTCCCCTTCTCTCTCTCTCCCCCCCCCTCCCCTTTCATGTCTAAAGCTGTCCTGTCTGAAATAAAGGCTTAAAAATACCACCAAAAAACATTAATTAGCTATAACTGTGAGCTTGAAAACAAAGGGGCATACATATGTTTCTATTATTGACAAAATTGTATTCTTTATATAGTTTTATTCAGTTCAAACATAGCTTAAAGAAATGATTACTTGACGAATTTAGAAAAGAATAGCCTGCTCCATCTCGAACTAATCCTTTTTTATTTTGTTATGTTTTGTGGTTTTAATTTGATTAGATTTTTTCTTTTGTGACATTGTTGATTGTTTGAGATAAATAATAAAAAGACATTAAATAAAATAGTCATTTAATCACTCTGTGGATTAAAGTATGTAGAACCTCCACTAATACTTGCCTCTCACCACACATTTCTAACAGAGCCTACTAAAGACGTGTCAAGAAATGAGGTCAACAGTTCTCTGTCTGACAATCAGGCCAAGTCCATCTTCTCCTACCGCCGGGAGCCTAGCTACTTTGAGATCCCAACAAAGGAATTAAAGCAGCGACCTGCTAAGAAACCAGAGTTGCAGGTTCATGAGGTTCCCACCAAGGACACCCCTGATCCCACTGAGGTTGTCTCCTCCACACCTCCCGTGGTCCAAAGCCATGCCTCCTTCACCATCGAATTTGATGAATGCACACCAGGTAAAATGAAGATCAAGGACCACGTGACCAAGTTTTCTTTCCGCCAGCAGCAGAAGCTACCTTCTACAGAACTTGTCACCACACCCACTGAGGTGGTGTCAGCAGAAAGCAAAGTTGCTGATTGGCTGGTCCAAAGCAATGCTAGCATGATAAGGAGGAGGTCAACAGCTCAAGACATTTACAGCACAAACAGTGACCCATCACTTCTGAAGAACACCAAAAGTGAGTCATTTGTACAAAGTCTGTTTATGTTTTATCAACAGCTTTGATTGCAGTAATGTGCTAACTTGTGGTCTTCCCATCATCAGCAAACCACCGTGAGGATGGCACTCACAGTGATTCAGGGGATCCTGCAATCAATGGAAGTGATTCCGTCCAAGCAGAACCTCAGATTGGGTCCCAGGTGTCTCCACAGCCCCTGAGAGACTCCCCGCCGCAACACTTAGCCTCCCCTAACTCTGAGGAGCCCTTGTCTCACACTCCACCAGAGTCTCAGTCCCTATCCAGTCTTGGCAAGGCTGAGCCTCATCAAGCCTTTGTCATTGAATTCTTTGATGATAACTCAAGAAAGAAGCGCTCACAGTCCTTCACCAATAACACATCTCCACCTGAGCCCTCAGGCCTCCGGCTGCAGCTGGACAAGGCAAAGAAGAGCTCAAGCCCAAATGGGGAGAGACAAGTCCAATCTCCAGCCTCCACCACTCCCGCAACCCAACGATACACTGTTCCCCTGAAGGACCTGCCTTCCACAGGCTTCCAAAGAGCTGGCTCTCTACGAAGGGAGAAGACAGAGGACCGGATCAACACCACCTTTTCCTCTCGCTCTTCATCATCTGTGTCTGTAAGACCCTTTAGCAGTGTCGGCCGGAGGTCCAAACTCGCCCAGGAATTTACTGCTGAATTTCTCAAACAAACAAAGCAGTCCTCTTCTGTCAGCTGGGATAGAAATACATCTAGTCCCCCTACACCAGCTAAAATGGAGACAGTGGTAGTATCACAGACTAGTCCCACTCCATCTAAAGCTTCCTACCAGCCACAAACTTCCTCTCCTATCCACCAGCCTGTTCCCCTCAAGGCCCCTATGATGCCCCTGGAGTCTCAAACTGTGGAGGTCAAGAGTCCCCATGTTGGCCCCAAGACTGAAGACGAGGACAGTCTGAGTGACGCAGGAACCTACACTATTGAAGCAGATGTTCAAGATAGAGAGCTAGAAGAAGCACGGAGCAATATCGACCAGGCAAGTTTCTTTCTCTATTCAATTCAAATAAATTTAGCTAATAAGGACAACATGTTGCTTGAAGGAACTAGGTCGGCTTTTCAATCATCAGTGTCCTCCGTCTCTTGGGAAAAAAATTCCCACTCAGAATGAGACATTGGCAGTCCCACTTTTTCCATTCCTGCACTTATCAACTTGCACTGCTTTGTTCCTGACAGGTGTTTGGTGTTTTTGAGAGCCCAGAGCCAACCAACCAGAGTGAAGCAGAAACATCATCAGCATTTAGGACTCTTATTGTTGAGAGCAGGGAGCAGCATAGGCAGAGTAGCTGTGGGGAGGTGAGGCCAGCTCCAGAACAGGGACAGAGTCTGGTAAAGGTAAACCTTCCTGCTCAGGGTGTGATCAATGATTGGATGATATAATCAATAATTAAATCGCCAATTTTAAAGACAATTCATTTAATGTTGGCTCAGTAAACTTAAATTTTTCTTTATGGGGTTTCTGCTCTCTCTATTGATTTCAAGATGTGCCTCATCTTTCCTCACAGTCTCTGGGTTCTTCATGGTCTTGTTTTTTCTTTCTAACCAAATAAATGGAGAGAAAAAAATCCATGTTTTAACCGCTGTTGTTGTCCGTTGTAACGTACTTACTCATGAAACAGATGTATAACATCTTGTGTTGTTTGTCTTATTGGCATTATTTCCTACTAAGGAAATCAATTAAAAATTATATTTTTTCAAATTGTCTAAACGTCTTCTTTTTTCTTTTCTTTTTTAAAGATATTAAATACGTTGTATGTTCTCTCATGCAGGTTCAGTCAGCAAGTGCAGTGTTACAGGGGGCTCCTAAGTGGATGTCTTGCTGGGCCAGTTTGGCAGACAGCTACACAGAATCTGGTCCTTCATCTGGCCTCTTTGACATGCCTTCCCAGATGGAGCTGTCAGGAGGGGGTAAGCTACCGGACAAGATACAAGTCTATTTGAAATGATAATGAGACGCCCTGATGAATATGAATGATATTCAGTTTTAGTATGTGTGGTTAATATGCATTAAAACGGTTTAATTTCAGCACAAGGTACAATCACCCACAAGGCCATGCTCAGCCGACACCACGACAGCACCGACTGCGATGGTTCAAGAGCTCGGCGCGTACTGCCCCAGGTACCACTGGGGGAGAAGAGTGACATTCCAAATCCCAGCATTCATGTTCAATATGACCCACATTTAACATTCGATGTAGGAGAGAATAGATTGGTGGCCCCCAGGTCTCAGGATAGCCTTGACAGGTTAACGGTGCAGGACGATGTAGAGCCTGACAGTCTGAGTGATGCCAGCAGGTCAGATGATGGTTCCATTGTAGAGCAAAGGAGAAGACCGCTGTCGGACACGGAAGAGAACAAAAATAAAGATAGAACCTCCACCAAGTCTACGTCATTCTACATCGGGTCAGAGGAGGCCGAGTCTCAACCTCAACATGGGGGATTTCCTAAAACTGAAATAAAACATGCAACCAAACCTTTCTCAACAGCCACCATGACCAAACAGAGAGGTAACCAGGACTCTGAAAAAGTCAAGCCCGGTGTGTCTGCTCCTATCCTGAGCCAGATTACACGGAGTCCAGAATCCAAAGAGGGCACTGTTTCCCAGTTAATCAGACAAGAGAGCTTCACCAAGGAGCGGCCTAGCAATGCCAGATTGCCCAACATCTCTGTTCAGAGAGGCCCAGAATCATTCCAGGGAGCCTGCAATCAGGACACTCATTCTTACCTCAAAGAGACGGAGGATGTTCTGGCTGTTCTGGAGGCCAAACTCCAAGCAGGACAATCAGAAACGACACCGTCTCCAATAATAGATTCTCTTTCTGCTGAGTCTGATGTGGATACCTCCAGCACAGTCAGCCAACATAGCAATAAGACCAGGCCAAACACACTGACTAAAAAACCCTCGGTTAGTGGCCTCCATAGGGAGAGGTCTTCAGCCAGTATAGCTAGTCAGGACTCAAGTCACCATTCCACTACATCAGAAAAGTTGCGCTCTCTGGGAGCAGACAGCAACAATAAGACTGAGTCTGTCAGGAGACCAGTTGGACTGAGACGTAGTGTTGGGAAACGTGGCTCCACAGACCTAAGTGATGACCCTCAGAGCTTACCTTACTCTGATCAAGAGTCTAACATCCACCAAACACGCACAAAATACACAGTGCACCTTCAGAAGGAGGATGCCAAGACCTCCAAAACGTCCCAGGCCTTGAATCGTGCCAACAGCTTGTTAGCCCCGAGGCCCACCAGAGCGTCCATGCTCCGCCGGGCTCGCCTGGGAGAAGCTTCGGACAACGAGGGCACGGAGACAGACAGAGTGTCCCAGGAGGCAGGCAACGCCGCAGCTAAGCAGCCACAGGAAACAAAGAAACTCTCCAGGTTGGATATGCTAGCGATGCCTCGTGAGCGGACAAGCTCGTTCAACACAACCAGCGACACTGAGGCCTCTTCCAGCCCACAGTGGACTGGCAGGAGCACCGGATTCTCCAACCGCAGCACAGAGTCTGGCAGCAGCTCAGTTCGAAGGGCCTCTGCTTCAGGGTTGAAGCCTGTAGAAAGGCAGCAGAAAGCATCGCTGACACCACTCACTCGTGGACGTTCAAGCAGTGCCAAATATGCCAGTAGCACTGCAAGTGAGTATTAATACAGACACTCACACATGCGTGTTTCATTGAGTTTAACATATCGTGACTGGTGTAACCACGTAACTCCTGTCTTAGTCAAACCTAGTATTGTTGAAACAAATGGATTGGAAGCATTGCAGGGTCTGTTAATCAACCACGGTGGTGAATTGGTTTGATACGTTTAGTCCTCAGTTGATAAACTGTATGTTTCAGGAAATAACACCTGGGTTCTATACTTTTTCTCTATAAAAGTGTTATTTGGGAGGGAATTTAAGTCTGGACTTTCACTTACATCAATTCACACTAACATTCTATATTTTCGTGGTGGTGCAGTGATCAGCGCAAGCAGCGCTCTGACCTTAAAATTCACTTGCCTGTCTGTGTGGTATTTTATTGCACAGGTGGGAGGAGCGTAGCAGATGGCACAGTTGTCGTGCTTGTGCAATTAAAAAGGCACTTATACTACAACACCTTTTTTTTTAGATAAAATTTGATTTTCCTTCATCAGTGTTCTCATGCAGTTTATGGTAATCCGCGAGGGTTCTGGGGCCATGATTAAGATTATAATACCAGCCATGTACAAAATGGTTTATGCTACACAACATAGTATTCACTATATTGTACTTGTCTGGTACTTGGCTGCTGTACTGTGGAAATCAAGTACTCATTTCAGTTTGTAAATGGTTTTGAATCTGAAAAAAAACAAAAAACTGAGCCATTTCTATGATCAAATTTAGCTGCAGAAATGAGCATTTCCACAGCAACCTTTTGGTCTCTTGTTCTGAGGAGGATTAGGTGACATCTCATATGCTTGGTGGTGTTTTTCTTGCCTGTATTCTTTGATGGTATCTCTCTTTCTCCTATTTTGCCAACTTCTCTATCCTAATCCTCCGTAACTCAAACCAATTCACAACGCCAAGACTCCAGGAGACGACAGAAAGGCTCTGACTACGCCTCTACCTCAGATGAGGAGTACGACTCAAACCAGAGCACTCCTAAACACAAACGCTCCCAACCTTCCTCAGCTTCCCAAAGCCCACGTCATCAGCCTCGGCCTCAGCCGGTGGTCGCCCTGCATCAGAAGCCCCCCTGCAGAGATTCTGAGGAGGAGAACCATGAGGGAGACAACTTCCACAGTTGGTCCAACCACAGTTCTGAAATCGCAAGGTAAGGAATATTACTAGTTTTTTTTTCTTACTATAGCCTAACTGACATCCAAGAGGGTTTCACATATGCAGCCTTCAGCTTTTCCATTAAAGGGCATAAGGAGGATTTCACATTCAGCGGAAAATAATCTAGATATAAAGATAATTCTTTTTCCAGGCAGCCTTCTTTTTTAACACATGTTCCCTCCTGGCTAGGTTAAGTCAAGACCTGGCCAAAGACCTTGCTATCTTAGCCAGAGAGATCCATGATGTGGCTGGTGATGGTGATCCACAAAACCCTGGAATGGCGAGCAGTGCACCTGTCTCCACAGTGACCGCTCATGAACAGGTACACCAAAGCTATTCTTAGGGCTGCTGCTGCTTAATCTAACAAACTGAAGCATCAAACCTCTATTTTTATCAATCGACTAAAACTGAAGATGACTATTCTCTTTTTGTGTCCTCTCTATCCCAAACTATCCTCCTTTGTTAAAAGAGGAAGTATCTCTGTGCTTTTGTTGAACATTTGTGTATATACCAGTAGTGTGTTGTTCTTCTTTGGCTCTGTACATTATGGTTATATCGCTTTGCGCTTTGTTTAACACATCAGCTAAAAGAGTCTGACTGACTGACTGACTGATAGATATCGTAACACTAAAGTCTGAATGTGTTGCAGCTGGTTCACCGTATTCCAGAGGCTGGATTGAACTACCAGAGAGTCCCACCAAGTTCTCCATCTACAAGGGAACCTGACCAGAGCTCGGCTGACCATGAACAGCACCGCAGGCAGCGAGCTCAGAGCAGGGACAAGGTCTGACACAATGTGCCGCTCCACCTCATTTTTTCAAATCTGGGATGCCACCACTAGGGGATCATTATAAAGTGTTTGTTTTTTCTCCAGGTCATTGTTGATGACCATCTGATGCTGAATCCTGTGTCTCAGATCACCATGGCCATTAGAGAAAACACTGAGCAACTTTCTGACAAAATTAAGTAGGTTGTTATTTATACATTCTTTATTCATAAACTTAATCTGGGATTGATGAAAAACTGTATTGATCCTGTCTGACAACCAGACTGCACTAATCCGGTAATCTTATTAAATTAGTGTATATTAGTTTAACTGAGTGAGTCAGCACACAAACAATATGTTACTGAGATTTAATCTTCTGAATAGATCAGATGCAGATAAACTAGTCCATTGTGTTTTTTTTCTAACCTTTGTTTGATCCAGAAAAGCAAACACAAGATATCAGAGAAGAAAATTATATTTAGGTATTCTTGATTGAATTTAGTTCTTCTACGTCACCACAATCCGAAAGCTTGGTCTCACACCCTCAGTTTTCAAGACTAAAACTCAATGTTTTGGACTCAGAGTTGTGGATTATCCCTTTTAAAGAATACTTTAAGAAGCCCACTTCCTATCAACTCAATTTGGCATATTATGCACACAGGGTACTGTTCCAGGACCGGATGGATATTTGGGAAGAAATAGAGGCCAAAGTAAACTCTGACAATGATGTCCCTGTTATCAAAACCTCCAACAAGGTTGGTGACTTATGTTTGTCAATGCTCAGGTTAAATGCATGCCAGTTAATGCTGTTTGTTTGTTTGAGCTAAGTTGGATATCTGTATTTCAGGAAATCACCTCTATCTTGAAAGAACTCCGGAGAGTTCAACGACAACTTGAGGGTGAGTCAGACTGATCCTTTATAAACAATATAAATACAAATGTATACTTATCATGATAATGTTCATAATACTTTTGTATTGTAAAGCCAAATACTCAGCTTAAAACTACATTACATTTTATTTTTTCCCCCAGTCATCAACACAGTCATGGAACCCAGTGCACAGGCTGAAGCGTCCAAGGCCTTGGCGATCTCCTCCTCATCTGTTCGGCCCTCCAGACCTCCCGTCTCACGGGACTGGAGAACCATCCATTCTGTCTCCAAACGTGGTGGCGGCCCAAGGCCCAGTGAGGGGGTCAGGAGAACAGGCGTGACACAAGACGATCTCAGAACTGGATATTTAGTCTGATATGTGACGCAAACACGCAGGTTCCAAAAGTGTTGAACATCAGCTGCTTCTCCACAAACCCAGGTGTCAAACCATTGTGCACACAATGAAACCAAAAGGGGGGAAGTGAGACGGTATTTGCAGAACTGTAGCCTCCCGTACATCCAAACATACACACTACTGCACTATGAGCACTACACACGTTTGTAATTCACAGTGAAGCCTCCACTGTATGCCCGTAGAGTACACACAGTGGGAGGCCTACATTTAAGATAAAGATTTAAGGAAGCACCACAAATACTTTAATAAACCTCACTTCTGACAGGCCTCAAAACTATACTTGTTTCTATACTTGTGTGTTTTAGAGGTCAACCTCTTTATTTGCCAATGATATGACCAAATTTGCTGATTTTAACAGCGTATTGTATTTACTTGGTTTATTTGAAAACCGGCCTGAGCATAATCCTCTCAGGGAAATTTACTAATATATGAGATTCCTATGTTTAGCAACACATCACATTTTTGCATAAATATTTGTTTATTTATATTTGTTTTGGGTAGAATGAACTGCAGCAACACAAGTAGATCTTAGTGTACTTGTATCCTCAGTAAACCCATTGCTTTTCCTCGTATATTTCCTTTCATGTTTTTGTCTTTGTTTGCCACTTCTTTATTGGTGGACTTGATTTATTGAAGAATGTAAAAAGTATTTATTAGCGGCGTTTTGTGAGACACTGTAACCGAGACGACCCGACTTTGGGAGATTTAACAGACTCATTGCCAGACGAGTTCATGTTATATTACACAGTTTCTACCAGCCAATTTCTTGAGTATTATTCTGTAAACATGTCCTAGTGTACTCTGTCCAGGCCCTCCTCAGTAGATGGCCTCAATATTCTGTCCAGTTGGTGATGAAAATCCCTTTGGAATGTGTGGTCCAACTGGTAGGAGGGACTCCTTTAGTCACCCTGCAACCACAAACGCAAGTGGAAAAAAATAAGTGTTTTACAAGCATTCCCTCTAACTTCTTTATTTGTGTCAAACGCAGTTGGGGGCTTGAAACTATTTTTTTGTTTGTTCTCCATGCCTCAAGAGCACGGTCAGCTCCGAGGATTGGCCAAAGACAATCATAAAGCGACTTACGGGAATGAATCTCCTTTATCTGTGTTTGTACTGGGATCATCACACCTCACCTAAACCTCCACAGGGTCAAGAGCTATCAGAGCACTGTGGTAGGATTTGATATTTCCTCTCAAGTCACAAGGTCACTTCTGATGGTCCTCACATGACCGGAGAAGTAATGTAATTTTAGAATTCAAGTTGACAAAGTCAATTGTGTGAAACTGTCAATCTGATGATTAGCTTGTGACATGTAAATAGAAAACATAGTAAAAAGATATCTGAACATCGTACAAATTACCTCTTAATCTTGTCTTTTGCACTAATGTAGAATAACTTTATCCCCTCGACCTGATATGCTGCAAACTGAAAGCCGTTGCCCTCCTGCGACTGATTGTAAACATTTGATGAACAGCGAGTTTGGGTTCCCCTTTTCCCAGTCCAGATTGTACATGTGATTGTAACTGGGAAGTACCTTTAGTGCCACAGAGCTGTGTGGGACAGTGGTTGTTTACAAACTGAATGTTAGTCCTATTGATGGCACTTGCTGCTATTCTTCTATTGGGTAGTATTTCTTCTTTACTTTACTCCATCAGAGCTACAGCAGGTTTAAGAGCTGAAATGTAATTCTTGTTTGTCAAAGTTTTTGTGTCCCTTTTTATATTCAATTTATGTTTTCCTTCCTTTCACCCAGAATGATTTGGTTGTGATCTTGATGTCTTGTTAGATGGTATTTATATTTGGTTTGTGTAATTTGATGATGATTGCAGATTTTTCAAATAAATTTGATTAGTAAAGTTGTTTTTATGTCATAACTTTTATTCACTCACTTACTGAGGATTTTTTTTTTTTTTAATTCCTCATTAAATACATGTCTCAACCTGAAATGAAAGTGAAACAGGAACTGTGCTTTAATGTATTCAGCAGCAGAGCTATCCCTTCAGATCAGTTTTGGGTGTAAGCTGGAAGAGAAGAAGCGTGTTTGTTGTGAGCTCTTTCTGGTGGAAAATTATCTACATCTGCTTTGTGTAAGTTTTGCTTTCAATACTATGGAAACCAAACTTCCTCAGATTTAAACTGAGTTCTTATAAGTTCTGTCTTTAGTGAAGTCAGAATTCTGATGTGTGTATTTTCTGTCTGAGATGATAATTTCCTGCTTTTGAATGTTAATAGAGGACAAGCATTTGAAAGAAAAAATGTCTTCTATGTATAGCAGCCTTCATGACGGATATGTTTCAAACAAAGGGGTAGGACAACATCAAATATTTACCAAGTCATTCCCTCTGTTTTGGTATGACACATTTTTCTTATTTCTGGACTTGTTTTTCTATCAAACTTTATGTTGCTAGAGGTCAACCAGCTGTGTGACATTAGCTGTGGTTTTGGGCTGTCTGACAGTCCTGGGGATCCTGCTTGCCATCGCTGTGCTGAAAAGACCACCACCCCACAAAGATCATGAGACGCTTCCTAATGAAGCTGCTGGGAGCAATTTCTCTACTGACCAGTGCAGGTAATAACCCCACTGAAGATAAAGTTAAATAAGTGTTAGTTGGTGACTGACCAATTAACTCTACATTTGCTTCTTCTATTCTTTAATCTTAAAAACTTTGAACAAAGTACTGTATATCTGATATCTGTTAGATTTACAGTTGCATTTTGTTATAGTGTCATCACCAGGAAATTTCAGGACTTAACTGAACATTGACTTAATAGAAATTACTTTTTTATCTATGTAATGAACCATACACAACTATGTGTACTGTACAGTAAATTAATGAATTATTGTTTTCCCTCTTTATAATCTCTTTAATGAATACTTTGTGGTCCATATTGTACTCATTTTGAGGAAGGACTTTTTGAGCAAAGAATTCTAAAAGTAAAATTACAAAACATACAGTAACTACTGTACATCTATTGACCATATGGTTAATATTTCCCAAAATCTAATCTATCTCTAAATTATAATTGTCTCCAGTTCAGTTTCCAGAGAATTCCCTGAGCAGATGTCTTTGTTTATCTCTTAGCATGACCCTGGTGGAGAGCATCCCTCAACATATGAAATACAAAGCCAATGTAACGCTTGGGATCCCTCTGGAAAAGGCCTGGAAAGATCTTCTCTCCGTGGCAACGGACCAAGTGGATGTGGCCTCTTTCTATTGGACTTTAACTGGGGAAGACATTAACGTTAACTCTTCCTCTGACATACCTGTGAGTTATCAACTGAAATAGAAAGACACAAGGGAACATACACATGTTGTTTGTGGAAAATGCCTACAATACAGTGAGTCTATCCCCTGCAGGGAAGGGAGATCCTGAAAGAACTCGAAGAGTTGCCCTCCAGAAACGTTTCTGTCCGAGTGGTGACCAGTGTTCCCAGTGTGAGAACAAACTCCACAGATTTAAAGATCTTAAAAAAGAAAGGTTTGAAATTGACTCCCTTGTTCTCTATATTCACTGCAGTGTGTTTTTATTTGTTATGCATTGTTTGCAACAACTTTGCTTTACTTCAGTTCCCTATCTGATTTTCTGTAGGAGTTCAGGTGAGGAAGGTGAACTTTGGCCACCTGACGAAGGGTGTTCTCCACAGCAAGTTCTGGATTGTTGACAGAAAACATGTGTTTATTGGAAGCGCCAACATGGACTGGAGGGCTCTCACACAGGTAACACCAAAACAATTACATATGCTTATTTTAAACCTTAAAACACTGCCAAACCATTTTTATAATTCACTTTTGTGTTTTAGGTGAAAGAACTGGGAGTAGTTGTCTACAACTGCCCCAGTCTAGCAAAGGACCTCCATAAGATTTTCCAGTCCTACTGGGCGATGGGACAGTCCAACAGCTCCCTGCCACAGCCCTGGCCTGCAAAGTATGACACTGCCATCAATAAACATCACCCCCTGCTGGTGAAAACCGATAATATCTCCAGCACGCTGTACCTCACTGTGAGTTCCTTAGGTTTCAGTTCCATTTTACAGGACACTGTTATTCTGATGGATAAGGGGCTGTTATCTCTGTTTACACCGAGGTAACTGTACAGTGTGTCTTACCATTTCAGACACCAAAAAACTCAAACTGTTACCTTATGGAAGTCAGGGTTTGATGTTCCAAATGTGGTCTTGTTCAATATTTGTGTTTCACCCCAGGGTTCTCCACCATCGTTCTGTCCTCCATCGAGGACTCAGGACCTGGAGGCTATTGTCTCCATCATCTCAGATGCCCAACACTATGTGGATGTAGCCGTCATGGAGTACTTCCCAACCACACGCTTTGAAAAGCCTCAGAGGTGACCCACAAAAGAAACCCTTTGTTTCCATCAACTATTCACCTCTTTTGCTTGATTTCCTCACTTTGGATTCTTTAATTGAATAGATACTGGCCTTTCATTGATGATGCCATTAGGACGGCTGCATTCGAGAGGAAGGTTAAGATGCGCATGCTGATCAGCTGTGGGCGGGACTCTGACCCAGCCATGCTGCCCTTTCTTCAGTCTCTAGCATCAATGGACAGCCCTCACCAGGATATCAGCATCCAGATAGTAAGACACAACATTAAATAAATGCATCTGCTGGGTTGATCTTGCCTCTGAATAAATGTATTTTTGCACATCATTCACTTTTCAGAAACTGTACATTGTGCCTGTGGGAAACCAGTCTGATATTCCATATACCAGGGTCAACCACAATAAATACATGGTGACTGATAAAGTAGCCTACATTGGTGAGTTTATCTTCATGATTATTATTTCCATGCATTTACTGTTGTTTGAACTTAGTGGAGTTATTGTGCAGTCATGTGTTGAGGAGTATGTTTGTTGCATGTGCACTGGTTAATAACTGACCAGATTACATTGTGTTGTTCCTTAGGTACCTCCAATTGGTCTGGGGACTACTTTGTGACCACAGCTGGAGTGGGTCTGGTGATTTCCCAGCATGCTCCTCACCCTGTATGGAGGACCAAGGCCCTGCAGAGCCAACTCAGGGCAGTCTTTGAAAGAGACTGGAACTCTGAGTTTGCTGTGCACCTTGCTGACCTGGGGCACCACCCAGACTGTGCACTGTCAAGATGACAGAAACACATACATTTTATTATCAAGACCATATTCAAACCATAGTTTTGTGTATGTAGCTGCTGTTATGTTATCTTTGTCTAAATCAGCAGATTTGGTTGATGTCCTGTGTTATGAATGAAAAAACAATATAATCATATTCTTTAAAGTGAATGCATGCTGAAAGTGAGCATTAAGCGAATGTTTTGAATGTTAAAGCTCTGACATTTATATTTTAAAGTATCAGCTGTAATGTAATATAAAGTACCTGTACCTAGAAAAAAGTTCATTGAGTTATCATAAGGTGTGGTATGTACGAATACTGAGCATACTATATAATTATTAAATATATATGGTTAATATCATTTTTAATGATCAATCATGTATGACAACATCCATGAGATTTTGTTATCAAATTAAATGTGTTCAGGGTCAGTTACTTCAAAATGTACAAAGTTTCCTCCAACTACTGTATGTATGACTGAGTGCAGAGATCTTTGTGTGGGCTTCCCCTCCCTGACAGTAGGCGGCCCTGTGACTTAAAGCATGTCCCCGCAGTGAAGGCGCAGGGCGGAGCTCCGGCTTGTGTAGTACGTGTGCTTCACAGTTAGCTAGGACCAGTAAACCACTAAAGCTCAAGTCAGAATCATGGTGTTGCTTGAAAACGATTCGGTAAGAACAAAAAGTACATCGTTAATAATTTGGTCATGTCGACGTTATTGATTTTAAAGTAGACCTTGACACGGTATACTTTAGCTGTCTAGTTAACAGATAGCGTTAGCCACACGTTAGACTGACTCATTAGCCAGCCTGCTAACGTTTGGGTGAAGCTAAAACTAGTTTCGCGTAAATCTGACGAATGGGTTGTTCAGTTATTAGCTAACGCTATACTTTCTAGCATATTAAGAGCCATAAACCGGCTTTTCTAACGTGCATTCCGAAGAAGTGGTTATAATGAAAAACCAATATAGTTAAACTTGGTCTAGCTAAGTTAGCACCAGGGCTATTACCTAACTTAACTAGCTAAACTATAATTGTAACGTTACTATAACGTTGCATTTTATAAACTAAAACAAATCAGCAGTGAAAATTATTTCTAGTAAACGCAAAACAATTAAACTAAACTGAACCCTAAAACTAAACTACAACTAGCAAACGCACTGAAACCGAATTGAAAAAAAAATACATGTGAAACGTTGGTTGGCACTAAGTAACGTATCATTTCAAGATGACTAACTACATTAACGTAAAGTAATTAATTAGTTTATTAGCTACTTCAGTTATTCTGGCTGATTAGATCTCTACTCAGGTTGAAGGTGGGCGAGAGCTTTGATGGGAGTGTATTGGATAACATAGCTTCATCTACCAATAAGCGTGATAAATGTGTAATTTCTACACCTGCACTTCCAGGTGCAAAAAATAGCTAACCAGAGACTCGGGAAGATGTCAATCAGTCTATACACGCACAGTCCTGGGAAAAGTCTAATCAGCTAAATTAATTCTGAACACCTGTGTGGGTGTTCAGAACCTTTTGAATACTATAGTTAAGCTAACCTCAATATTAAGGTTACCTACCAGGTCTTTTTGCAACGTCTACTCACTTGCAAGGTTATTAGTTGACGTTAGCCATCCAAAACTAATGCAGTCTAATATAGTAGGCTGAAAGGCTTCTGATATGCTCTCCCTGTATTAACGAGGGCAGGTTAAAATTACCCTAAATGTTAGTAAACAAATATATCTTATCCACGGTAAAACTGTAGGCGACTTAAAACTACATTAGTTTAGACTAAGTGTACGTAATACCAGAGATGGGAGTAAGTCATACATGGGAAAGTCTTACCCTTCAAGTTTCAAGCAAGTCCAATGCACTTTTTGTGACAATCAAGCAAGTCTGCCTAATACATTGGCAACTGAGTGTATAATCAGTCCAAAACTGTAGAAAGCATTATTGCTATGTCAAGGCTGTGTTGCAACTGCCGCCCCAAACATTATTGATCATTTTGGCAGGGCTGTCAGTTCTTGGGGCAATAATGTTTGATTTGCTCTGTTGTCCAGTTTCTCACAGAGCTCACACGGCTGTTCCAGAAGTGCAGAACATCTGGCAGTGTTGTCATCACGCTAAAGAAATGTAAGCAGACATCCCTCCTGAATTTTGACATTCATCATTCGAGTTTAGTCAGTAAGTAAAACTGCGTTCCCATTTCAACATCTAATTATCTGGAATGGGACTTTCTTTTTTCCAGATGATGGGAGGACCAAGCCAGCACCCCGAAAGGGCCACACAGAGTCATTTGAACCAGCAGACAACAAATGTCTCATCAGAGCATCTGAGGGCAAAAAGAAAATAAGCACAGTGGTGAGCCTACTGTTTCCTGTTTGTATGTTTGTCCTAACAGATCTGATATTTAGCTGGAAATGTTTTTCACAAGCTGTTCATGCTCACTTGTCATTTCTTGCTATTTCAGGTCAGCACCAAAGAAGTAATCAAGTTTCAAATGGTGGGTTGAGCTAGTTTTTGTTTTGAATTTCAGTGTTGTGTGGAAGCTATTGCCCTGGGTCACTGTATGCAGACTTTCTTGATTAGGTCTCCTTGATGTTATCAAAATTATTTGTTTCATAGTCTCTTTTAATAATTGAGCTGAGAACTTAATGATGAACTTTAAATCCTCTTTACAGGCATACTCCAACCTCCTTAGAGCTCACATGGATGGACTTAAGAAGAAAGATAAGAAAAGCAAAAGCAAGAAGACCAAAGCCACCCAATGAGCAACAGACTCTTAAACATAACCATGGGTACCTAAACTGGCCTGTACGATTTGAGGCAACGGGAAAGGCCTCCCCTAGGTCGGTCACCTCAATCGGCTTTCTTCCCATTCACCTGAGGCCTCTGAATCTCTGTTCATTTACCCGGTGACTACTTTGGTATTATGCCATTGTTTGCATGGTAATGTCTCATATATGGCTGTTTGGTGCCACTGGCCATCTAGAACAGAAAACCTGAGGATTTCTAGCACCTCGTGCAGGACAAAGCAAGTCAGCTTAATTCAATCTCCACTATTTCTGCTTTGGAACCAGGTCATCAACAGCTGTGTCACCTCTGGAACCAAATACATGGAGCCCAATGATTATTACTTGCATTTTCATTCTATTTAATTGATAGAGTCCATATTTATGTTATTTGCAGCTAACCCGAGAGCTGTTTTTTTTTTTTTTTAGGTTTTTAAATAATCAAATAAGCATTGAATTTACTGCTACGTTGCTTTAAAACACAGAACTAAACCAGATTTTATTGGATGATTTCTTTAAACCAGTTTCACGGTTAGCTTGATGAATTTACTTTATTTTTTTATTTTAACTCCTGCTGTACAATATTTTATAATTTGAACCAATTTATACCAAGCTGATGAAACTGGCCATTGTAAATTGGTAAAAAACAATTACATTTTGTAGTTTGTTACTGTGGTTAATTGGAAGGTGAATATGATTTTGAATGATGACATGACAAATGATAAGTTGTAGATTTTACTGAAAGGCATGTTTGAGTTATGAATACTGAGACTGTACTGGGTGTAATTCTGTCATACTAAGCAGGTTTACTACAACTGGTATATTTTGTCAGCCATTTGTACTGTCTCTTTGTGCTCCCACATCATGATCCCATGAAAGAGGACTGCAGCAGAATTAAAGTTCAGAAATAAAGTGTGTTGTTGAAAGTTACTGCACGTTTATATTTGTGATAAAACTGCAAACCATAACTAGTAAACATGAGCAATGTAGAAAAGGAAACAGTAAATACACTATATACATAAACACGTATGTGCTCTACTGGAAAAAAACAGTCTGAGTTGAAGTTGAAAAAAGACGCATCTCATAGCGCTGTGTTGTTTTTGTCTGGTCTTTCCTTCGGTGAGAGCGCTAGGCGGCGCTGTCGGTTGCTCTCTTCCTCGTATCCGTGCTTCATCAGGCTGGTCACAAACTCAAACATGGTCTGGGTCACAAACAACACACATTAAACCGGGCCAGGGTCTCCATGCACGAAGGACATTCATTCTGTAGACAACGTTTAGAATTGTTAGCCAGTGTTTTGGAAAGGGCATGTATGAGTACAAAACAATGATAGATATTTTGTCCACAAATGTGCACCAAAGTTGCAGTGCAGGATATGGAATATGGAAGGTTTGCTGGAGGTTGTATGTAACTTAGTTATGGACTGAATCCTTGTTTTCATCTTTCCTTGATCAATATGGAACATTTAAATCAACCAATTATTTAAAAGTGCGGTAGACAAGAAAAAGGTCTTTATTGGGATAAACTTTAGGCTTGTAGCGGGTGTACAATATATAAAAAATGTTCACATCAATGTTATTTGAAAGACTAGAAGTACCCATGTTATGTTATACATAATGCTTTTTGAAAAAAATCAAAAAGGTCATAGTTTAGTATTTTGAAAAAGTCGGAAAAAGGCATAGTATAGTATGTCGGAAAAAAAAAATCGTAGTATAGTATGTCAAAGAAATTAATTAAAAAAGTCATAGCTTAGTATGTCGAAAAAAGTGATAAAAACATAATATAGTATGTCAAAAAAGTAATAAAAATGTCATAACATAGTATGTCAAAACAAGTCATAAAAAAGTAATAGTATAGTATTTCAAAAAAGTCATAGCGATAATAGTCATAGTATACAATGCCGAAAAATGTTTAAATAAAGTCATAGTATAGTATGTTGAAAAAGTCGAAAAAATGTTATAGAAGACAAAAAAAATAATAATAGTGGTAACAAAAGTAATAATTCAATCTACAAGCTCTATCAAGATAAAATATCTCTCCGTTCTAAAAAGTTGGAAAAAGTGATGGTATAGTATGTCAAAATAAGGCATAACATATCCATCCATCCATCCATCTTCATCCACTTATCCGGTATCGGGTCGCGGGGGCAGCAGCTCCAGTAAGGGACCCCAAACTTCCCTTTCCCGAGCCACATCAACCAGCTCCGACTGGGGGATCCCGAGGCGTTCCCAGGCCAGGTTGGAGATATAATCTCTCCACCTAGTCCTGGGTCTTCCCCGAGGCCTCCTCCCAGCTGGACGTGCCTGGAACACCTCCCTAGGGAGGCGCCCAGGAGGCATCCTTACCAGATGCCCAAACCACCTCAACTGGCTCCTTTCGACGCGAAGGAGCAGCGGCTCTAGCTCCTCTCGGATGACTGAGCTTCTCACCCTATCTCTAAGGGAGACGCCAGCCACCCTCCTGAGGAAACCCATTTCGGCCGCTTGTACCCTGGATCTCGTTCTTTCGGTCATGACCCAGCCTTCATGACCATAGGTGAAGGTAGGAACAAAAATTGCCGCACCGGCTGCTCAGATTCTCCGACCAATCTCACGCTCCATGGTCCCCTCACTCGCGAACAAGACCCCAAGGTACTTAAACTCTTTCATTTGGGGTAAGGACTCACTCCCCACCTGAAGAAAGCACTACATCGGTTTCCTGCTGAGAACCATGGCCTCAAATTTAGAGGTGCTGATCCTCATCCCAGCCGCTTCACACTCAGCTGCGAACCGATCCAGTGAGTGCAGAAGGTCACAGACCGATGATGCCATCAGGACCACATCATCTGCAAAAAGCAGCAATAAGATTCCGAGCCCACCGAACTGCAACCCCTCCCCGCCCCGACTACGCCTCAATATCCTGTCCATAAATATTACAAACAGGATTGGTGACAAAGCGAAGCCCTGGCGGAGGCCAACCCTCACCTGGAACGAGTCCGAGTCTGCCCCTCTCTTCACCCGTGTCCAAAACATACGGCCTCAGATCAGATGAAACGATTATAAAATTGATCATTGACCTTTGGCCTAGGGTGCTCTGGTACCACGTACACTTATGAGCCACCCTATGTTCGAACATGGTGTTTGTGATGGACAGATTTACCAGGGAGGCTGAGGGTGTGATACCCTGTGGCACATCCTGGTCCCCCTTTTTTGAAGAGGGAACCACCACCCCGGTCATGACTAGCGCAGAAGTCCAACAACAGACAACCACTCTGGTTTAGATCAGGGAGGCCGTTCCTCCCAATCACGCCTCTCCAAGTATCTCCATCATTGCCCACGTGTGCACTGAAGTCCCCCAGCAGAACTATGGAGTCCCCTACTGGAGCACCATACAGGACTCCATTCAAGGTCTCCAAGAAGGCCGAATACTCCGAACTCCTGTTTGGTGCATATGCACAAACAACAGTCAAACTTTCCCCCCATCACCCTCTGTCACAGCAGGGCGCAGCCGCTAGGGAGGCGACCTCTCGTCCACCGGGGTAAAGACTCCAACACAGCGGACGCTCAGCCAGGGGCTTGTGAGTATCCCCACACCCCTAAAACCCACCGCCTCACACCATGGGCAACTCCGGAGTAGGACAGAGTCCAACCCCTATCCAGGAGTGCGGTTCCAGAACTCCGAGACTGTGCGTTGAGAGGTAAGCCCCACCAGATCTAACTGGTAGCGCCCACCTCCCAGTTTGCACAAGTTCCGAGTCTTCCCCACCCCCCCAACTCACCTGATCCCACAGAGAGGTGACATTCCACGCCCCCAGAGCCAGCCTCTGCCGCCCGGGTCTGGTCCGTCAAAGCCCCTGACCTGGTGTTTGCTGTCACCCATATAACAGCGCACCAGACCCCTTTGGATCCTCCCACAGGTGGTGGGCCCATGGGCTGGAGGGAGAAGTGCCACGTTGGAGCACCATACAGGGCTGTGCCATTCAAGCTCCGTGGCAAACCCCTGGCCACCAGAGCCCTCATGAGCCCACCGTCCCTGGGCCTGGCTCCAGACGGGGGCCCCGGGCTTCTTTCTTCTTTCCCTCTATCCCTTCCTTGTTTTTTCCATTAGAGTCTTTGAACCATTCTTTGTCTGGCCCCTCCCCTGAGACCTCTTTGCCATGGAAGACTCTACAAGGAGCACAAAGCTCCAGACAACACAGCCTTCAGGTTCATAGGGACACACAAACCTCTCCACCACGATAAGGTGATGGTTCCCGGAGAGGCATAGCATAGTATGCCAAAAATATCATAGACAATGGAAAAAAAGTGATAGAAAAGTCATAGTATAGAATATCAAAAAATGGAGGATATAGTTTGTTTTTAAAAAGTGATAAAAAGTCATAGTATAGTATGTTGAAAAAAGTCATAGTACAGTTTCTTGAAGAAATTGATAACAAAAAATGTCAAAATATCAAAAAAGTGATGGTATAGTTTGTTAAAAAAAGATTTCTGGGAGGGTTATTTTACTATTATGTCCTCTGTTCTTGGAGTATATCAAGCCAATTCCATAAGGCGTTTACTCAGAATGAGTTGCTTAAAAGCAAAGGTCTCTGATTAACTCCCACATAAAGAGACACACAGGTCACAATGGCACTCCTTACCTTCCATGCCTCCTCCAGCTCAGCCGTCCACCTCTCCTTCAGGATGGGCTGCACGGCACAGATGAATTCTGCTCCAACATACTGGAAAATAATTATGTATACTTACTGATATGCGTATGCCTTGTTGTTAACAAGGATGATATCCAGTTAGTGTGTCACAGCATTCTTGTTATGTGCAAGAGTAAGTGTGTGTGTAAGTGTTTGGGTCAATTCATTTAGCTGCTGTGATTTTAGGAGTCTCAGTACAATGGTGAGTCTGAGAAAGAGTTACAGCTGAAATTAGAATAAATTGGATCATTGGGGTCTTACACTGTAGTACTTAGGTGGGGCGTTGTAATGATAATGGCTTTTCCCCAGCTCTAGAGCCAGAGCTTCCAGTCTCTCCAGCTGGTCCAGTCTAGCCACGCTTTTCTCGATTAAAGACATCACCCTGAAAAAGATGGAGAAAAAAAGACACACAGCCCAATTGATCCACCAGTTAATTGTGAATTAGCAGTATCAACTGCGACTATCAACTGACTGTGTGACACTCTTCTGTGTTGAAAGGCTGTATGGTGAGAGTTGCAGTTTGACAACCTCAAATACCTAGAAATATACACACAACTGATTCTCATCAATCTACCACACACTACCACACACTTGATAATGCAAAATTGCACAATATATTATCCCTAAAAAAGAAAATATAGTGTCTTGCACAAAACACCACAGAATCAATTTCCTTTGTTGCTTTTGCAGGTGTGTCTGCACACCACTGCAGAGTGTGTGGGTGATAGTTTTGAAGATGAATATGGAACAAAGGGTTAGAGTTGGTTTAGCTCTTGCTTTCCTCTGTCTCGCTGCCACCGTGGACATTTTGTACTAATGTCCCAGAGTGTGGTTGAGGGGCCATTTGGCCTTATCACAGAATATGAGAGCAGCCGATTCATGCTTGGATGGGTCTGTGTCTCTGCTGCAATGCCACGCTAGCCTCTATACCTTCAGGCAGTAATTGGCGGCTTTGGCCTTGTGCATAGAGGAACTGATGCACCTGGGAAACCACAGACAAGTGGCTGTGATAGATGCTACAAGTTCTATCTACAGCAGAGTGGTAAACAACGTCATAATGATACCACCACCTGGGGCGCCATACTGTTAAAAAGATGAGTCCGGTGATATTCTTTATTTTTCCGATGAAAAGACCAAAACAACTTATGCATTGATTCCACTAACAGGTTTTGCCTGTAACCAACGCCTGATATTCCTCGGTGGCATCTAGCTTCCTTGTTGTCCAAAAGCTATTGAAAACACATTGAGGATACACTGTCCTGCTGGTGCACATGCTCACTGAAGCT
Source organism: Etheostoma perlongum (assembly GCA_026937815.1). Classification (NCBI taxonomy): domain Eukaryota; kingdom Metazoa; phylum Chordata; class Actinopteri; order Perciformes; family Percidae; genus Etheostoma; species Etheostoma perlongum. Next base: position 10,084,772 of record CM049390.1, on the reverse strand, counting down.
GTGATTCCCAACCAGGGGTATGTTTACTTCTCCAAAGGGGTACCTTGAATATTATTGAAATTTCAAAAAGCAGAAATTATGGCTTATATGCTCTCCTGACGAGTGTACACCATGCAGTACTATGCTATGCTATCATTGGCTGGTTTGTTCACTTTGGCTAAAGTGTTGATGTGTTATGAGTTGGTGACTGACCGTAGACCGTGTGCCCTGAGCTCCCGGCTTGTCCGCAACCGCTCCAGGTCCTCCACGTCTCGGAACAGGAAGAAGACATCCTTGCATTCCGGATGGGTCTCAAACAACCTGTTACCAAGACAACAGCGCACGCTTATGAAAACTGCTTGTCATATGAATTTCCAGACGAAAACAAACCCATCTATCTACAGTGAGGAAAATCAGTATTTAAACACCCTGCTATTTTGCAAGTTCTTTCACTTAGAAATCATGGAGGGGTCTGAAATTGTCATCGTAGGTGCATGTCCACCCCATACAATAAGTAAGAATCCAACTACTAACATGGCCAAGACCAAAGAGCTGTCCAAAGACACTAGAGACAAAATTGTACACCTCCACAAGGCTGGAAAGGCCTACAGGGAAATTGGCAAGCAGCTTGGTGAAAAAAAGGTCCAAAAAAATCAGCCCAGAACTACACGGGAGGAGCTGGTCAATGACCTGAAAAGAGCTGGGATCACCGTTTCCAAGGTTACTGTTGGTAATACACTAAGACGTCATGGTTTGAAATCATGCATAGCACGGAAGGTTCCTCTGCTTAAACCAGCACATGTCAAGGCCCGTCTTAAGTTTGCCAATGACCATTTGGATGATCTAGAGGAGTCATGGGAGAAAGTCATGTGGTCAGATGAGACCAAAATAGAACTTTTTGGTCATAATTCCACTAACCGTGTTTGGAGGAAGAAGAATGATGAGTACCATCGATAGAACACCATCCCTACTGTGAAGCATGGGGGTGGTAGCATCATGCTTTGGGGGTGTTTTTCTGCACATGGGACAGGGCGACTGCACTGTATTAAGGAGAGGATGACCAGGGCCATGTATTGCGAGATTTTGGGGAACAACCTCCTTCCCTCAGTTAGAGCATTGAACATGGGTCGAGGCTGGGTCTTCCAACATGACAATGACCCGAAGCACACAGCCAGGATAACCAAGGGGTGGCTCTGTAAGAAGCATGTCAAGGTTCTGGCGTGGCCTAGCCAGTCTCCAGACCTAAACCCAATAGAGAATCTTTGGAGGGAGCTCAAACTCTGTTTCTAAGCGACAGCCCAGAAACCTGACTGATCTAGAGAAGATCTGTGTGGAGGAGTGGGCCAAAATCCCTCCTGCAGTGTATGCAAACCTGTTGAAAAACTACAGGAAACGTTTGACCTCTGGAACTGCAAACAAAGGCTACTGTACCAAATATTAACACTGATTTTCTCAGGTGTTCAAATACTTATTTGCAGCTGTATCATACAAATAAATAGTTAAAAAAATCATACATTGTGATTTCTGGATTGTTTTATTTTTTAGATTATGTCTCTCACAGTGGACATGCACCTACGATGACAATTTCAGACCCCTCCATGATTTCTAAGTGGGAAAACTTGAAAAATAGCAGGGTGTTCAAATACTTATTTTCCTCACTGTATATAAATATATACTGTATACATACAGTAGACATATAATCCAGCACAGGCAACTAGGGCTGTAATCAACCAAAGAAAATCTTGGTCGACTAAAAGTCGTGAAAATTTCGACTAAAAATCGACTGGGGGGTGCGGAAAAAAATGATAGATTAATTAACTGTACTGTCCTGCAGTACTTGTCCTTGTAGACTATTGGCAGTATATTAAATAGTTTTGGACCTAATTGTTTTGCACTGAAATGTCTGTCGGCTCTGACAGCGCTGCATCAGCCTCATATCCTGAGGCGTAAAGTCGACAATTCCTTCCGTGATATTATTTTAGCGTTTGGAGAGGGTTAACATCCAGCGTGGTGTGTGTCTGGGGAATGCTACCGTCGTTGCGGGTGGGTGCGCCGGTAGTTATAAAACGATTTTTAGACTATGAAATATGCCAATTCTGATATGTTCATACAGCCTACTCCAAACAGACAGGGCAACCTAACACAGAAAAGTTAGCTTACCGTTTTTAGGTGATATGCCATGTTTGTAGTCGAGCTGCGATATGCAAACTGTTGCTTGCAAACTTTGCATTCAACTTTTTTCCGTTATCTATTTTTGTAAAATGCTGCCACACTGCCGATGTCTTCGACATGGTAGAGGAGGACTGACTGTAAATTAAACACTCACAATTAAATAAATATTCAGCAAACCACTAAAACAAGGCTTTCTAGAACTTTCTTCAATCTGTCTCCGGTGGGTTGGGCTAATCCAAAAAAGGTGAAAACAAGGGGGGTGTTCTGAAGACAGACTGTTACCTGTGAAACAGGGGGGCTCTGAAAACACCCCCATTAGCAATTAGTGCTTTCCTGCCATAGACCGTAACGGTCTATGCTTCCACCCATAGACCGTCAATAATATACAGTGTATGCTTCCACCTGATGAAATTAACACGGCAAAAAATCGACCAATCAGAATTTTGGTCGAGCCAGAACGTATCGACCAATAAATCGACCAGTCAGGTTACAGCCCTACAGGCAACCTGCACATGTCTGGTACTGAACTGTAACACCGAAATAGGCATTAATGCTACATCATAGTTTCAAAAAAGTGTGGGTATGGCAGCTCAAACAGAAGCTTATTCTATTTTGTTTGTTTGTTTTTTCCTTTATTCCGTGGCCTTCAGCGCTGTTAGTGAGAGGAAAAAAACATGTGCTTCTAATTTGACATACATAACAGAGTCCTCATGAATAAATGCAGTATGTCTAAAATGTGCTCTCCTTGATAGATACATTGATGAATAGAGGTGGTGGGTGAGGTGTTACCGAAGCGATGGTGTCTCTAATGGCTACAGTGGAAAACATGAGTAGCTCATTGCCCTTTGACAAGCAGATGATAATACGGAGAGAGGTCTATTGAAAGGTTTTAAATTTGTTTAACCCTCTTGTTTGGCTCATTAGTTTGAAAGTATAATTTAACTATGTTTCAACTGGCAGTGGACTACAGCATTTGCACTGTGGTGTAAGTGGCTGTGAAATTTGCTTTCTCAATATCCATACCTCCTACTCACCATCTTCATTGATTTGAGAAAAGGGGAAATTGGCTGCTCTTTATTTTTCCAATCCCTGTCAACACAGCAGCCACCCGTAGAGAGCTGCTTATTTTATTCCATTGTGTGTTCTCTCGTTGCGTAGTAGGTGCAAGTATGCATGCATGCAGACAATGTAGCACTATATCGCTCAAGTGGAATTTTAATTGGCCCTGTTCAGAGGTTGTATTCATCGAGCCCATCTGAGTCTTTAGAGTCTCTTATTTTGTATAAATTGGACAGAGGAACATCCCATTGCCAAGGAATTATGTCTGTTAAATAAAAAAAGAACACAATTGAAAACAGGTGATTCATATTTGTTGTTTCACTGTAACAATTACTGTTCCGTTATGAGATACAAGCCCTGACATTCAGGAGGCCCTGGGGTGGCCCTGACCCAGAACAGGGCCCGTTAATAGCCAGGCGGAAATATGAAGGACTATCTTCTATCTAACCGTTGAGGTCACCCAGGGGACGCATAGCATTAATTGGGCTTCTAGCCATGTGCCTGTTAGTCTCTTTACTTTAGATGCAGCAGACTGTCCACATTTCTTTAATACACATTCATTTGTTTTATTTCCCTGCTAAAGGCCAAAGATGTTTATACTCATTGATAAAATACATTTTCCTGATGGCTAATGCCTTCAATTGTATGGCAGGCCTGGTGGCTGTGTATTATTATGTAATGTTAAGATGTGATAGGAAGTGATAAGAGGGGAGGAGGGTTATTCCGCTCTGAGCTCTAAATGAAAAGCTGTGGGTCAGAGGGCAGAGCACAGGAATACTGGATGTTCACTTTTTCGGCTTGTATAAAAAGGTTAGGCATCATGTCATCGCCGCAGCAGACCAGAAGACCTTCTGCACACCTTTTGTGCCAGAAGGTCAGAACAGTGCAGAGGTTTCACTAAGCTGTTTGATAAGGTTAAACTGAAGTTTGTCCTTTGCTGTGCGTTATAATCAGGAATATGGGTTATTTAAACATGATATGAGAAGAAAAAGATGGCTTTTGGCTGCAAAATTCACAATATTTAGGCTACATTTAACAAATTACTACATCTGTAGATATACTATATGTGTACACACTGTATACGTCTCAGTGTGACTTTATAAAAATTTGAAATTTAGTGACATTATAAATACATATATAAACATTATTGGTCCTATAGCTTTACATCATCTATTCTCCTAATGAGCCAACTAGACGATTTGAAGTTATTTAACGTGGAAAAGCACAGAAAAGGCTTAAGCATCCTACCTGACAAACATAATAATCCCAACTTTGGCTATATCGTCTTGGATAACTTTCCATGACTCCTTGATCATCTGAATCTGATCCTCGCTGGGATACGCAGCACCACCAGTCTCCTCTGTAGTCCTGTCTCCAAACTCAGCTTTTGCAGCCAGACCTGATATTGCGCAGCCCATTCTTCATTAAAAAAAATAGAAAATTATGTTTTTGTGTGCAATCCAGGAAGAAATATCGAGGGTTAGTTGATTTTGTGTCACAGTAAATCTAATGTTCCTGGCATCTGGTTTAAGTGCGCGACTGCCCCGCGTCTTAAACCACACGCCTCTAGTCGGTATCACCGATTGGTGTCAAGTCAGTAAATAGACAGACAATATTATGCAAGTTCAGGTCACCGTTTCAAAATAAAAAAAAAAAACCTTCGTTGATGACAACATAGTACAAGGAGTGCGAAGCGGTCACTGCGCGTTTATGTTGAAGGATTTAATGTTGACTTCCGGTGTGAGTCTTTCGATTCTTGACTAACTTGACGCAGCGTTTTCAGTGGAGAGGAAAATTAACAGCGCGCACAAATGCTGGGGTCTGCAGTCATTTTAAAAAAAAAAAGGCAGATTACACAAATGAATAAAGATATACACGCAGGTGCCCGAATTTATATATTGCCACAAGCTGTTCTAGTCTGATTCTGGTAGCAAATTAAGATGAAAGTGCACTGGTCAAAGGTTTTACGCGTCAATTCTACGATTATTAATTAACATTTAACATTTTAACCCTCGTTTTGTGGACATTGGGGTCCCATAGAGCTCAATCTGTAGGCTTATGTGTATTAATATTATTAATGATTAAAGCAGTAACCCTTCCGTTTGCCACAAACTTGCCTATTTGATAAGTATGTGGACCCTTCAGTTTTTATTGAAAATATGGGAAACTTCAAGTATGAAACAATGTACAATAACAATATATTTTCTGGAATGGGAAAATAAAAACGTTTGCTACCTGGTCAGTATTTACATGAGGAAAATCTCCCAAATATACAGTTTTATATATATAACATTAAAGAAAATATACAACTTATTGAGAAAAATAAAGCTCCAGTGATACAGTATGTGAAAACAGTTTTAGAAGCACATGGAATTAATTACACAAACAACTGCTGTGACCACATGCATGAAAGTCAACAAATGTTAAAAGAAAACCCTCTTTGGTGTACAAGTCAGACAGAGACTTCGGTCAGAAAGCTCTCTCGTCAATGACACCAACTCCTTTTTGCTTTTCCCTAAAAATACATCTGACAGTTTACATGGTTAAATGGTAACATTGCTATGCTATAGTGGTTATACTGTAGCAAGGAGCATCAACAGTGGGAGGGAACCAAATAGATGTAACAACTGAGTAGAAACCTAATCTTCAATTGATACAGGAGACTATATACACATTTTACATAAACTTGTGCAGTGCAGTCAAATACCCAATGTACAAATATTGCAACCCACCTTTTTGAAGACAATATACTGTCCCCTCATGGACCAATGACCAATAATATCCCTTTGTGTTACACTGGTGCCAAACATCATCACTATGTCCTATAGTGAAAACAATGTGCAGACAAAAAGTTGCATTCTTTTCTTTGTTTTGTGTGTTTGTGTGTGTGTGTGTGTGTGTGTGTGGGGGGGGGGGTGTTACCACATGATAGTCCCTGATATTAGAAATGTACATAATTCACATGGTCACGAACTTGTGGTTGAGCTCTGGAATTTCTCTCGTAAGCTTTTCACAAGATTACTTTCTGTCAACTTCCCTGAAACCGGGGCAGCAGACTTTGTGGCACAGTCTAGGCCCCCTTGAAAAAAGCTGTCCCCATCTTGTAGTTTTTCAGTTCCTTTTGTTATCAGAGACACTTGACTGGCTGTGTAGCAGCTTCTCACAGGTTCCTGAAGGTTTGGTACTTCATGGAGGGGAAGAGACCCAAGCATGTGGTCCAAGGAGCTCCACCTGTACAGCAGAGACTGAAGCTGGGGTTTTGTCCAGTCCTCTACCACATGACACCTTTCTTTGTATACCGTTTCAGACTGTGTCCTCGGACAGTCTGTCAGAGCTTTGTGAAGATCAGAAGCACTATTGTACTTCTGTGAGCAGCCCTTACACCTGTTTGCACAGCACTCCAGCATCCCGTTTGAGACTGTGCAGCTACGGGTTACTTTTGAGGAGTGGGAGTTGTCTGTGTATTTGATGCGCAACTCCTGTACGTCAGGCCAGTAGAAGGTATCTGTCTCTGGCGGTGGGCTTTGTGGCCAGGGAACAGTGCTCTGTGAGCTTGCGTCAGTACCAGGGGTCTGACCCGGGCTCTGAGAACGCTCTTCGTGGATGACCGCCTGATCGCAAGTCTTTAAGGGCAATCTCAGGTTGGGTTTACCTGCACACATACACAAAAAAATAGACAGTGTTCAGTTTTCTCCGTACATGAGCTAAAAAGGTGGGTTACTGCTTAAGAAAGCAACATGGCAATCATTTGCATCCTATTTACCCTTTTTCCTTAATTGCATCTTCTCCTCATTGACAGCAGGCATAGTCTTCAAGCCCTGTTGATTTGCGCTTTCTCGGTTCCTCTGCCAGACCATTGGTCTGTTATTCTTGATGCGCTGACTGTACTGACGTGCCAGCTGGAACACCTTGCTTTTCATCTTTGCCATGTCTTGTAGGATCTGGTCCTCATCAATACTTGTCCGGAAGCTAATTATCTTGGGTAGTTGACCATGGTTTACATGGCCCTTGTCTTCAGAGTCCTGACAAGATCCTCCCACTGCGGGAAAGGTGGTAGTTGGGGATGAGATGGAGGAACCATCTGAAGCATTGCTTAACTCAGACTCTTCTAAAATAGGAGGTGGTTGTTTACTGGTTTTAACATCTGAAGTGTCTGAGCTAATATCCTGCATTGCTTCTAATCTTGAATCATCAAGTTTCTCCTCTGCCATCTGCAAGACCTTGTGCATGTCTGACGAGAGTCTGACCTCATCTTCTGTGGTAGAGGAATCTGTGATGCTCTGAGATCTAGCCTTGACCTCCCCTGGTCTCTGTGATTCAGCCTTTTGATGAGTGTCAGTGTTTCGAATCTTTTCCAAGCCAGGAAGGTCAAACACAGACCAGGAAGTGGGGCGGTTCCGAGAGAGGCCTTTCTTCTGGACTGGGACAGCCTGCTCCTGAGGAACACTGTTAAGCTGTCGGCTCAGGTGCCGGACCAGACCTGCTGGAATGTAGGAGAGACTCTCCCTGCGCTTGATGCTAAAGTTAGCATCTTGGTGCTCAGCGTGCTCGTAGTATCTTCTGATCTTGCGGATGAGGAGACGATCTTGTTTAGAGAGAGTGGACCTGAGTTCCCCTCCAATGAGGGCATTCAGTGCAGAATCGTGTGCAGGCGTTGAAAAGTAAGCCTCTGAGGTCACCTGTGGCTCTAGTGAAGAGCTGGCCAACATTTGGGTCTGTTCCTCAAAGTCCATGCAAGCTGAGGGGCTTTTGAAGACGTCATTATCTATTGAGGGTGAGGGGCAGGCAAGGGAACCCAAGTCCTCTGAGACCAGACTGCTCCGCCTGGAGAGGCTGCTGATGAAGCACTCAGCTATCACACTTGCCTGGTCCAACACAGAGGAAGGTAGGATGCGTTTATTGTCTGAAAGCACCTCTTCTTCCTCCTCTGAGAGCTCCCCATTTGTCAGTACACTCGTCTCCTCCACTTGGAGAACAGAGGAATCACTCTCGCCTTCATCTTCCTCTCCAGTTTCTCTTGAGGTATCCTGAGGTTCTGGTGTGTCGGATTCTTGTTGCAAAGAGTAGACAGGAGACTCGTGGCACTGGGTGTAATGCACGTCCAGCTGATCGCTCGTCCTTGCTTGAGGGACACAGTCTAGAGGGCACAGCTCCTCTGCATTGACCTGAAACATGATATGAGTGTTTGCAAAGTGGGATGTAATAAGTAAAAGAGATATTAGGATGGGAAACACTCTGTTACCCATTAACATAATGGACCTAGGCGGTTTAATCTAAAGCATCCACAATTTATGATGCATGTCTTTTGTGTTATGAAGCCTACTTAAGCTTTATTACAGTGATATTTTTCTATGTACAATATGAAGCTGTAGGAAAAACAAAGGAGATGTTGTGATTGTATTTGCAGCTTAGTTTCTAATGCCTCCTTGTTGGACTATTTCTATTACCCTCTGCAAATTAAAAAGATGAACATTGCAATGTCTGCGGCTCAAACAGCGTTCATAGTGCTGATGTCACCTTAGTCTGCCATTAATCTAAATTTGTTTCCAGGTGTCTGCCTCTTTAGGAGTGCCGGCAATTGAAAAATAGCGCAGCTTGGAACTGTGTGGTGGAGATAAGGTTAGGAAGAGTAACAACCTACACTCTGCTCACATGCAGGAGCAATTTTGCAAAGTTACAGTGAGAATCAGGTAAGAACTGCTCCAAAATACAATGTTGCCTTTCTTGGTGGGAGTGCTGACCACAGAACAGCAGTGTGTGTGTGTGTGTGGCATTTTAATTTCCAGGACTGAAAAATAAATATCGAGCACTAATGTAGGTCCAGGCATATTTTTAAAAAGGCCTTACAGAAATGCTGTGCACTGTGGGCAAAGGGCAACATTAGGTAGGAAATTTACTAAAATGTCTAATGACATAAATAATAAATTCAGCTTGCTCTCATTCACAGATATACTTTATACTAAGAGAAAATAGACTGAAAGTATGTCATTCAAAATATACAATGGTTAGAAAATATACTTAACAAATGAAGCGATCCCAGGGGCATGAGTATAGATGGGCATTCTTTACACAGCAAATAAATGTCACAGGTGGCCTGAGAGACACGTGTGGTAATGAATGGATGCGTGTATAAATCTAAAAGAAAAGGCTTTATTAAGTACCTGTGTGGCAGGAGTTTCTTTCACAGCCACATCAACATGTTTTTCCTCCTGCTTGTGAGTTACTATCTCCTCTCTCTGTATAGTTTTCAGTTCAGCCGTATCTCTGATCTGATCATCCTGAAAGAGCAAAACACGGTATTAAACCGAGGGGTTTTATTCTAAATCATCCTAAAGGTCAGCCTTGACAAAACAACTACAATGGTTATATATGTATTAATTCACGTTCAGAAACAATACTGGTACAACAATTACAATTTATCTTAACAAAGACTTTCTAATTATGAATATTCACAGGGGAATTGTAATTAGGAAATATGATTATCAAAGAGCAAAGCTTTTGCTATTATAATGGCCATTTAATTAGATGGCGACATTAACCTTTGAAGTCATATTATATTTAACAGGGCATTCTGCCTCTGGTTCTTATGATAATGCAGGCATGGTTTCAACAGCGTAAGCGTTGACATCAATCATGTCCCAGAAAAACACAATCATGAAAAACAGCACACTTTAGCTACATGGACGAGGGAAACATACAATCAGAAGGTAACAGTGCATGCATGAGGGAAGACATCCAACTCCAGATACAACACTGAACAATAAAAGCAAAGGCATGCACCAAGTTTGACTTTAAGGGTTCACCCATATGTCTCGGAGATCAGAGTTTATAGTTTGGGAGAACTTCAGTCCATGCACTTTAGTAGAAGGAATTCAATGTACACAGTGCAAATGGTAGCAGGTGTTAGTTGGTTCTATCTATGAAAAAATGAGGGAGAGGGACGCAAGCCAGCGTGGGAGAAAGAGTGGCGGGGAGTGTTGTAAAGTGGAATGGAGCAGGAAATGTGAAACCCATGGGTGGCAGAAACCCTCACCGTTGTGAAGCGAGTAGAAAGCAAAGCCCTGGCTCTATAGTGCCAGCAGGAGATGGCTGCCAGCACTGAGCTGGCAAAGTCGGCTACCTGGTCGTCTCCCATCAGTATATCTTCCTTGTAACTCTCCCCCTCCTCTGCTTCCTCTTCCTTCTCCAGCTTCTGCCCCCCCTCACTGGGTGAAGAGCCCAGTTTCAGGTCACTGTCAGAAGGACTTAGCTGCTCCAGAGAGTCCCTTCTGGAAATGACATCCTCCACACATGGACTCTCAGCCCGGGGTCCGCATAGAGTGGAGGCCAGTGTACTGACACTAGTAACTGGCTGAAGGGAGCATCTCTCCCCCAGCAGTGCACCCTCACTCTCTGCATGCTGTAGCGTGAAGTCATAGACATGTGGTTTGTTATTGCAAGGCCAGTGCTAGAGCCATGATGTGATTGCAAGGCTGTAAATGGGATGGAATCATCAAAAAGCTGTTTTAGCTTTGAGTGAGATATGATTTGTGTAATCCAGGGCAAGTTAAAATATGTTCTATGAAGATAATGTCCGCACTTTGTCATTTTTGAATGAAGTTGTTTTGAAATTAGAATAGAAAGTTTAAATTGCTAAATCAAAACTGGGTAAACCATATCTCACCTCAGCCCACTGACATAAAAACGGCATTCATACAACAGAATGAAAAAGCTTATCAAGGTTAATAAAAGACTACATTTGGATTTCAGCACTTACCTTTAAAACAGCTGCAAGGAGAACAAAGATATAGAAGAGAAGGAGAGATAAACAAAAGAGAATGTCAATAACTGACAAAAAGCATGCTCAATACACAATGTTACATGAAAAAACAACCTCAATACCACATGCATCTTGTACAATTATGGTCAGGACACAATCTCTGCCTCCGCAAGCAGAGACTGAGTGAGGCAGTAGTTAGTCCGGCCCAGACTTAAGGGAGGCCTTGTGATTAGATAAATTCCAATTAGAAACATCTTCCTCTCAGAAGCTCAAACTGGACATGATGCAATTAGCCAGGATGTAATGACCTACTCCCTCACTGAGATGGGAAGGTTGACATGAAAATTGCTTCTTCATTACATTGGTTTGAAAAAAATTGATCTGGACTGGGAGAAAAGAAGAACTGGGTATAAGAATACAGAGGTTTTCTCGTTCATAATGGCCAAATAGAATAGATATGAGCAGGGAGATGGGATCTGAGGGAAGAGATCTTGTGTATGACAAAGCCATGCAATTAACTTCATTATAAGTGAGGCAAGTGGAGTGGGAGTGAAGTCTTTTGATCTGGTTTTCCAGGTGTCTTTGATGGAGAACAAAGCAGAAATGCAACGATGTGGGTTTTAACCTTAGTATTGAAGGGGGCTGTGGACTGCACCCCGAACGTGGCTCAAAATGACCCACCATTGATGAATCTGTCCTTTTGGTTGGCAAAATCTTACTGAACATCCAGTGATATAAACAAACTCCCCACAATGTACCAACCTCTTGTGTTCCTTATGATTTGTTTTGCAGGCTCTAAAACAAAAAATGTAAAAACATAACAGTGTAAGTGCCAATTAATCATCAGCAATTCTATTCCAATTATTACAAATAATAATACATAATAAATAGACACAAATAGATGAATGGAGTAGTTTTTTTTTTTAACCTGATCTCCTTCTCCCATTTTGCCCTTTGAGATGGAAGTCGTCGGTTTGGCAGGACTCTGCTTTCTTCAGCCTCTCAGGACTATAGTGGTACTTCCCTGGATCTAGCAGTAGAGGGATATGTCATCACACTCAGAGCCGCAATTACAAAAACTATTTTTTTGTACACATAGATAAGTTATGGGAAACGTCTTCCTGGTAAATTTGACAGCATTCCAAATTTTACACTAAAATATAACCACCCTCCTCTTTTGTGAGCAGCATCTTTGTTGCTATGGAAACAGTAACATTGGCCCTAGCGTAACAAAAGTTACTCTATTTGTAACACTTACAGTTAGAATTGTCCAAGATGGCGTCTTTTGCCTTTAATGAAAGAGACAGTGTGTTTAAAATACAAGGCAATTCTTCATAAGCTGAGAAGAATAAAACTTGTGTATGAGGGACTGTGTTGTTTACCTTCAGTGGGGCGATGGTGTTGTGGTTCTCAAGAATCAGCCTCTTAATGTGATGGGCCCAGAGACGCTTCTCTTCTACTGACTTGGTCTGGAACAACATGAACTTGCCATTTAGAAAAGTAATTGACTTTAATAAAGATGCACCAGATACACGCATGCTAACAAGATAGATACAAACTACAAATCACTGTTCTTTTATTAACACAGAAATGATCCTAACATCTCTAAAGATCTAAGAAAATATTCCAAGAAAACAAGAGCACAAAAATGAACAACAGCAGGTGTTTTGTGATATAGCTGCACAATTGATACAATACTCTGTAATTGTGCTGCAGAAGGAAACTGGTTGACAGTTACTGGTGTTCACATTTACCTGCACTGTATGGGGTTGCTTGGGATGCTTGAAATGAATGACACTGAAGAGAAGGGGATCCTTGGCACTGTCAAGTAGCATTAGGGTGGAGCACTGCAACCACAAAGAATGTAGTGATGTAGCTTAAACCAACTGAGTTAGCTTCAGTTTGCTTCCTTATTAAAAATATGTTTTAATTATGTAAATCCTGTGTAATTTAACATAAAAAATGATCTTTCTGTTGTACACCAATATAATTATCTTCACGTACATTTCTTAAACTTTTAAATCACTAATCAAGAAAAAGAAATGTTAAAAGACCTACTAAGATGTGGATCTTGTAGACATAGTGTTCCCCTCTTTTCTTGGTAATAAGGAGCATCTTTTCGAAGAGAAAGAGTGTACGGGTGTTCTTGGCCCGCAGGACATGAAAGGTGCCCTCCAGCACCAGTTCTCCATTGGTGGTCAGGTCGGGACCCTTCCAGTTGATCAGAAGAGACTGTATCTCCTGCAATATGATGCACATAAAAGAACATACCCAAGCGTCAGCCATGTTCTTCCAAAATGAAAGAAAATAAATGCCAGCCACGTGTCAACTTTTATTTGTAATCTTTATAAAAACACATGTACAAAGAAAACCAAGAAAGTTAACCGGCCAATGGTCAACAGCTCAAACAGAGGGAATAATTTAAAAGCTGTAACCCTTACCTTAGCACTTAATTAGACTTGAGAAAAGGCGAATTCATCAATACCAAATTGTGAAGGTTTATGGTTTGTTTTGGACAATACTTTATAATCGGGAATACTTTATAATACATCTTATGCTAGAGATGAAAGCAAATATGTTGAATAAATTAATGAAAGAAATTAATTTGGGCCCTCCAGACTCCACAAGAGCAAAAAGGGTTACAGCAGTGCGGGACAACAGAGATACATCAGGAAGTCTCTAAAGAAAAAAAGACAAACAACGCAACAGAGCATCTTGCAAAAGCACCTGAATAAATTTTGTACTGTCTGTATGGCAATGCCATAAATATGCCTTTTAAGAGTGTGTTGGCATGCATGCATGTTAATTCCATCTGACCTGTACTCTGACAGCATGTTCGTGTTTTCTCTTCATATCATTGATGTACCAGGCCACTCCGGTCATGGTGTCTATGGCCTCCTGAACAACCTCATAGCCCTCCTCGTCTGAGTCAAAGTGTCTTGCAATTTCCTTTAAGAGATCAGGGACAGGTATAATTTCTGACAAGGTCCCCCCCTACAGGGAACTAGTTAAATCCTTCCCAAAAACAAAGAAAGATGTGTGCCAGAATCAATCTTTACTGCAACAGTTACAAAATGACAAAGGTTTGAGAACTACTCATTAACGGTTGATAAATAACGAGAAATCCACCGAAGCCTGCAGGCTGCATTTTGTACAAATGTTGTAAAACAAAATGACCACTGAGGACATTCCGTACCTGAAGTAGCAGGTGATACTTCAGGATCCTCTGGACCGGCTTTAGCAGATAGGATCCCAAAGGCAGGGCGCGCTTCAGAGCAGCTTGTCGATCGCTAAAGAACTTGGCCAAAGTTTTACTCCTCATGCAGTCAGTCAGTGCTGCCACCGAGCTGGAGGAATTATATTAATCATGAAAAATTTGACTCTCAAAGAAAGTACTACAGCAAAAGGCTAATTAAAATCAATATTTTCCTGCCACTTACTTGGGATAGTTGGTGCAATACTGAGTGTATATCTCGAAGTATTCACTCTAAAGGAAACACAAGTCAGACAAACACATCACAGGTGTTTATTTTCATGAAATGATATCCCTGTAAATCAGTACGAGCAAGACGGTTTCTCTCACCTTATTTACAAAACATTGAGCGATGGCCACAGGGTCATTCTCACACATGTCTAAGGACTGCAGCAGTTCACTGAAACGCAGAACACATCAAAGACAGAAAGGTGAATATTAATGGATTTGCTAGCCTAATTTCTTTGTCTAGGTCAGAATACAAAAGCAGAGGGAAAACACAAAAGAAGGAATAACAATGAGTGGCGAAGTAAATCCATACTAATACTTTTTCTGTGAGATTTGAACTTTGTTATGAAAAGTCTCCACAAGATGGCAGCATACACCATTAAACATGAACCTTGTTGCGTGATCAGACTGAGCATGAAAGAACATGCATTTGACTTGGAATTCTCCATGCCCACAGTTCCATCAAAACAAGCTTCATTAAGAGCTTGAGATAACAAAACCAGATAGCTGTACAGCATTTTAATGCTTTACACGGAGTGACATACGCCTCAATAACATGTGCATGACTGAAGGAGGATACGACAAGGGAGGGTCACTGTGGAAAAACACAACTGCACAAAAAACAATCATCACAAGTGCTCTGCACGAAAGCTGCTCAGTTTACATAACACATGAAATTACGAGAATCAAAACACAATTCATCACACTGCATTCTATAACTTAGATCAAAGACGCTTTACAGAATCCCGACAAGCAAACGTGTCAACATGTTCATGGTACAATGAGAGAATCTTGAATGGTGAGATTTCTTTCAGACAAAATGTCAAATTTGTTCATACTGCATGATTACATTGTCAATATTTAAGGTTGGAAGAAGGTTAAGTGTTACAAAGAAATACAAATTCCTGGATAAATGAAAGGCTGTTGTGCATGCCAAATGTGAGTTAATGTCCATCCTAGATTACAAAAACAGGCAAAGCCAACCAAGGGTTTGAATGACATCAAAGTAAGTAACTGTTATCAAGATATTTCCTGTGTATACAGTATAGTATGTGTAGAAAATGGTTTGTCTGTGTCAGTGTGGGATCCCTGGACAGTGAATAAACAGGTAGTATTTTTTTTTTTTTTGTTTGTTTTTTAATACCCTCAAAGAGACACTGTAGAAAAAAATGAATCCCTCTAACTAGTTTTCCCTGGGCAGCCTCCTGCAAATTGGTACAACTCTGTTACAATATTAAGTAAACATGTGGCACCTGTTCACAGGCTGAAACAAGCATTTCTCCACCTTAACAATGCTGCTATAAAAGAATAGGCTAACATAAAATAAGACATCACCCTCCTAATGCAAGGTTGATAAGAAGAAAAGCCAAATTTATTAAAAAAAGGCAACACATGGCTCTTTGAATCCAAAATTTGTCAGAATCGGTCTTGTACAGCTGGACAGAATTTCATTAGAAAGAAATAAGAATCAAATCATTCCCATTTATGGTGCAGAGCTGTAAGATAGCCTTGGCATTACCGGGGAGGATTCTCGCGGTGAGAGCAGAGAGGAATGTTAATGTGTTTTTTTGGCAAGCAGTGTGGTCAGCAATGAGTACATGCTGACATGAATGTAAAGCTAGCTGCACCACCCTGACCTTCGGATATTTGAAAAAGTGTGTTTAGTGTAGTTGTAGAATGTGCCGCTCTTTTGTTTGTCATTGCATCCGTTTTGTGTCAGTGAAACAAGTATCAACGACAAGGGAAACAACAGTAGCTATTCTTCTGTTACCTTTCAATAGAGTATCATATACATATGAAATTATATTAAAACTTCCTTGATTTAAGGAAGTGGACACAAATGCAGTAATTTACAACTGTTGCATACGCTTATTGTGTACTTTTGACTGTTGACTGTAAGATATAGTTCATTCATCATAAAAAAGAAAGAAGGATTGGGATTTTAGTTTTGGTTTGAGCGTTATTTAGAACACAAAAATTGCTTCTTAGTGTGTGTGTGTGTGTATATATTTGTTGGTGTGACTTACCTGTTGAACTCATAGATGTCTTCTATGTTTCCAAACAGGGCACACACTTGTTCTGGCCGTATGGGAAGGTTACTCATATCAATAATGTGAGCCAAGTAATCCTAGAAAGACATCAGAGATGGAGTTATACATAAAAGGTCATATTAACATTCTGTGACATATTAAGTCATCCAGGCACTTTCAAATACTTACCAACAGAGGGAGCATGTATGTAGAAAAACTATTTTGTGTTCCTGTTATATCCTCTTTAATGTTTAAATCTGACTTTGGGTTTGACAAAGTAATTCCAACAGTTGTTGGGCTACGGTGTATTGTACCTATACAGAGAAATGCTGTATCATGATTTCAAGGTTTTTCAGTTTAAAAAAAAAGCAGGATCATCACTATAATTCATACATTTAATGGGACCTCAGTAGATACAAATATCTAAAAACACAGTAGCTAAACCTGCCAACATCTGGATGATTATCCTCCCTCTTGGTCAATTACACACTCACGTGGCATACAAACAACTCCAAACAAGTGGGGAGTAAGTTGACGAGAGACAAACACGCACACACAGCAACTATATAAAGAGCATACCAGTAAACAGCTTGAACACACACCCAACCTCCCAGACAATGACACACACACACACACACACACAAATACACACACATGATTAAAAGTAGAGTCATCACATCGCAGTACTGAATGAACTGCAGCCGGTCATGGATGGAGAATTCCAGTGAAGTGAGAGCAATGCTGACTCGCAGTCAGCAGGGCGTCTCATAGTCTCCTATAGAAAGCTTGACCCCAGTGTTAATACCATAAACACGTGACCCTAGCAGAGACCCTGTAAGAGATTTAATGCTGTGCAGGCTAGTCTAGTCTCCTAGTTTACAGCTGTGCTTTATTAAAGAATAGAAAGAGCTGTTTTGTCCTTGTATAGTATTGTTGATCAAATCAGCCATCATCATAAAGTGTCAAACAAGAATATTGAGTCATATGTTGGACCAGGTCTTCCTGAATCCCATAAACATTGACCATGTTGAAGTTGTTCTCAACAATGTTGAGTTTGATTTTTCAGGGAGTGTACAGGCCAGGTGTTGGGGATGCTTAGACATGCCAGACCAGCTGGGTCAAACAGCTGTTCTCTAAACTTTAATTCATGGATAGACAATTGAGAGTGAGATTTGAGAGTGAGTGACAGATGAGCTCTGAACTCAGCAGTTGACATAGCTTCAACAGCTGCTTGGGAGTTCAGTGTCAATGTGGAAGCTTTGAATTAGTTTGCTGAGGAAACACTGCCAATATGAAGGATGAGTTTCACACGTCTCTGTCACATTCAAGGCCTGGTGTGAAATTAAAATGACCTGCATGGGATCAATTTGATGGAAGCCATACTGTAATCATAAAAGGATAGAGGATACATCTGTACTAGACTGGGTTCCCACACTGTAGCCTATAGAAAAAACAATTGTTCTTCTTTCATCTGTGATATTTCCACAGATGGTGCAAAACTGGAGGCGTTTGTGTTGGCTGGGAGAGACTGACAGCTCAGGCTGGCTACAGGGCTTGTGTGACCGGGGCCAGAGGAGGCTGCTTGATGGCCTGCTGCTCCTGTCAACTGAAATAGTTAGAAGTCTTGGAAGCGTTTGTCAGGTGCAAGTCGTTACTCAAGCTGTGATAAGGGCTGCACTCCTTCCCACAGCTGCCAGATGCCAGCACAGTCTGCGACAAGGTGAGGTGCTGGTTCACTGCCAGTCAGTTTCAGAAATGGCTCACGTGTTAAAGACATCACCATAAATGAAGTAGAGATTGTTTGGCAGCAGAGTGCTCCTGTTTCTATGCAGGACCCAGGAAGAAGAAGAGGGTCAAAGAAGTCTCTTGGTCTAGAAGTTGTTTCCAGACTACAAAAGGTAAAAAAATGTGATAAGATATAAGTTGCCTGTTGAGTGGAGAAATTCTTCCTGGCCCATTTTCCATGCATCACATCTCTGAGATAGACTTTCTGCTATCTTTGGCTATGATCATAAACCCCATGATTTTTGTCATGAAAGACCTGCACTATGTCCCAGTTTTGACACTGTTTGAACTCCAGATATGAGCGGAGTCCATAATCCCAGGCTACAGGCTGTAAACGTTCACTGCACTGTAAATATACAGAATGGTTTATATACAACACTATGACCAGATCGTAAACTGCTCCACAGCCTTCATTTCTATGAATTAGAAATCTATAAACAGAGCACACATAGCTGCCTGATGGCAGGCATGCATTTTTTGTCAAATGACTAAATTGTTTAGAAAGCAGGAAATCAGAATGAATTCTAGTAATGAGAAGAAATCCAGAAATCCACTACATGTCTTACACATTTGTGGCCACAAACAGCTTCTTGGAACAAAGCAGACATTATTTGTTCTTAATAGCCGTTGAGTGTAATTTCCCTATTTTGTCTCCTAGCTGGCCAAATTCAGTAAATCACCTCCAAAAAGTGCTGCAGACATGAAGTCATTGCTGCACAATAATCCAAGTTAAACATGTGCTTTAAGTCCACAGAATACTGATGATTTAGTGTCTATAATATGAAATGGTTGGCTCACAGTGAATACTTGGCTGAAAGTACAAGAAAAACTCCAATTGTAACGGAAAATTCAATTTCAGTTCAGTCAGCATAACCCTGACATCCACTCACCTCCACAATGCTGCGTAGGTCCTTGACGTACATGCGCTCTGTTTCAATGATCTCCATGACAACACGATCCACATAGGTCAGCTTTGGGTTGGGCGCCATGGCGTGAGTGACGACAGGCGGCGCGGGGATGTGAGGTATTTTACCACTTGCCTTCCTGTTAGAGGTGGCGTTGTTGTTCCACTGGTTGCTGATCACCCTGGGCTCCAGCCGTTCCTGCCAGCGGCCCCTGGTGCATATGAGGGTGGGACTTCGGTCCTCTGCCTGCTCTCCGGTGCTTTCGGCTGGGCTCAACTCCAAATCAATGTCCTCCTCGCTCTGTATGGGTGGGGTGGTGGAGTAAGGAAGGGCTACGGTGCTCCCAAAAAGGCTGCGACTATCACGGGATGAACCAGAGGACAGGGTGGACGACAGGCTCAATGGACGTTCACGCTCTCCGTCCAATGGCTCCATACATAGCCGGCTGTAACAGTCTGAGCCCAAGTCAATGTTTGCATGGTCATGTTCACTGGTGGAGAGAGGGGCGATGACAACTGAGAAGATTCTGGGACAGGTAAGAGGAACACAGACAGAAGGTAGGTGTCAGGAATGGAGACCTTAAAAGTGTCTATTTTAAGGGAGTTTGATCAGCACACTTGGATATGCATCTCACTTTGACATCCTTAAAGAGCCTCTTCAAACTACAAGACATATAAAGGTCACCTTTTAAGCCTTAAAAGGTTGAGTGTTTCATATTCCAAAAGACACACTTTGGTTTGAGAATACCTTTAAAAACCTTCTATTTTATGGGTCAGATATCACTTCTATAATTTATTGAAGGAAACTCACCATGGCTGTTCTCTTGCAGCAATGTACTTAATCATATTTCCACTATTCCAGGTTTCTATGCAACTGCACTAAGTTAACTTAAGAAGCTGAGATGACACCGTCAATAGTAAACAGTGCAACTACACATTCACATTGCTCATTTATAAAAAAATAAAAATCAAATATATATAGAGTATATCAAATCAACAATGGAGTATTAGAAATGCTCTCAGGTTTTATTATTTTGTATTTCATCTTAGGCAGCACAGTATTCTAGGAATTAAATTTTCTGTTAATATTAAAGCAACACTAGAGAACTTTTTGTACCTTAAAATAATGTTTCCAAAACAGTTTCAGTGGTTCATCAACTTGTAACAGGGTGAACGGCACTTCTGCATTCGCCTTGCTGCTCTCTCCCGGCTATAACTGCACTATGAAAGTTTGCCAGATTGGGTAGCATATCTGTAGTTCCAGTGAGACATAATGGGACAACTCCGCTTCCAACCTGAAAGGGCACCGTAGCGGGAAAAGTTACATAGTGTTGCTTTAAGTAGTGTAATGCTGTTATAAACCAGATGCCCTCTCAAAATGTCTTTAGTGATGACTTTTCCCACCAAGTGGATAAATAACGGCAAGTCTGTGACTGCATTTTAACACCATCTGGGACAACATCAGATAAATATAATTCTAGCTACAACAGATTAATCCACAAATCAATAAAAGACAGCTCAGAGTTGGGCTGGGCGATGTGGAGAAAATCAAATATTACAATATGTTTGACAAAATACCTCAATATCGATTCCGCAACGATATTACAGTGTTGACTATTGGTGCTTTCACAAAATATTTGATAAATAATCATCAGTAATGTGGATATAATGACTAAGTGGGTAAAGGCAAATAATAGAACAGTTACAATAGTCTGGTGAGTCCAGAAAATGACTCCACTTTATGGTAATGCAGCCTTTAAATCCAGGACAAAAACAACACTTATCCTATATTGTGATAAAACAATATCCAAAATCTAAGACTATATCTTCTCTCATATCACAATATCGATACTATATCAATATATTGCACACCTCTAGGTCAGAGCTCTGTGTTTCTACTCCCAGACCGAGACACAGGGGAGTGGTTTACAGTAAAAGGCCTCGCTCAAATCATTAATGACATGGCCTAATTTCAACACTGCATATTCTATGGAAAACCAAGCCATTTCCTCTTGTTCTCCTGACTGCTGAAGGCTGAACCTTGGAAAAACAGAGAGGGGGAAAACTGATGGGAAGAAAAAAAAAAAAAAAAAAAAAAAAAAAAGGAAGGGGACCAGAAGCTTTGTTTATATGTCTTTATTGACCTACGTTTGAATTTAGGAAAAATGGAATTCATATTCAGTTTCACATCCTTCCTGGCCAAATGGGGAATTTTCCTCATAAACGTTTCCTAAATAGGCTACATGAAGTCACGGTGGTGTGAGAATGGAGCACTGAGTGGCCACTATGCAGAGAGTTCCATTTCGTTAGATATTTGCAGGGCAAAGGGGTCAAAACCGTTTTGCCAAGCTAAAGAAATGACGCTTTGTCAAATAATTAGACTTCAGGCTAATAAATGGAAATCTTATAGGCACAAACCATCATTAAGCAAATTGTTCAAAGCTGTAATCGCAGAGAAAAATTTTTTATAATAACCTTTCAACATATTGTAATTCAAGTGAACTGAAAGGAAACTAGACTGCTGTACCCCATCTTGGCTCTGTTTTCAAGTTTTATACAATCTAGCCTGTGATGGGAGACCTTGGCCAATCACAAATCATTTCAGAGAGAGGACGTTCCTATTGGCTGTTCTGCAAACGTGCATGTCCCTTCAGATGGTAAAAAAATCTTGCAGAAAAAGTTTTTTTTCTTCATCATTTCCTAACCCATTTACAGTTTTAAAGAGAACATACAACCCTGTACAGTTCTCCCTGGAGTTATTTATATTAAAGAAGAGAAATATTTCTCATGAGAGCATGGCAAGTGCCTAAAGTTAGTGATTTGTGAAGCATTGGGAAAAAAAGTGTGACTTGCAGCTGGATGATGGTCTTTACATTCTCACACACACACACACACACACACACACACACACATCCTCAAACTTTCCATGACTCAGTACTGAGCTCATGAGTCTTGATCACACTGAACAACTTGAAGCTACACCAAGCCGCCCCCAACAACACAGTTCCCATGCAAAACCTCACTGGGAGAAACGGATTAGCTGGCAAGCAGAAGCTGACAGTGACAAATCACAGGATTGATGGTTTAAAGAGAATGTATTGAGCTATTACACTCACTACACCACTACAAATCTTAGAACGAGGCATCTGCTTCCTTTCTGTCTTTATATTTGGTTTTTAGCTTTCCCGTGTCTGGCATGTGGAACTCCCTTCCTCCTTCCTTCTCTTCCTCACACCAAATATCCCTCTATAATAAAGTTGCTATGCTGCAGAATGCAGTCAATGCCAAGGGGGGGGGGGGTCAACATCAACATGTTTGCACAGTTTCCACACTAGTTTAGTTAATATATTAATGCTCCAAATCATAACCTATATCTCCTTAAGCACAGCCTTAGAGCCAAAACAAGTCTGACTGAACTGTACTAAAAGATAGTGGTAAAGTAGAAATACTATATGACTTATCTTAAGACTTGAGCACACACACTTGACTTCAGCAACAGCTTAGCTTCAGACACAGACTCTACAGGCAGGCATTATCTGTGGCTGATACCACACACCACAGGCTTAAGAGGAAACCTGCAGTGTTAGACCATGAACTGACATTGTTGAAACAGGTCGAGCAAAGAAATGCAAATGATCTGGTCAACATTTAGGTCCAAGATAAGCAGAGGGCCTGTTCCAGTACAATGTAGTGCAAAGTGTTTCCATTCTGCCTGTCAACAACCTGCAGTGTAGTCTACTTCTCTGTGACCCCTACACTTCAACAAGCATGTATGGACAGGAAAGAATATGTATCTGTGTGCGTCGTTTTTCACCAGTTATGATGCAGTTCTTTTTTAATATCCTATAATATAATATTAGGCAACCATTATCGTACAAACAATGTAGAAGTGGAGTGTCTGTTCTTGCTTGGTGCCACAGAGTCTTTTCAGCATCTGCAAACATTCATCACTAATCTCAGAAGGATCTTTAGCCACAGTGTGCCGTATTGCTATCAGAAACAGATATACAAGTTTTCACTTAAAGAAAGCATTATTAGGCCTTTTTTGTATGTTATTTGTTAATGCCATCTAATATTTTAATGTAAAGTATGTCCTGTATATTTATAGTGTGCATTTCTATGTGTCAGCTGTCACATGGTTGGTTTGTTGGCTGTACGATTGTTAAGACTTTGCTGTATTAAAGTCATTGCCTTAATGGTTAACAATGGGAAATGAATATACATACTAACCTACTGTCTAGTCATATTCAAGCATTTTTCCCTTCAGTGACTGAGACTGATCAAAGCACAGCTTTCTGACTGCTTTAAGACCACATTTGTTACAATTAACTTTATTGGTAGGCAATATATATTATATATATCATATAAAGTCAAAATACCAATAATGTTCTGGCAATAACTGCAGATAAAAGTCTATAAACACAAAACCACTGTAGCAGTGGCAGTGAGCAGCGCATGCTAGTTTAAACCATCTTTTTTCTACACAACTACCAATTGGCTAAGGCAGTCAAATACCACATTTGCAAAAAAATACACTTTTGAACATGTTTTTACAATTCACCTGTCAGTGTTAAACTTGTGTTAACTGACGAGCTGAAACATTTGAAAGAGTAGACATTTGGACATTTACATAATATAGCACACTGATTACAGCTACAACAGCAGCTAAAACACATGCCGCTAAAAGTCAGATTCACCTGCCAAGCAAGCCATAGATTTTTTCATAGATCACCATTTCACAGTCCACCACCTTGACAAAACACTCTTTGTTTCACTACTGCATCAATACAGTTGTTAACTCACAGACATAACCATTAACAAAGTCAAGGCTAGAGACATAGTGCAGTATTTGGACTACATTTCAGGCAATCTCAAAAACTTAGAGTAGTTTTTCCAAAAGCCATTAAGACTCAAAAAAGTCACCAGAAAGATTGCTGAGTGTGTATAGACTGTGTGGTCATTCATGGGTTACATCAGCTGCTTATGTGTGAACGGATTCCGAATGTTGTTGCTAAAGGAAAAATGGTTGGAATTCCAGATAAAAACTCCCAACCCCTTATTGTAATTTTTTGAATTCCAGTTTCCTGGCTGTTGAGCCGAGGTTAACATAGACAGAAAAAGGTGTGTTGATGCTACAAGCATGACCTTCCCTTCTCATTTGTTGCTTCTATGAATCCAAATGGACAGTGGATCATTTTTTTTGCACTGCTTGTGTACGCTAATACAACAAGTAACCAAATAACCATGTAGGGTTAATGTATTTGTAAAGTGATTCTGCACGTTAAGAAAAAGTCAAATAAAATAGCTTACCCGTCTGGGACGTTTACTTGATGATAAAACCAGTGAGTGTGAGGGGTATAAATGATAAAGAGAATCAGGTATCTGGTATAGGACGGGTGATTTAGGGTAAATGCTTCTGTTTCATTGCAGACAGCAGACAGGACACTCACCGAGGAGCTCCATGACTAATCTGTCTAGAATTAATAAAGTCTACACTTGCTTCCATTTCAGGCTGAGCTTATCATGTAGTTAACAAAGCAGACTGTTCAAAAACTTGTCCGCCTCTGACATCATGGTTATATAAATGACATGCAGTGCATAATAAGATGGTGCAGAAGGTGAATAGAAACACTGACATAAATATCCCAGCACCTGGTTATTAACTTTTCTAAAAGACTACAGACTTATGTACGACTGAGATGATTTGTATTCGTCTGAAGTTATGGGATGACAAATCATTCTTTTATAAAGAAAATGCTCTGGCTTGTGTAAAAACAATCTTAGCATGCTTGACTAATGGCAGACATACTGTATCTAAGAAACAGTCACTCACACACACAGTTCCTACCATAACCTCCAGTGCCAGGATTATATACATATATACATACAACATTTTCCAGCTGAATATTACCTCCTTCTATGGAAACAAGATGAGACACAGCATGGAGCTATGACGTTAGTGGTTGATTGCAAAACCCTGTGATGATGTGAGTCCCATTGTATTCATGCAAAACCAGACTCCATTCAAATTCTACCCCAAGCTATAGTTCTCTTTCCTCCAAAGTCTAAAACTGCCCCGTCCACGTACCTGGCTTATCCAACTTCTGTTTTGCAGACAGCAAAAATATATTTGTCCCCAGTAAATTGAATAACACAATGTCTACTTGACTGGGTATTTGGGAAACAAATCAGAAGAAAATGATGGTGTGCGATGGAAAATAAAAAGATGGAATAAAAACATCAACAACAACAAAAGATAATAATTCCTATCAAGTTTAATACATTGTCCAAAAAAAATTATATAAATGCACTGATTACTGTAATTCCTACATTCTTCTAACGTGTCAATCCTCGCATACCTTAAAGTGTATTAGTGCCCACTGAAGCGAGAAACCTGAAAGACTATCACCTTCTCCAATCCCTCCATCTCCTGTGACCAATCTTTCAATTCAATAAAGGATGAGTGTGCACTGCAAAGTTAAAGCGGGACTATCTCCAAGACAGACACACCTTTATGACTCTTTCACAAGAACTTACTGGGACTCCAAGTCAAACTTCTTCTAGATTTGCCTATGAGACTCCAAAAATAACCCAGACCTTGTGCTAAATTTCCTCCTGAGCCGTTTTGCCTGGCAAGTGTCCTTTAGTTTTCTAACCAAATCAGTAGCAAAGAAACAGGAACAACATAGACTACATCAATATTGAGCATGCAAATGCTTATTCTAAAGCTGCAGGAGTACTTAGTATAAGAAAAGGACTCTCTCTTTTCACAGGAAAAAGCCCGTTGACATCAGCATCAGTGTTAAAGGTCTTGTGAAATGCTGCTTTTTGGATGCTTTTATATAGGCCTCACTGGTCCCCTATTACTGTATCTGAAGTCTCTTTCTCAAAATTGGCTTTGGTGTAGAATTACATCCAATGAGCAATGAGTTTTACTTAGGATGTGCCATTTCTGTGTCTGTAGCTTTAAATGCTATTGAGGAGTAGAGGGGGGGGGGTGGCCTTGACCAACTGTCATGATCACTTGTTTTAAAGCCATGATGTCTCTCTCTTTCTCATGGGTATGCCAAATTCTCTGCACAGGCACAGCAGAGAAAGGGGAGGTAACATTTCCCCTTATGAGGTCATAAGGGAGAGATTCCAGATTGGCCCATCTGAGCTTTCCTTTTCTCAAAGGCAGAGCAGGATACCCAGGTCTCAGTTTACATTTCTAACCACTGGGGGACCACATGCCAGAAACCTAGTTCCTAATTGGCTGATCAGCTTGCTCTTTTTCCATGTTAAAAAAAAAAAACTCATAAAATGCAATTTTCATGCCATGGGACCTTTAAGCCTTTTTCTGAGCATAGAATGCAATAAAGGAAACTTGGACAGAACATCCCACTGAGAGAAACAAGCCCTTGCCTGCTTAGTAATACTTCACACAGCCACTCCTGCTCGATTCATACTGACTCATGTATCAAAGGTGTGAATTTGAACAAAACGGACAATGAATCACAACTTAAGTCATCTTGTAATATTCCTTATGAAGACATTGGCTTGATTGTACCTGCAACTGGATGATCTATAATAAATAACATTTTAGTGCTCAGTTTCATCATGTTTAGTCATCTGGGAAGAGCATTCCTTGTTTCCTGGATGCCTGGCACTGTCTTGGCAGCTTCATACATTCCTTCAATCCCCTTAGGATAAAAAGATGTTTTTTACAAGTGTTGGTAATCTACACCATCGTAAGTCTCATGAGTTAGTTTACAACTTTTTGTAACATTGCTTGCTAGCAGATTTTGTGCAGATTCTCAAGGCCATAAAGAACCCCCCCCCCCTCACACACACCCACACACACACACATTAAAGTATGTAACAAGTTGGAAAAATCTAGTTCCTAATTGGCTAATTAGTATGTTCACTCACAAGCAATGACAAAACCAACTCTTGAGGCGACTGCTAATCTGCTAACTCTATTAGAGCCAAGTGCAGAGTGTGTGACCCTGTTTCCCCTCAAAGAATAAAGATGGAAGAGAATTGTGTTTTGCAATACATCCCAATAAAGCCCTTCCGCCCCTCAAGATCCACTCTGAACTTCCATCGTCAACACCCCTCCACATCCTCCGGCACTCAACTCCTCCCCCGGTGGCTATTGGGACACAGGGAGGTAGTTTCTACACTGATCCCCTTGGGAAAAACTCCTCCCCACCTGGCAACGGTGAATGGCTGCCCCCCCAGGAGGGCAGGAGGTACAAGCACACAAGGTGCCTCAGAGGATTAGGCCCTGAGTTTCACAGACTATTATCAAACAGCACGATCAGAACAGTGGTGACTAGACACAGACAGATGGCCTGGATTGATTTCTCATCCCTTAATGGAGGAAAGAATTTAGGACATGTCAAGGGTTTTCTGCTTTAAACGGTCCTTTAGATGTACAAGATGGTTTGATTTTCACCTGCCTTTGGCGTCAAACGGTGTGGTTAATAATTAGCTTGAAGGTTGGTAAATAAACCGCGTGGACAACAGAGGCTGAGTACACACATGCAAACTGAACCTGCATTCCACACAGACAGTCAAGGTCAAAACGCTATACTGGGAAGCTTTGGGGAAATTCTGATGTTTAAAAGTGAAACTAACTGGGTTTTGTGTAGTCTATAACTTTCACTCATTTATTTAACATCAGGATTCTTTTGGAAAACTTTTTATATTCCTGAAATGCTTGTGTAAAAGTTTTACTCTCGGATTAGACACTACACTACACTACAGCAAAATACTCAGAAAAGCTACTACAAAATGAAAGAATCAACATTTACATGTTTGTGGATTAAACCTTTTAACATAAACCAATTTAAAACTGGAAGTGTAAAAGGACAAAATCCTTTCACCGGCATGAAAGATGACATGTTTCAGAAAGGCAGGCGTTAAAGTACCAAAAGGACATAACTCCTCAAAAAGCTCAAATGTAATCCTGTATACCCCGCCTTTGCTGGACCCTCGCCTTTAAAGGATCCAGCTGTGCCAGCTAACCTCAGTGCATAGGCATGTGATGATCCACTTAGGAAACTCCTCCATAAACAAGCCCCCTTTAAAAAGAGCCCTTTAGGCACTTGCACACAGCCGGCTTTGGATCCAAACAAAACTCACATTTCCTCTGGACAGCACACACCATCTGTGCCCCGAGGTGTGAGTCAATTGTAAACTTCACCACCAATTTGATAGTCTACAACCAAACTATCCACCTGTTAACACCTCTCTGCAGAGTCCACACAAGCTAGTGGCAAGGACAGCTGTGTGAATTGTGGAAGTTCAGGGTGGAACACTTAATTCACTTCACATTAAGCTGTTTATCACATGCAGTGCAATAAAGGGTGTGATGTCTCTCCTGTAGTTTAAACCTTTATTAACACCTACTGTACACAGCAGTCAAATGAGGAATTTGACAGTTTGCTTTGGCACTTACTTCCTTGTTTGTTATGTGCATTTACTAAATAGAGAATGGATGGGATTTTGTTATTGTACAGTAAAATTACAAGACACAACAGCATTACTGACATAAACCATCTACAATAACATGTAATTAACATGATTAAGCCAGCAATGTGTTTAGCATTACATCTGCAGTGTCACTAAAATATTCTAATGCACTGCATGCTTGTCTACAAAACGTCAACTGAATGTTAAGCGCTGTGAAGAAGCTGATGGAGAGTTTTATTGATTCAAATGACTTTCTAAGAGGCCATCTAAAAGGGAACACCCAAAGCAGGGAGCCTGTAACTAATGTGGGTAATCCACTGGAAGAAGTCTATAGGAGGAATGCCATTATATGAGGCTGTAAAATCATTTACATGGAACTACACTCTTTTGTTCAGACTAGGGAAACTAAACCAAACAATGAAATTAAATACAATGAGTAGATGTGGAATTCTGTCACAATATAGGCTAGGTTACATAATTATTTAAATTAACTTTTGCAACACTAGTAAGATGTGGACAAAGAGGATGACGGGGTGTTGGGAGTGTGACTTCAGAACTTGAACAGGAGTTGCTGCCCGGCTAACCTGAGGCTGCCTGTGATTCATGCTACAGGCGATTAAGCAGAAAGAGAGTTCCAGTCCAGGAGCTCCATTGACAAGCCCACTCAGAGACGCAGCCATCCCTGCCATCATACATCTATATCCACACAACTCTATGCCCACTGGTCTGGAAAAGCTGCAGTGAATGGAGATGATCCGTCCGTCCCCCAGAATCCCTTTAAAGCTGTACATTCTGCACACACAGCTACATTCCTGCCAGGGGTTAAGTAGGTCAGAGGGAACTCTTATCTTTGAAAGAGATGCTTCATGCTGCCTCAGGTCTGTTGATGCCTGGCTGAGCTACTGTCATTGGATTGACAGGCCAGACTTTTTAACCTAAAATATTTCTCATGTGGTGTTGAAAGTTTAGCTTAGGTGGACATTATGATGGGTATTATGTAAGTTCCTGTCATACAATTCTTTTGGAAAAGGAATTCAAAGTGCAGAATAACAAAAGAAAGTAATGCATGATAAAGCTTAGCACCATTCAAAGCCTGCTGGTGGTGAAAATGATTAACATGGCTTCTTTCCACTTAAAAACTCTTTGCACCTTTAGAAGAATTGAATCTGGATAGGCATCACAACCTTTTTATTGTTTACCTTGACCAGACGGGGGGGCTTTCCTTTCACCATGTGCATTCCTCCTGCCTGTTCACCACATCCACTCATCACCTCACACACAGATAGCGTATTACCAGCAGCCCTGCCCCTTAATTGCCATCCATCCATCCACAGCAGGAGGGGGTAGGCCAGTCACACTTTAACTCAAACAAAACCATTCCAAAAAAATGTTTCAACTGCAAGTGGGTGTTCTGTCATGCCAAAGTCATTTAACAATGGATATGTGAGGTGCAAAATGAGCTTTGAGAATGTTTAGTTGGTGCAGAGTAGCCTTTTGAGGAAATAGAGACACAAATTTTCATGAGGGTGGCAAACGTCTCCCCCAGCCACCTCCTCTGGCTGAAGCTCAACCAAAGGGACAGGCGCAGAGGAAAAAGGGAACAATTGACACACTGGTATTCTTCAGCCAAAGTAGAAGCCAAGCGCCAAATGTGTTCAGTAGAGAAGAGCAGAGGCGTGGGGGGGGGGGCCCACAGGGCATAGCAGGCAAACAGATACAAAGAGGCCCTGTGTTTATGCCGTGGCTCTGTGACTGAAGATAATGAACACTAAAATAATATATAATTTGAGTGGCCCTCAAAATACAAGGTCAGCACCGCTGGTTAGACCAACCATCTTGGCTGTCAGGGATTCTGACACATTCTGGTTTGATGTGTGAGTGTTCAGGGGTTTCAGCTATATGAACGGGGTTGGCTGAGCTCCACAACCACACAAAGAGCCTTTCTGCTAGTCTGGACTGTAGGTGGGGAGCTCACTGCTTTCTCAGCTGAAGCTTCTATATTTCCTCTATTCCTCCATTTTTCCCACTTACCTCCGTACTTCTATGTTATGATAGTACACTGTCCAGGGTAACCAGATATACCATTAAGAATAATCCTACTTATTAAAACTCCATGTTCAATTCATAGGCAGCAATTACCAGAGCACGGGTCATACTCAATATCATTGCATTGATCTTACCTTCCCCCATTGGGCCCTGGTGGAGAGCACACTGGGACCCCTCTGGCATGGCACTCAGGCCTCTGAAGCTGACAAAACAAAACATGAAGGGTCAATGTCAGGGTTTACAGTACATCAAATGGTACTGTTTATCATTATTGGTGAGTTCTCGTTAAAAAAAGTAACTGTGTTTCTTTACTTTGTGATAGTCTTTTTAAGTGTGCTGCCATTCTTTCTCACTGAAGCCAAACTGTCTATTTAGGTCTTATATAAAAAGGAAATTCTTCCCATTTCCCTGCTCTGTGCTGGCTCAGCCACTTGCTAAAACATAGAAAAGCTGGGACTGAGGTATGCACAGTGGAGGCAACTGTGACATGAGTTAATGCTAATCGTAGAGAATAGGCAGGACAACCATGGACACCCAAGAGAATTAGCAGCTACAAAGTAAATGTCATTTGAGAACCTCGATGACTGCCATTTGACCTATATAAATATCAATTAGGCATCTTTAATTGATGTGTATTAACACATTTCAAATTGCTTTACAAAAAGAAAGGTGACCACTACAAATATGAGTGTTTGCTACATAAAATTACTGACAAATGAAACAGGTGAACCCAACAACATGTTATATAAGCCTTCCTTGTTTATTAGTGTTACAAATAAATCCATGTCACATCAAAACAAAACTCTCATTATCACAGTAACTGTCCAGTGAGATTATGGCTTCACCCCCTGGTGGCATGGATTTTTCTAATCCCTCATGCCAGCCTGCGGTGCCGTTAATGATGAGGTGTGTCCCCTAAGAGCCACTGTGCTGCCAGCTTCTCACATCACTGCCTCACTCTGGCTCCTTATAACAAATTAACATGGAAGACATGTGTGCATGAGAACTCTTCTCCCTGGGATTCCTGGTGAGCCTCCGGCCTTTTAAACATCACATTCTTAGGCCAGCTAGATCAGAGGAGTAGGAATTCTTCAGGGATTAGGATGGTCATTGTTCATAGTGCTGCTCCTGGCCACTGTGCCGAGCTGACAGCCAGGCCAACCGAGGCAAAACCGAGACCACTGCCAGGAGGTTCGCCAATTAAGATGTGCAGGAATGCAAGGAGGCGAGCCACAGCGCTAGATCCACACATTAAGATTACTGCTTCACTGTAGGGCCCCTGCAGCTGCAGCCTGGACTCAAGTAGAGCTTATTTACTGGACAAGAAATTGAAGAGCTAATACACTATTATTATCATTATTATTGTTTGTTCACCCTACAGCAAAGCACTAAGGAATATAGCATTACAATATTTTCAATACATACATTGTATCAAAATGACACATAGGTTCTTTTTTGGACTCATAAACCAACTATGTTTTTTGTGTGCTTGTGGCGTTTTTGAGCATTGTTTTGATGAGTGTTTCCCCTTTTTTATCTAATGAACATGCACAAGGACACACATGCAAGCACACAGGCACATGGTTAACAGGATACACATTTATTTTTATGGTTATATCATATTCCACTGATAAACAGTTGGTGACCAAATTGACGAGTCCTTCGTCACTATTTTAATCTATTGTTCCTTCAACATGGATCTGACTGAAATCAATAATTTTGTTGCATTTTTTAGAGCAAAGAAACACAGATTTGAGCTTAGTCAATGCAGTGCTGCTACAGTGACATTCTTCAGAAATAAAGCCTCATCAAACAGCCTTTGACCAATTGATTTTCAAGTGGGGGGGTTAGCATGTGTACCCTGCAGGAGTAGTATTCATGTCGAGGGTCATGCTTTGAACTTGTCTCAGTAAACAGTGAATTGATAAAATCCTGTTAATCCCACCTACTATTACCTCTTAGCTAACTCCACTTAATGACCAAAACTATGCTAATCGGTCTTTGGTCAATGAGAGGCTAGACTAGAAATAATGGGCTCAAAAACTAGATGTGCTGTAGACGTCTGGGTCTTAAAAGTGTTTTTCCTTTGTCTTATCAAAGGCTGTCAATAGGTGTAGGAAATGGTTTGGGTGGAGAAAGTGAAAATGTCTAGCAGGACACGCTAAAGCCGTCTAACCCACAATCTTAACACATCTGGACAGAATTCAATAATCGTAACTCATTAACTTTCACCTCTTGTTTGCTGACATTTGGCAATTCCAAAATCTTGTTTTCCTACGGAAGGGGCATGGCCAAATTTCAATCCTAAAGAAAACACTATACAGGCTTAACATTCATGCCAAGCTGGCCACCTGTGCTTGAACTAGTTGCTAGCTGCATTTCACCCAAATGGAGAGCATTTTGGTTCCCACAGATGATGACTGCATTACCCGCAGCATGAACCTCCTGCATGGGAATCTGCAATGTGCCCCTTAATTGAAGACAGATGCTACCAGAGCCAATCTGAAGGTTATTAAAAGACAGACCTGCCATAGATCACTTCTTCAGTCCTTGTTCATCTAATTGCCAGGCATGACACTGATCCAGGCAGTCAAAGCCTGAATTCCTTTCTTTAAAATACAGCAAACAGATAATTAAGGGATCAGATGCTGGCTAAGATACAGCACTCATGCAAATAAAGAGAACATTTATACTGAGTCATCACAACGCAATCGTGTTAAAAACCTCGCTATGAGAAAATACGCAACAACAAACATATACCTTGAACCAAGGCCTCAGGCCTAACTTGTCAAAAGAAAGGGGTCCTTGGGGGAGGTGTAACAACTATCTGGAGCATTTTTTTTACCGATAACAGTCTGTCAAGGTTATGAGAGAAGTGAAATCACTGAACATGTTTACAAAAGAAGCCAAAGGAAACCAAGACTTCTGTTCTGGGAGTGACAAGCCACTTTCTCTGTTTCTTCGAGAGTTATATTGGGCACAAGTCAGTGAGGATGTGACATAATATTCAACCAAATAAAGCTTTATCGGATGCCAAGCTTGCTGACAATTAATGGACTGTGATTACATTCAAATCACCAAAGAAAACTCCGCCACCAGCTGACCTATTGCCAACTGATGATGCTCACAACTAATTATATACAGTTTTGATCCAGCATCTAAATCAAGAAAGAGAACTTTATCAACCTTTTGCGCAACAGTTAACAGCACAGTTTGTTTTTTCCTTGTGCGGAGCAAATTGATGGGAGGAGAAACAGCTAAAAATAGCCCAGAGAATTCTGGCTGCACTTCTCTCTAACAGTCGGAGACCTACCGGATCACGTTGCCTTCACCGTCTGCCCCAACTAGGCCCACGGGAATCTGGAAGTATGACATAAGCCCCCTGGGATGTCTGAAGTCAGACACGGTGGTACGGGTTTCTTTTATACACCATCAGTCATGGATGTTTACGTTCAGAACATTTAAAACTCAAACCTGGCATGACAGGACAGAGGTCCAGGGTCCTACAGGCTGACTGAGACAGTCTTTATTTTTTCAGCACTGATGCCATGTTTATCTTGCAAGACCTCTCTCTCACCCTCTAACCCCGTCTAGCCGGGCAGAAAATATATCCCCTAATAAACAACCTTTCTGTTAGTACCCTCTTTCACACATTATTCCTGCCATTTGTCCCCTGACACAGTCCTTCAGACACTAACAGCTTTTCATTCACTGGGGGGAAACAATAACTGGGGGAAACAAACCCTCACGGTCTCTCTTCACCTCAATCAAATTCACAGCTTTCACAAAAGCACTGCCCTAACCCGTGACTTCTCTCACACACACACACACAACATATGAGCCTCTTATTTTAGTCTGCTGCATCTGTGAGCATGCAGATGCGGGGATAATTGTTCCATCCCAATGCACAGGGCACTTGTGAGGAGATTTGTCCATATGGTGCACGTTCATCCTGGCCAAAATAGCCCTTAATGGTGGAATAATCATTCCCTGCTGTGCTGAAAAAGGAGAAATAGCAATTTTCACCTTCTCATATATGACCTATGACCACAGAATGCGTACCTGGAAAGTAAAGTTGGCAAGTTCCATCTTAATTTGCAAATGACAAGTGAAGATTTCCAGTTCTTTAAAATGATAAATGGTCGACAACGAGAGGGAAAGCAGTCCTCCATAATGTCCTCCAGTGTTTGGAGGGAAGAGTAGAAGACTGCTGGGTAAAATAAGACAAGCAAGTCTACAAATAGAATTGGAGAGTACCCATTTAAAGGTGCATTACACCACATCTGCAGGCAAACAGCTCCTGTGTGCCTTTGTGGGGGCTTGTGAACACTGTAATAACACAAACAGTGTCTGTCGTCCCTTAGGTGTCTGGCATGCTTTATCACTTATGGCACACACTCTTCACTTTCAAACACACAAAGTTGTCAGATCTTGTTTAAATTAGACAGTCTCACAATGTAATCCGAGCAGTAAAGCAGGAACTTTATAGTCATATAAGATCCAAATCAGAATCGCTTTATTCGCCAAATGAACAATGTACACAAGGATTTGACTTGATACGATGCAGAAAACTAGGAAAGTTTAAATGTTAAGATACACAGTTGACGTCAAAGACCACTCAACCGGTAAATGACAAATACTGAATGTGACTAAGGAAAAGCTCAAAAAGCAGGTTCTTTTTTCTGTTCAATGTTTTTATTGATTTTTCATTGCAATTACAACCTTTGACCCCACCGTCCCTGCCCATAACTAAATGTCTCTCTTAATCTCTTTTGTGCTCGTACAGCTTAAAAACAAAAAGGTAACAATATGACAATATCACATCCGCACACAGAACAATGGCACCTCCAGTAAATTGAAGCAGGTTTTAAAATATGGTCTCCAAAGATGAAACTAGAGATGTTCCAATACCAGTATCGGTATTGCTTCCAATACTGCCTAAAACGCTGGTATCGGTAAGCACTGGAGTTTATGCACCGATCTGATACCACGTAATAAAGCCCTAAAGAAAATCTACGTTTAAAGTAGTTTATTTATGTTCTTTTCTCCGTTATAACTAACCATCAAACTGGATTATTAAAGAAAGTTCTGTGGCATTCGTTGTTTGTGTTTGTTCATGTTTCACAAAGAGTTTAACCTGAGCCAGACCGACAACAAAGATAGAAAGAATATCATATCTATACAGGGATAGTAGTATACAGCTGTTAAACATAAAATATGACACACTGGTATCGGATCAGTATCTTGCATATTGGCCAATACGCAAGTTCAGGTAGAATCAGTATCGGGAAGCAAAAAAATGGTATCGGACCATCTCTAGATGAAACCACCTCTGTATTCTGCAGCTCTGCTCATTTTATCACAGCTGCAGCATACCAAGACTAGGAAAGAAGGAATAAAGTGCCAACTCTGAAATCCAAGACACACTTGGGCTGTTTCCTGTCTGGACCACCTGGAAGAGAGCGCTGTTCGTCGCATTAAGGCAACATTTATCCAAAATGATGTTGAGACTTATTGTCTGAAAGGTCAAGTGAGGTCAAAAGGAGTAAAAGATGGAACTTTTCACTGGCAACTGATTGATTATTGTGCCCCATTCTTTTTCAACAGCTTGTGGGGAAAGTCATTGACCTATGAACAGCCTGCAGTTGAAACCTCACTGTGTCTCACTGGGGTGCTCATTAAAAAAAAAACAATTAGCTTTTGTTTCCCCACCACAGGGGGAGAAACGAGATGCAGAAAAAGAGAAATAACAAATGATTCAACGGCAGCATGGAAGTTGGTTTGTCTCACAAGTTAAATCTGACATCAATGCTTGTGTGGAAAAATCTCATCCTCTAATAAAAAAAATTAAAAAAAATAGTCTCCAGCAGCTGCTCAAAGCTCAACCAACTGAACGTGTTTTGTTTCCAAGATAAACACTACTTATCTGACAGAAACTGCCCCCCTCCAGGGGGGCATATATTGGAGGTTGGGGAATTATATGAAGCAAAAATGCCCTTAAATATGTATACAGTATCTGCATTTAATGCACCTCAAAAAGTCGATGGGGTTCATCATAAGGAATGTGTTGAGGTATAACATAACTCCAAAACGCTGCTTGCACATAAGCACAAATACACGCATGCAGATGTTGTATAGCTACGTTTATGTAGCAATTGTATTACGTTAGTTTGTTTAGCTGAAATGGAGCATTGCTAAGATGGTCAACTCGATCCACCCCTTGTTCATTAGTTTAAACGACAGCACAAGACGCGCCTGACAAAGCTAATAACATGTTTAACGTTAGTGTGTGTTTTTTAACAGCCATCAAAAACACTAATTCAATAACTACAGAATAACCACAGAAGATGTATCTTTTTGACATACCGTTAGCTTAACTGACATCATAGCTAGCGTTAAGTCAACGTTGAGCTAAGATTTGGTAAAGTTGTCAAAAGCAGTTCACGTACCGAATTCGAAAACGTCTTTCCTCCCGTCAACTTATGTCCTCAGTAAAACTTTCCTCTGCACTTTCTTGATAAAAATCTTAAAATTACTCCGCTATTTTTTCCCCCACATGTTAAAAGCGGCTCAGAGAGACACACACGTCCCAGCGCAGGTCTTCAGCTTGTACTGCTGCAGTCCATCTACCAAACAAACACTGCCGCATGCATCTTTGAAGAACTGCAAGAACTGATGCTGCCTTCAAACCTGTCGGAAATATAGCAACTACAATTTGGTAGTGAACCGTGAACGCAAGTGAACACAAAAACAAGAAGATGTGAATTTCCGATTTCTGGTTCTGACTTATCTCAACTGCAAATAGTAAAACATGCAACATATGTATGTTATTGCCTTATGTTACCGATTGACCCTCCAAGTTAATTATTTAACTGCTGTTGCTATAAGATGCATTTTGTTGCTTAGTTCACATTTGTCACTTCCCAACAAATACACACGAATAGGTACCTTAAAGTAAATAAACACTAAAGGCGTTTTACATTTTTCTGAAAAAAGTTGTTTTCAAAAAAACAAGAAGGTTCACCGGTCTTGAGAGTGTCTAATTTACGAGGTTTACTTAAATGTAACATAAAACAGCTTGTTTTTGACAGGCCAGTGTCTGGTGTTCCCACATCTGAACATCTGGCCTGCATAGTTCGGTAATTCTTTCAGTAGGAGGTGGTTTAAAAAGGAGGGAAACAAACGTGTGAATGCTTTCTTCTATTAAAGTATCATTACTTCCACTCATGGAAGAATACATGGAAACCAATGAAAGGCTTGTGAAAGGACATGACAAATTGTAACCCTGCCAATTACATTCAGGACGGTCAGGTCAGTTGACTGGGGGGCTCACAAAGGATGGCTTCAGTGAATCAATTGGGTGGGTGCTAATTTATGTGTAGTTGATTAAATAGAGAGGTGCGCTTTTGGTTTGCACAACCCCCTCTATGCTCTTATATAGGGTGCCTGTGAAAAACAACATGCTGGACGAGTTTATTGAAAGAGATAATACAATACTTGAAAATGCAGCTCTTATTGTCATACATACAGAAGTCTCTCCAGCACAACGTGCAGCATTATTGCCTTAAATTGCCCTATTCTATTGCTTCTTAAAAAGACACATTTTAAAATCAAAGAAATAGTTTGTGTAACCTATATTAATCTGATTAACTGCACAATTCTGCTTAGTTCAATATCTAATGAGCCCATGGCGTCATCTGGTGGTAACAAAGAGCAATGTCTCTGTCCCATGTGTAGGTCACACTGGATTATTAATCTAAAGGATAATAATGTAATTCCAATTATCTGATCAAATATTTGGAAAAATGTTGGTAACTGTATTGTCAAAACTTTAAGAAAAAAAGTTCAGTTCAGGGCTATTTCTTATTCCGAGATAACACAACTCTATAGACGAATGTTTTGTATTGTTGTAAAATGTCATAATAGATCACAATGGATATAGTCATTATGTGACTGTGGCTTAAGGTTTAAAATTAGTTTAACCTGTGTTGTGTGGAATAAACTCACATATTAGACCCCATTGTTGTGTCCACAGAGGCTAGAGTTTAAACCGCACCTGTGGTTTAGTCTAAATCTATTTTAAACCAGATTGCAGTACCCTGTAGAGATCACCTAACTAGATGTCACCGTATCTAAGGCTAAACTTTAACCTGCTGTGGCTGTGCTCTAGATACAGTCATGGTGTAACAAAAGGGATATTTCTGCAGCATAAATCCTTCGAATAATCTTAATTGATCACACATGGTGAAGGTTCAGATACAGCAGGAGACTAAATAGACACTAAATGTTCTATATTGTTATGATTGCATACTGGAAAAGCTACACGTGGAATTCCTGAAGTTCACCCTAAAGTTAAAACGATAAACATAATTATTTGTCCTATG
Organism: Etheostoma perlongum; assembly: GCA_026937815.1. Classification (NCBI taxonomy): domain Eukaryota; kingdom Metazoa; phylum Chordata; class Actinopteri; order Perciformes; family Percidae; genus Etheostoma; species Etheostoma perlongum. The sequence continues at coordinate 10,045,714 of CM049390.1, read as the reverse complement.
AGAAACTTGGATTGGATAGATGTACATTATAGTTAAAAAGGGGAATTGGCTTCTGAAGGAGGTTGCTAGAAAGTCAAGACAATACAAGTTCATTTGGAATTAGTACATTTATTTAGCATAAACATGATACTGCTACAGTTATAGAAACCTATATAAAAGGTCATATGTACAAAGATGTGAGGTTGAATATAACAGCAAGGCTGTTTAATAAAAAGGTATCAATAAGCATTATTTAATGCATGCATTATGCTTGTTCTAAAAACACAAAATCATTGAGAAAATCATTTTAAGTAAAATATGTCCTCAAAATTTTAAGATTATTTACAACATCATGCATTTATGTGTAATTTGATGTAACAATGGTTTTAAAAAGAGGATAAAAAACATCTGAGAAGAGTGAAAAAGCTGGTGGACTTTGGGAAGTTGAAGGGATCACCACATGACACAACATTACGTATACAACCTCAGTTTTAAGACGACGCGAGGGGATCTCTGACTTTTACTTTGAAGTAACGGACCAATGTGGACCTGGTGCCAATTATGATTTAACTTTTTAACTGACTTTTATTTTAAAGAGACCTATTCACTAACGACTATCATATTGTTTAATGGAAGCAAATACAACAAAGTAAAATACATTTAGGAATATAAGCTGGTCCAATAATATCCATTTATTATATATCTCCAAACTATCCTTCCCTGTTAACCTGAGTACACACAGATATCCAACAATCTATTTTAACAGGCCACTGCATTGAAAAAAAGCTAAAAATCAAAATACATCACATTTAATAATTGAAGACGTTCTAGTTGTGCCTTCTATGTACTTTACCCTAAATACATCCATATAGGGACCAAATAAAAAGAGATCCCCTCCAGCATTCAAACTTTGTCAACGGACATTGTTTCCTCTCTCATCAATGAGTTTGTTCAATGTACAACACAGCTCTGGCAACTAATGTCATTCACCACCAGGACAGGGGTTAAAAGGTGAGGACAGAGGGGTCAGATGGGCTTGGTGGTGCTGTTGTAGACCAGACGCTCTCTGTCCTCCAAGCGGACTGGGGCGGTGTTGACGGGCACACGGTGGTGCTGTGAAGACTTCTTCTTTCCCTTCATGAGGCAGTACACCAGGATGACTAGTAGGACGAAGATAGCCACACCCAGGAGGGCAGCAATTGCTACAATACCTGTTAAATAAAATGTTATTTTAGTCATTTTAAAGACCCTACATGAAAGGCTGCAAAGCTGAAACAACAGGTCACAAAATCAAATGCTGTTCTCAGCAACTCAGTGAACTGGAAAAGTGAGCTGGAGGAGGATGGTGCTTCGACAACATTACTGAACAGCAATAAACAGGAAGTCAATGCTGATGGAGCTGCATAGTTTTTTTAAGGTATGCTGTAGATATATTTTTAACTTTTTAGTTTAGACTGAGAAATTAAAAAGGTTAACATACCTGTGTTGCCTTGAGACATTTTGTCTGTAAATGACTCCTTTCTTGAAAATAAGTCCTTTTCTAAAATACAAAAAAAGAACATGGCTTTAGACTTTATGTGGTACATAACATACAACACATATCTGCTCTCTGCTATGAGGGGGAATTAAACCTGCAATAACAGATTTCTTGGCCACTTGAGGGCAGCTGTGAACAACACTTGCATCACTTTTAAAAGGGTACTCCCATCGATTTAGCATTATAAACCAAAACATTGTCAAACTCATGGCGGACAATTGTCTTTTTTTTTTTTTAATCAAAATCAATGCAGCAGAGCCAGAGATATTTTCTTGTATTTCTTATTTAAATTTCTTCTTCCTTGTCAAAACATGGCACATACTTTTCCCCCCCAATGCAACGTGCCCACTGACAGTTCCCTCTGAGATTCAGGTATTTTCTGGCTCTAGCAGCTAAATAATTCGTTGTAATGTTTTCACCAACCAGTTGCTAAAACTGGTCAGTGTCTCCCCAGTGACTGAAAAAAGACACTGAGTGGTAACTCAAACAGTTCTGTCTGCTTTCCTCCATGTAGTCATTTGTTCAATTAGATTAAAGCAGTTTGAACGTCTTACTGCATATTTCCTTTGCAATATCATATCCTTGGAGCAGCATCACTTAAAAAACAAGTAACTAACCAATTACATTTGTTTGTAGTAGTTTCATATCAGTTTTGTACATTAACATAGAAGCAGAACTTATAGATTACATATTCAGAGTTTAGATTTACATTTCACCCTGCCTGTTCACAGTTTTGTGTTTGAGTTGTCAACTGTTCCCCCTGGGCCACCACAGGTCATAGTGGATTAGAAAACAGCTTGAGGCAGTGGAAAGTGCTGGCACCACTTAGACAGCAGTAGAAAAAAATGACAACCTAAACAAACACTGCATCAACAAAAAAATAAATAACATAAAAAATAATGAGTGGAAAATGGACTGGCTGGAGAATGAGTGTGGGGAAAAGATACATTCTTCATGTGCCTCATATGTGGCCTCTCCCCAGTGTGCCTGTATGAAAGATGTCTGGGATGGGTGGTACACTCTGGATATCTTTTTTTTTTTTTATCTGTATTTATATTTTTTTTTCAGTTACAAGTACTTACTTTTTCAATATTATTTATGGTTACCTACTTTTGCTTAACTATTTTAATTACATATTCAATTTAATTTAACGTCACTCACTTACACTGCAATATTGTTTTTCTGTACCATTGCAACCGCACTTTACGAAACCTTTATTTGATGTCACTTACATTCAGCCACCTTCTGCTCACTGTCTGCTGTTTGCTTGTTTTGGGTTTACTTGTGTATTTGTTTGTTTTTGTTCTTATTGTAGAAAATGCTGCTGCTGCAATAAGGAAATTTCTAATCTAATCTAATTCTTATTTTAGCAGCACAGATAGGATGTCAATTTACCAGGACAGGATATCTGTAAAATGACACTTAACATTAATAATAACCCACCTGTTACCCCATGGCAAACTCTCATACACTGCTCATTCGATTCAAATCGGTTCTCATTTCCATTGCAGCCACCGTAGTTGAAACGGAAGCAATCCTTTTGGACGGGATTGTAGTACCATTTGGTGTAACTGTCCCTGCAGCTTCCTGTGTCAGGCACCTCAGTGCAGCGCACTGTGGACAACAGAAACTTTATTAGCAGAGTATCAAAAAGAAAACAGGGCCGTGTTTTTTCACTTACAATAAATTCACAAATCATCATGCCCGAAAGGTTTGAAAAGCGCACAAAAATAAAGAATGAAAGTTCAAATCACCTTTTTGTTCATCAACTGGAATCTGCAGCAGAATCCGAAATTTGTTGCCCACTAATAAGCACACAGGACATAATTCAAGTTAGCATTTCGTTCATGGAAACATTTTATCAGTGTCATATCATTGCTGCATTTATATTTCCATGGGCCTGTATGAAAATGCAGCCCAGTTTGCATAGTCACTGCTTACAGTCCTCGCACTTCTGCTCGTCTGAGCCGTCGCTACATTGTGGGGATTTGTCACACTCCAGAGCCCGATCCAAACAGCAGCCGTTCGCACAGGTGAATTCCTCTGTTGTACACGGAGCATTACATCTTTCTTCTGGGACACACACACAAACACACAAATTGCCACTTGCAATATCAATCGTTTAATGGAGTAGAGGAAATTGTGTCAGGAGCTACAATACGTAGTATTTCTAGCAGATTTCAACTACCTTGAGGTACGGTGATTGGCAAACCTCTACCACCTTTACTTTTTTTTTCTGAAAAAGGAAGAAAAAAAATTACACAATGACGTAGAGGTAGTCTGATACCCCGCACCAAACCAAAATATCTTGTTTTTGTACAGATTAAACAAACAGGATATAACATGTTCCTTTAGGAGTTTTAGAGGTGTACATAAGAATTTTGTAACCTTCGGACACAGCCAGGCTTGTTGTTTCATGTTTTCTCTGAATATTTGTGTTAGATAACTATTGATGATCTTAATGCCACCATTAGCTGGATTTGAACATTTGTAGCATTGGAACCCCAGTGAGATCCTTGTGAAAGCAACACATAGCCCAAACCAATATTCACCATGATCATAACATTTTTCAAGAAAAAAAACCCTAGGCATCAACAAAAAGGGGCTTTAGTCAAACAGAAATTTAACATGCAGCCAGTTACCTTAATATGATATATCTATGACCAAATAAAACGTCAACACTATAGAAAATTCAAGTATAAAAGCTCATAACACAGATACCTGAGCCAGCACAGGCATTGGTGCACTCCTCCTTGGAGAGATAGTTGTTGAGATTCTCCCTGCAGCCCCCAAATTTGAACTCCTCACACTTCTCTGAAGCTGCATTGTAATGCCAGCGAGGGAAGGAACCGCGACACGGTCCAATTTTCATTGGAACCATACAGTGGTCTGGAGGGATACAAAATAAAGCATTGTTTGACAAGGCCGTAAGCATTAAGTGAACATGGGGGTGGGGGGGGGGAGCATAGCAATATATTGGGGGTCCCTCCAATATATACTATGATTACTGCCTTGATGTGTCCCACTCTTTGATTAACAATTAATAATAGTTGTTTGACTTAAAAATCTGCTTCTACCACATACCAAGAAGTCTTAAGTTTTAAAGTTAATGATTTGTTCCTCCTCCTTACACAAACAGTCAGTTCAGTGAAGTGAGAAATAGCACTAACACCCACACCAAGGCTTACTGATGGTGCAATATAGTTAAAATGATCAAAGTTGTCTTATGTACTGCACACATATCAGTTCAAAGGCTGGAAAATACTGCTTTTGTTGTTTGTCCTCACTTCCTGCTTTCGGTGTCTTGGCTCATGAGTTGACAGACGCATAATTGCACATGAAACTGTCCTCCATTGAGAAAGGCAACTCAGAAAAATAGATGGTGTGTTGTGTAGCTAGACAGTGAGGTTAGAACATGTGATGTAGGTTGTCTGCATGTGGTTGATGATAGATATCACCAGAGTGCTCACGCACACTATAGTCATTTCAAGAAATGATACAAGGAACTGGAACTGTTCTCATGTAATCATGACCAATTGCCATTCCAGGTGGGTTTAGTTGGTATTCAATCTATTCATTATTGTGGTGTTAAAGTGGCAGCATTGTCATGTAGTCACTGCCATACCCAGGCTTATTCCACTGAAGCACATTCTTCACACTATTTAGGACACAAGCTTTTAATCTCTAACTGAGACGCTGAATGGTTAAAAGTCTTTACTTGTCCTTAAGTCTACAATCAACCCACAAGCTGCAAATACAGCCACAAGTTGAGTACTTTAAAATCAATACAGAAGAGGATTACACAGGTGGCTGAAATCTTGTTTGTGTAACCCCCGCTGTAACCAGACGGACGTGTTTCGTTGAGTCAGGGGTGGAGAGAGTGGGATGGTACTAAGAGAGCAGTAAAAAAAACACATAAACGCACTTCCATTTTTCTTAAGTAACAAAACGTGCCAAGAGAACTTTACTGCGGCTTTCTCTGAAGTGTTTAAAGGGAAGTGACGGGGTATTATCCACATGACAAAAAGAGAGATTATTTACCAAACCGCTAGTTCCATATTTCAGTTTTATATGATAAATATATTTCCAATTTCGCTGTACCAAGATCCAAATCTAGCCTAAACAACATGAGCTTTCTTTATCTCTCTTTCTCCATTCTGTTATGTCATTCAGTACACAGGAATTAGGCAAGCATGTCATAACAGGTTTGACAATCAACTAACACCGAATGGCTCATGCATTTGAAAAAACGCCAAACAATGGGTTCCTTGGAATTGAAAAACAAAAGAAAACTCAGCCGATCCAGAAATTGAGATTTTGATATTTAATTGTTTAACCCTTGTGTTGTCTTCCCGTTAACTATGAAAAAAAGGTTATTTTTTGTCAACACTATTATCACTTTTTCTGACATTTTTTGTCCCTTTTTCAATGTTGTGGGTGCTTTTTTTTGTTTTTTTCCAAAGTTATTTCATATTTCTAATGTTGACATTTTCAGCTTATTTCAAAGGCCCATTATTTGTGATAAAAAAATTAAATTGGTCAATTTGACCCGAGGACAACATGAGGGTTAAAGAAAAAATATCACCACTTTTAATAAAAAGGGAATTTGCTTAAAATGTAAGCACCAGAGGGTATCATGTCCTAATATTAAACACAAGTCGGGCAACTGAATAAGCCAAAAGAAATGGCAGCAAACACAGTGGAAACACAACTCCTGTTTACTACTGAAACTCCACCATTTCTTCAGACAAATTGAGTCTATATTTGCAGAGAAACTAATGTTGTCGAAGCTTTGGCATACAAGGACGAAAATGTTTTCCAGGCATTGCAAGAAAACTTGAATGATTAATGTCCTGTATAAATTAATAAGTTCAGATGATGCTGAGGCTCAGTCTTGATACTCACGTTCGGACTGCTCAGGAGTTAGGACCAGGACGGTGACCTTGGTTGAGTCTGACTGGCCGATGGTGTCTGTGACGGTCAGCTGGAACTTGTACACCCCAGATGTCAGATTGGACACCATAATCTGGTCATCAAAGTTTGTTTTCTACAAGGCACGGAAAGAGAGTGTTTGTATCTTTTATTATCTACAAATGTGACCAGTAGACCAAAAAACAAACAATACAACAGTGGACATGTAAAGGGAATATCAGACACATGATTACTAATAGTTCAGAATCAAGAGTGTTTCAAATACTCAAAGATTTTAGGCAACGTCAGTTTTGCAGTGCAGTCTCTTCACTCACCTGAATGACAGCGTACTGATATCCGGTGAGCATTTGCCACTGGTAGGACGCAATTCCTTTGTCATCTTTGCTCTGTATGCCGTTCAGTGTCAAAGTGTCCTGAGGCTGGACCACTCGGTCCTGGCCTCCGTTGGCCACCGGCGGACGGTCTAAGTCATCTGGAGAGAGACCATGGGTTATAAGATTTATGGGATAAAAGGGTGAGGGCCCCTCTTGATAATCTCACCCACATGGGGGCCCAAACTGCGACATGCATCTCTACATTGAGCTTTTTTTATATAAAAACATGCCATGCAAATTGTAGGCCTTATGTTGTAAGAGTTTTGGTCTTACCTGGGGGGGCATCCACTTTAAGATAACTCTCATAAACGGAGTCCAGGATGTAACTCATGTATCCTTGCTTTCTGACAAAACGGCAGGCGTATTTCTTTTTGTACAGACAATCAAAGAGAAAGCAAGAGTTGATCAAGCCTTCTCCGGCTCCTCTCTCCATGAAGGCGACATTGCACTTCGGCTCTTTACAGCAGGCGCTCACGCAGTCCTTGTATCGATCCAATTTCGGCGACGAAATAAACGTCGCTCCGTCTTTCACAGAATCGTCGGCATCGAGAACGAAATCCTCCCGACCTTCCTTGAATTTCTCTAAGCATGCCTGGCCCGACTCCTGGCCAGAAGTGGAGTCTAAAAGTAACACTAAAAGCACGAGCGCAGACGCTCCCAATTGTCCAATAAGGAATGAATTCATTTTAAAAGTCCTGTACAGATTTCCACACAAATGAAATCCAGAGATCACCTGTTACGAGTAGATAATAAAAAAATAAGACTTTACCTATCAGGCTATTTAAAACATGCAACTTCTTCGACGAGTGTTTAGGCCGCAAATGAGTCAAACACACTTTGCGTCTTCTCACAAATCAACCTTAAGCTCCTGACTTCCTGCTATGACCCCAGAAATTGTTCAACTTCCACAAACGCTCTCAAAGCGGATCTGATCGTCTGATTCTTTCCAACGCTGAAACTGTCAGGAAATATTCAACAGTTTGATGTCGACAATTACCTGAGCAATCGACGACATTGCCCAGGTGAATCACCTGAGAGATACAGGAAGTGAAATTCCACCCCTGAGATGCCACTCCCTTCTGGTATTACTGGGGCGCCAAACAAAACAAGGACAGAGCGAATGTGTGTGTGACACTTGGAGACATTGTAATTTTTCACATTGTGATAGGGAGATATGGCCTTTAATAGAGAGGGCTGAACTGAACTGCTTTCGCCGGCAATTTCAGACCATGTAGGCCATAGTAGGCTATTTCTATTTTTTCTTCTTCTTTTTTTGTTTTTCTCTATTATGGTCTACATTTCATGCCCTTAAGAACCCTGGTTTTGAAAAGTGCTATATAATTAGCTTACTTATTTAAGAAATGTATGTTTTTTATTTATCAGTTCAGAAAAAATATTATAAGAATATTTTGTCCATATTGTTGGTGGTTTGCCTTGTGCAAACGTTGTATTTGTGTGCCCTCTAAAATAGGGACAACTTTAACCTTTTTAGGAGGTGAACTAAAAATAATTTCCCAACTTCTGCAATAATCAATGAATTTGTCTGATTTTGATTTAGTCATAATGGATTTCACTCATGAAAAACAAACCTACATCCTGAGGAAATAGTACAAATAACACTACAAACAGTCATACAGCTCCTTGAGGACAATGGAAATATTTTACCCAATAGAATAGGTGATTAAAAACACAATATACAAATACAATGTAATAATGTTGAATTTAAAGTGTAAATAAAAGGGATTTTTTTTTTTACTTTGGTATTCCTGATATATATAAAGTAAATTGTCTTCATATTATAAAACCTTTGTTTGAATGTTTAAAAATAATATAAATAATGATATGTGTGTTTGTGTAGCACTTTTTAAGTGCACCAAATGCTTGCTAGTATAAAACCATTCAAACATTAAAATACAAAAACCTGGTGGTAGGCTAATATGAGCTTTGTCATACAAATAAATAGTCCACGTGCTCAGACAAGAAAGTGTTTTGGGCTAGATTTAATTGTCACAGCTTTCCAAATTCCAAGCTTTAATCCAGAAGGTGGCAGTATGAGCTCATCAACAGCTCGAGATGCAGCTGAGGGTAAACACTTCATTTTCTTCTCAAAGCATTGTAAAACATACTTTTTCCTCACATGCAGTGTAATCATTAACACAACTTACATTAAAACTCACAGGACCCCCAATCGTCTTTTCCCAATTGTAGTGATACTGATGATTCATGCATTGAGTCATCCAATTGCAGTATGCGATGAGACGTGAAGTTTATCAACAACTAGACAAAGCAGGAAGTGGGTCAAATGATGAAATCTAAATGAATTGGTTTTATGACTTAGACTGAATCATAATTGGGATAGAGTTGTTTTAGATAGTATCTACAAACTCTACAGCTTCCTGCCAATTGGATCTTCATCCAGCTGTGAAGATTTAACAGTAGAGGTCAAGCTCATTTAGGCTACTGCCCCTGCTGTCCTTCTCTCCCACTTAGAATGCATCACCTGGCCGGGGCCGAGGTAAGAAGGCCTTACACAAGTCTCTGGTGCGTGTCCCTTTTTTATTAGACAACCCTGATGGTGTAGAACCAAGCAGCAAAAGACAAGATGAATGAATTTGTTTGTCTGGAAAGGTGAGCTGATAAAGGCGCTCAATAATTCAGTATTTGTAACAGACGGTGCATCAGTGGGTGAACACGCGCAGCTATGGGTGATTGATAGTCCCTGCCAAAACAAAAAACTGAACCCCATTATTCATATCGTAATGTGATCTGTGGAAACTCTGCAGCCCGTTGTCCCTGTGTCTCAACTGTAATAGTTTGGCACCAGGAGGAACAACTATGAATTTTTGACCTTGGGTTTATGTGCTACTGTTGATATTTGACTTCACAAACATTGATGGTTTCAAGACTTTTATTTGACATTTGACTTCTAAACAGCCATAAATAGTCCTCCTCTACGCATCCATTATTAATGGGTGCGTAACTGAGGATTCCAATTTGACGTCAAGGCTTATTAAACGTACACCTGATAATGCCTGTTATAAAGGGCAAGGCAGCCATCACACTAGAGGAACCCTGGCTCACCTGTCAGGGGGACCCAGCTATTGTTGGGAGTGTTTGCGAACATAAGAGCCCTTAGCATGCCAAACCCTTGTGACTTTATGGGCAGGCAAATACTTTAGACGCTCCTACTGAGCAAATAGTAGGCAAAAATGTGGGTGGTGTGTTGGTATGTAGAGGTTTCTGATAATATACAGTATGCATACAAATCATATGATCAGAGATAAAACAACACATATTTCTATATTTTGTGATGTCAGTATACATTTTTCAGCCAGAGTAATAGTCCTAACTTGATTGCTGTGGTTGCCCTCTCACCCTTTCTCCAGTTTTTATCACTGCAATTGAACTCTGCTCTCCCACCTGCTATAACACAGAGAAAGAGAGCATAAAGCAAACACACACCCTTTGAAGTGCGTGTGCGCACACACACACACACACACACACAAATGCATGCACAGACTCACACACATGCACGGAGGCATATCTCATTACCATCCTCCTGATAGTGCAGCCAGTGGGTGTTGCAAGAAGAAGGAAGGAGAGCCAGACAGTGAGAGAGAGGGGGAAAGAGAGAGGACAGGCAAAGGACCATAGCCGGTGTTATAGAGAGGGAGAGCATAAACACAACAACATAACAGGAGATACGCGTGGGAACACCAGCCCACTGGAAAAGCAGAAGCAGAGTAGAAGACAGAAGAGGGTGAGCAAAACAAACGTGTCAGAGCCCGTTGGTGTGTCTCTCTGTGTGTGTGAGCTCAGTGTGTTTCCACGGTTCTCCTAAAGCCGTGGCAGCCATGGCGTCAGAGCCTAACACCCAGTCCAGGGTGATGTTCCAGGCAGCGGACAAAACAGAGGAGCCGGCACACCGCAAGCTGGGCAAGCTGACAGTCAAATACAACCGCAAGGACCTGCAGAGGAGGCTGGATATCGAGGAATGGATCGGCGGGCAGCTGCAGCTGCTGTTTGACTGTGAGGTAGGGGTAGGGCTGGCTCACACAGACACACACTCATGATGCACACTGTGTCGGGTGCCTGAGGATGTGGTGAGGGAAAGGAGCAAGGGAAGCACTGAGCTGATCATAAGTGCCTGTGGTGGGCTATCCATCATGTATGAGAGATTACAGCTACTTAAAAGAGGAGTGAGGGGCAAGTAGCTTTGCTTCATAGCTGCAATTTTTGGCACACAAGCCCTCATGTGTCATCAACATGACTGCAGTATCAGCCGTGTGGTGTGCTCCGTGGTGTTCTACCAAAAGTGATACGATAATTTTCCCAAGATATGATGTCTGATTATTTATCATCATTAGATAGCATTTAGAAGCAGGTTGCAAACCTGAAAACACAACACCTAGATCCCTTCAAACATATGGTTGCCATATGGCTACATTCACAATTTAGGCATTTAAAAATCGGTTTTACACAGAGGGAAGTTGAATTGATTCTAGGATCAGTAACATCAGAAGCAAACTATATCAAGGATGAACAGAGTTAAAGCACCAAAACAATATCACTGTAACTCTGTGATAAAGTAAGTGCGAGAAGGTTTTACAAAATAAAAGCTAAGGACATGGATAAAGAAGTTATTTTTTATTTTTCATTATGTCATCATTTTATTGTCTATGTGCGTGGCCTGCATCTCTGTTCGTGTTGACAGTCACAGAATAGCCATGCATGATGAAACTACACACTTAGATTGCCCCTATGTGGATGATAATTAATGATCACTGATTAGACATTAGATATATTTGCTGTATAAATAAGCAGTTTTTTTTCAAAACCATTCAGGATATGCCATTTATATGAACACTGCACGTGCTGTGTAAAAACAAGAGTTGTAGTGTGAAAATATATGCTCATTATTTCCATTGTGTGCCTACGTAGTGGCCTCATTGCCATGGTAATGTTTAATATGTGCATGGGATTATGTTGAATTATGTCACGCTCTCACTCACTCACTCACTCGCGCTCTCTCTCTCTCACGCACGCACGCACACACACACACACACACACACAAACAGCCAACGCAACCTTCATAACTTCGCTCCTGCATGGCAGGATACAATCCAATTATGTCAGAGGGTCCACATTGATTTGCTTGACATTCTCTGAGGGGAAACTATGGCAACAGATGTCTCATCGCCCACATGAGGCAGCATGGTACAGTAGAATTAGAGCTGTCTGTTAAGGAGCATAACCTTTCTAATTACGATGCAGATAAGCTGGCAACACCGCCTTGATTTCATGCCGGAGATGGCAGAGACAAAAGGTTTCTTATTTAATTCTTGAACCACACAGAACTCCTTGGCTGTATATGACCTGTAGCCACCTCTCTGTCTGGCACCCCTTACACTGCCAGGGGTCCCTTTGCATATGGCATATACCAAAGCAGCAAATCTAGTGATAAGACAACTAGTCTCTCCAGTTTTTAATCGTTTCCAGTAGATAACGAGGGTTAAGTCTGGCAGGGGGGAATTCATTTTAATAAATTTTAGTTGCAGCTCACTGCCAAGAATTTCTAATATTGTGCTACTATATTCCTCATCCCAATACTTGATTAGCTTTATTCCATTTACATCCCAAGCCATCTTCCCTGTGGTAATATATGATAATATGCTTGTAAAGATAAGGGTGGAATAAATTACATTAGTGGAAACCAGGACATGTGAAAACAGATCTGAAGTCTTTCTCTGTGTTTGATCTTGTCCTAGAAACAAACTTTTATTATTTCAGGTTTGCAGTACTCAGCGTTTCACGTTCTGGTTCTAACATAATCTAATGTGACGATACATGTACAGCCAAGGTAGTAGATGTGCATGTTCCCCAGCAAGCTGAATAATTGGATCTCAGTATGATTGATTAGATGATGAAAGATAGCAAAAATAATGGAGAGCGCCTGACGATGTGAATTCAAGTTAACAGAAGTTCCTCTTCTATACAATAGACTGGATATTTGCATTAGCCACTCGTATGAAATTATTCGGGGCTCGTCCATGTGCACTGGCCAGTGTAATGAATTTTGCATGGGCTCAGGGGAAGGTTACTCTGTTGGTTCACAGAGTCTTCCGCGTGGAAGCATTTACCATCAGTCCCCTGTGTCACCACCTGAATTATTTAGCCGCATCTCTAATTCATACAAGTGCTGCCCCGGTCTGGAGTGGCCGCCCTTCGTTGCAATCTTCACACCTTTTGAGAAATGATAAACAAAAAAGGTGTGAAAATCAGCTCTCAGATAAACTTGAAAATGTGCAAAGTTCATGCTTGTGTTATGCTTTTGTGTGTATATTAACCCAGATCAATGTTTCCCTACCAGTGTTTTCCCCCACGGATTCAAACTGTGAGGACTTTTCAGGGAAAGTTTGTTAAAAACTCAGGAGCGGCACAACTCATTTCACATACGTGAAGAAGTTTCTGGAGATTAATCTCCAAGACGGCGCCAATCGCGGGAGATTCTGTAATTTGTTGCTCATTGTTTTGTCTTTTTTTGTCATGAATTCAGTTTTCTGCTGCAATACCCTGAGCTCTTTCACCAAAAACATCAGCGGACGTAATTCCCACTTTACTATTCTTATTAATGTTTAATATGTTTGTTTGTTTGTTATGTATGCACCCAATCACCAAGGCAAATTCCATGTAGTTCAACTACTGTGGCAATAAATTGCTTTCTGATTCTGATTACACAGAGGCATTTTATGGACTCTCAATTGAGTAAAGAATTTAGGCAGGCAGTACAGTTTAACCACGATGTGGGAGCACCGCAAACATGTATGATTAACCCAAATATGTCAGCTCAAACCGAATGTGTTATGTGTTAACCTTGGAAGGATGAGGCAGCACTGTGTTATACAGCTGTTACGTCTTTCGTCATCTATGAGGGCACAGAGTTGAAGTTCTCCTCTGTCTGGAAAGATTATTAGGTTATGTTGGACATTGACCTGAATGAGACCTGGGGTACCACTGACTTACATAGCATGAGTTCTTTAACTGGAAATTCCACCACACAAAATCATAAGGAACTATTCATGGGGGGCCATGCATATCAATACACTATTTCATGACAATCTTGCTAATCTCTAGTAGTTAAGAACGTTTTGCATGGGATGATGTCATCCTTAAGGAAGTTTTAGTAAACTGCATTTCTATAGCACCACCCTAAACAATGTAACAAAGTATTTATTGATAAAATCAAATAATAATAATAATAATAATGAAAATAAATACATGTTAAGTAAAGAAAAATGAAAATGTATATCAGGCTGCTACTTACTAAAAGTTCAGTTTCAAACCAAAGAACTCCTGACAGGAAAAATCAAGTCACCTCATGATAATGATAAAACGTCCCTGATTTAGAATTATATATTCTAGTGGAGGTCATCTTATCTTGACAAAATCCAACTGCTTATCCAGACTGCATCTGCATTGCCTGTCTAAAACTGCAAACCACTTTGATATTCATGAATTTCAATACTAGTGCCAAAATTCATTTTTAGCTTCAGTCCATTGCTTTTAAACTTCAAAAAGTGCTACTGAGACATTTCTGCCCAGAGGCCTCATTAAAATTCTGTTTTCCTCTGACAATGAAGGTAACGCTCAACAAGCTTAAATTTGAGAATGCGTAATAAGACTGAATATGAAATACTAAAAAGGCAATAGAAAGGTCATCGTAATTTTAAATGATGAATGCACATGTTCCTCTCATTGACATTCAGTGGTGCTCTGCAGGGCCCTGCTGTCACATGCAGACAGAGGAAAGTTTAACCTCCAAAAGGAATATAGCTTTGTTTATAAAAGTATGTCCCTGTTCATGCTCATTGGTAATCTAGTAGTTAGGTAGGATCCTTTGCTTATTGAATGTGCCATTCTAGACTTTAGATTAAGTGCAATTAATGTAACTATATTAATATTCCTTGTTTAATGCAATTAAGTACTTCTAAGATTACATACAGTATATTATAGCAATTATATATTTGGTTATCCCAAAAATGTATAGTTGGATGCCAAAAAAGTAAAGAGAATATACCTAATTCGATCATAAAATACATTATATACAGTACACATATATATAATACATTATATACACATATATATATATATATACATACATACACACACATATATATGTATTTATATATATATATACACACATATAAACATATGTATATATACTGTATATATACACACACTACATGAGCAGTGACCTTTAAACAGGGTAACAATGAAGAAATCTGGATTATTATATTAAAACCATGTATTTGGACACAACCATCCACAGCCTAACACAGTAGAACTTGAAAAACAAAGCTCACACAGCAAGCCTTCAGCCCTGCATGTGTCATGCAGACCTCAGCAGAAACATACAAGGTCCAAACCAGCATTGTATCAATTAGAGGGGTGCAACGGGGATTCTGAAGGTGGGCCCATCTATTCCACCAATCAGCACTTCCGCACTGATTAGCTCTCTTCTCATCCGGAAAGCTGTATGAGCCCTATCCTCCCCAGCCATAAAAATATATTCTTCTTAAAAAGAGGACCGACTTGTCAAAATTGAGTGTACACCTGCTGACTCATGATGTCTTATGATTCCTCTGGTGAACACTGTTCATTTCCTCTGAAAATGTAGTTAAAAAGTGAGGATAAGAGCTTGTGACATGAATTGATTACTTTGCTCTATTTGCTTTTATAACTGAAGATTGGCATTAATCTTTCAATGTACTGTCAGCCAATGTTTAGTTAAGGCTATTTTAGAAAAAGGTGTTTGTATGGATTTAGTAAGACCTTCAGTTCATATATTAGTTATTGATGCTATTGGATTTGTAATTTAACTTGCACTGTAAGTGGGACAACCTAGTTGAGATGAATATATTCTTTCAAGAGCATTTAAGCTGGAAGTAATCTCTTAGTATTGGCTGAGCTAACTGCTAGCTGGGTAAACCATCCATGAAATCTGATGGGGTCATGTGGCAAGTACAGCCCCCTGGAGCCTTTTTGGTTCTGCCTCAGTGCTTGTCAGTGTTGCTTTTGTGTGCAACACATCATTAATCATTTTACTGTTATGAGAAATTATTATGGAATCAAAGCAGTGTGTATTCTTATTAATACAACACAGCCCACACTATAACTCAGGTGATCACCTACTGATAAAAGTGCAGTGCCAACTCTTTAAAAAGTATATTTAATAAAGCGTTTATAGCACTGTGCTGCTAAGAAATCCTTGCCATGTTGCATCACATCTTACCCTTTCTTTTCCTACTGAATGACTCTGCTCATTGGTATGGACGTTGTGAGTGGGAGGGATAAGTTCAGGCAACAGAGAAATAGAGGAATATTGCCTTTAACATTTGTTTATTTTTGCTTTTACAGGAGGAAGAGATTCCAGAGTTAGAGATTGACATAGATGAGCTCCTGGAGCTGACAGATGAAGGGCAGAGAACCCGTCTGCAGGTAGGCTATTACCAAATTGACATGTTTAGTCATTATGTTGCATCTCTAGTTAGTTATATATTCAAATACTGCAGTTTTTCAAACAAAGGACAACCCAACATTTCAACACATTGACACCTAACTATGTGCAATGTGAGGAAATAGCTTAACAAGTACGTGACCGTTGCTGGAATCCAATGTTGCCACTGAAAAAGCAAGGCCCAATGTTGTAAGTGAGCCTATTTGTGTTTGTTTTCTTTATCAGGAGCTGTTGCAGGAATGTGGAAAGCCAAAAGAGGTGAGGCAAAGAAAAATGCATTTATAAAACTACACACGCATCTAAACATTTCAATGTTCAACAGAGAAAATATATTACTTGTTTACTGTTACTGTTGTCGTGTCTAGTCTTTTAAAGTTACATGCCAAATAAAAAAAATCTATTGCCTCAATGTTTCCCATAGGATTTTATCAACGGGCTGCTCTACAGGATAAAGGGTCTACGCAAAATGTCCGGCCCCTTGAAGAAATAATTATAGGTCAAATAAAGAATGGAGACAATGTGGAGCCTCTTATCTTTCCATCTCCCATGCGTTATCTGTAACATGTCAGTGGGACTCTCTTCCTGCCCTCTGCCACCCCGTTTTGGGTCTTAACACCAGAGCAGACGAGTTTTGAATGGAATGTTTTTTTTTCACTTTAATTTATGGACTGCTATAACATTGTCTTAAACATACCAACAATGCAAATGTGATAAAAGTTGTACCGACTATCACTTAGACGGACTGGTTTTTTTTTGTGGAAGACTGTCACTGTACATTTTCCATTGCCTATTTATGTACATAAATATTTTTGCTCTGATAACAGTGTTGTATGTCAAAATTAAATTTAACATTTTCAATACAAGGCTGTTGATGAATCATCGAAAAAAAAGGTTACATCCGATTAAAAAAAAAAGTGAGTGACCAACAGTATCATCAGGTATTATTCATTTCACACATACAAATAAATATTGACATGTCCATACACCCATCAATTTACAGTACCCATTAAAACACACATTTGCCTTAAAAGAATGATTATGTCCTGCATAGAGAGGTAAGATGTTAATGCTGCATTGGAATGATGTCAGCATGTGATTCCCAGAATATAAAGCTTCAGTTTTCTGGCGTTAAATCTTTCAACAGAGGAATGAAAACAAAGGAGACGTTGACATATAAGTCTAGGAGTGAACAAAATGAAATCAGCAGCAGGAAGGTCCATTAAGAATGCATCCATTAACCTCATCCATTTCCTGCCTGTGGTGCGTGTATGACACGACCAGACAAGGCACAACACAGTAACAGCTTCCATACAAACCGTAATGGAGCAAGCTCCCAGAGGAAAGTGTAATTATGGTTTCTCCTCAGCTTGACAGTAATGCACACAGATGAAACTGCACTCTGGCCTACTCTCTGTCATACACAGAGGGTCTTTCAGCTGAGGCCTCCATCATAATAATTTTCTTGGTTCACCCCACACTTCCACTCTTGCTTCTCTGACACAGAGGCCATCAATACCGTAAGACTGCACTTTTGACAAGGCCAGCCAGCCAGCCAGTCAATGTTTGTCAAGTGATGATATTAGTGATCGAAAAAAAAGAAGCTTTAGTGTTATAAATATGACTAAAAAGATGTGACATAGCACTTTTGCTTCCTTCATAATGCAATTACACATAAGGACAAGAAAGGCAACACTCATGTCAAACGTTGATTACAAGAGTGACTGCGGAGGCTGCCAAAAGAAAACAAAGCCCTCAGTAATCCTTTTATACGGACTCCTCTGTACTTCTTCAGTCCAGAGCGGACAGTGGTCTAGGTTTGTACATCATCCCAGATGAACTCGTGGTGTGGCTGCTTTCTGTATGTGCTGTCTTTCTTTCTTAAATAATCAAATGGTGACAAGTGCAAGTGACATAAGAAAACACTTCAAGCTTCTTATTCAGCTGGACATTTTTAAATGTTTTAATGTGCAGAAGCTGTGCAATTAGCTAAAATGCCACAGAAGAAATAGGTGCTATGTTTTTTATATTATACATATTGTACTACAATAAAGTATGTGTCTATTTCTAGGCTTTGCCAAACATGTTACCCATTGTTTTTGATTTATTCAGTTCATTTAGATCCCTGTTAGCTATTACAGAAAGAAGATGCTGCTCTTCTTGTGGTCTACACAGTAGCATGAATATAGCCCTTTTGGACATATTAGATAAATGAGGGTTCAATTCTGGCTTGTTTTAAATATTAATAGGTAGTGTTTTAATCTTATGTGACACTTACATTTATTACCAATAATAGGTCACTTTAAGTCTAAAGCACAAGTCAAACTGTGATAACTGATCAGAGCCTGATAGCACCGACAGCCCAGTCTCACCATCATGTCTTCCTCTTCTTCTTTGGTGCAGTGTAGTTAGTGGTGCGATGCTCCTTCCTGTCATATTTATCATGGCCTTCCCTGGGGTGGGGGGGTGGGGGGGTGTAATGGAGAGTGGATTGATAATTCATCACAATAAATACTTTATATTCATGCTGCTTAACAGTATGGCACCAGCCTGGCTACAATCTATCTAGGTCATGGTATGCATTCCAAATCACAGCCATCTTTCTTGGGCTTCAGAGCAAAGAGTTCCATGCAAAGCTCGACAGTGAGGCTAAAACTAGAATTTATATAGCACGTATTAATGAATGTATGTTAAGCTACCTGAAGCAGCGGTTGCAGTATAGGTCTCCATCACAGGTGTGACAGCGAATCGTGGCGTCATGGTTACAGATGCAGCACCATGGAAGCTCCTCCTCATCACTGTCTGATGGCTGATGTGCAACAGCAGCTGGTGAAATCCTACTCTTGGATGCTGGAGCCTGGGTCTTTAAAAAAGAAAAACATCAGGTCAACAAGGGATTAAATGTTATTCTCTATAATATCTGAAAATGTTCTGAATTTGTATTTTGGTTGTAGTTTAGTACCGGATTTTTGGAAGTTGTTTTCTTTTCTACATTCCTTGGTCCACTGTGTTCTAAACGTATGTTGTAGCCACTGGCCTCATCCAATGCAGCTTCTTCCGAGAGCTGGAACCAAAATATAGAAATATATGAATTTTAAAAAATTCACATTACAAATGACTAAAATGGCAAAATAGCAACCCCTTGTGGCCATCCAAACTTGTCTAGATTAGTTCACAACCATCTTTTAAGGGTGTGATATGCACTTAGTAGCAACAGGTTTATCATGTAACATGTGATATAATCTATAGGACAGTATGAATATTATTTTTCCTTAAGTCTCACACCTGTTTTAACACTCTCATCACAGCTTCTTCTTCAGTTTCCTCCTCACTGTCAGGGTGCTGAAAGTCCTCCATAGTTACTAGAAGTGACATGACAAATACAACAATGAATTCACACTTTGGCCACAATGTTTACAAGTTGGAGCTCTCGTTATTATTTCCGGACCTACTGGTGTGAAAGTAAGGACAACCAATAAGGTTAACAAAGTGGTACATCAAGATCTTTGTGTGTGACGCACCTTTGTCGGGGTCCTGCCCCTTCAGTATCGCCATCCTCTTGGCCATGTGGAGGATCTGATCCTGGGAATGGTGCTCCTTCCTCAGCTCCTCCATGGCCTCCTCCAGGACACGGGCCTTCTCAGTCTCCAGCTGCTTGTCCACCTCCTGGTTCTCCTCCAAATTCTCATCCAATGTTCCCCCCTCCCCCTTGTTGAGATCATTCATGCGGCCATCTTCACCTGCAGAGGGACCAATGGGTTTGAACATGTTTATTGCTGATGTCAGCTTTTGGTGTCCGAACACAGCCGTGATACAATTATTATGACTGTGTAAGAACATGATATGACTGCGTCATTAATAATTAGTAATTGAATGTGAAATCAATAAGACAAATCATTACTGCATTCAGGATTTGATTGCTGGTCGTCTATGGCAACTTCCTCTGTCATCTGAGTTATCAGATCATTGGCTTGGTCAGTCTGAGTCCTGTTATCCGGAGGCTGGTACACCTGTACAGATGTGCACACAAGTATGTATACTGATAAGCAATTATAGCAAACTACTTAGCATGCAGGTCCTTCTAAATAGATATAAAGCGTTTTAGGCAAGTAAGTAAGCAAAATGTATTTATAAAGTGCTTATCACAGATAAAAATTACAAAGTGCTTTACATAAAACATACAAGCTAATACATACAAGTATTTTTAAAAACAATACAATATGTTAGAAACAGGTGGGAACAGGTTTAGCTCACAGGTGGAGGAGCTTGGGATGGTGGAGTCTGACCCCGTAGAATTGCCAGGCGGTCCTCTATCTCTCCTGCAGAAGGCAGAGGCCGGCTGGGAGTCTTCAGAGCAGCAAGGCGAGACTCAAGTTCTTTCTCAGAGGGGATAGACTCTGAAGAAGAGGTAAAAGCTTACAATGGCTTTTGCCAAAAGAAAAGATATTATTACTATATGTGTCCAATTCAATCAAAATGGTTAATGTTAAAAATCGAATTTCATTACTTGGCGCAGTGTCCTCTTTCAGCTTTTGAAGTCTTTCAGCAATAGCCTGATCTTCCTTACTCAGGCCTTTGGCTGGTAGATGGCCTACTTTACTGTTACTATTGCCCCTTTGTACAAGAGGCTGTGTTGACTGTCCCTGCTGTTTGGCCTCAAGTGCAGCAACCCGTCTATAAAAGAAACATTAATTTTAGAAAATCACGAAACTGCTGTTGAAGTGTCCTCTATTCAAATTCAACCATATAGCCTACTGACTTTTTGTAATTTTCAGGAGGAGACCATTTTGCAGCACTGTTTGAAGATTCTCCACTAAAAATGAAGAAAGGTAGACGAGCAACAATGCTTATTAATACTAATTAATAATCACATTTGGTATTCCTTTGCATGGATTGACCTTTACCTTGTCAGATTACCATGGCACTGTTTGCAGACCTTCTGCTGGGTGTTGCCACAGCGAGGCACCACAGCACTGAAAGTCAAACAGCTGGAGCAAAAGGAGCGGCCGCAGCTCTTACAGCCCAGCTGTGAGGATAATACACCGTAAATTACATAGTTTGCTTTCCTTAAAACGTATAATGTATAACTATGTGATTAATGAGTCAGGAAGGTCTTACCTCCTTCTTGAAGAGACTGAACTTTGATGCACAACAATAACAACGGTTGTCCATCCCGACACGTGTAGAGTCATGAGACAATTACAAGTTGACTGATATTGATCTAGCGGGTAAAACTGTGAAGAAAACGAACTGTATTAACAATAATTTGGCAGCTAGCTACCTATTTCTCCACCTTACAACGTTGCTATAATCACAACAGGAACCATTCCGGAAGATTAGATGTGACGTTCATTTACGTTTTCCTGTTTCTGGTTCCTCCAATCAGCTTTCTCCAAATTCTCTCGCGGTCCTTGTTCAAAACACAGAACCGACCGCTGAACAGCGTTCTTGTTACGACCCAGAGCCATAGAGATACGATCGACGGTGTAACGTGCTAGCTGTAACAATTTGGAAAAGATACGAAGGAGATTTGTGAGCGTATGAGAAACCACACTTTGTAGATCACCTGTTTTTATATGTGACTAAATGTTGCCAACATTGCAGACAGAAAACGATCGAACTAAAGCTAATTTTAGCTAGCTAGCTTGTTAGCCCCCACGTCACGCATTAGCTAGCAAGCTATCTAGCTAACGATAGCTAACTAACTTTACTCATGTTAGCTAACTAGCTAGTTGATAAGACAATGGAAACATCACAGGTGTCCTTCAGACGTGGATGTAAGATGATAGCTACAAGTAGCTAGTCATGTGTTGCTGTCAAATATTGTGTTGCATAAGATGATAATATTTTATTAACGCCTGAAACGTTGATTGTTGAGTCATAATCAAAACATTAGCGATATAATGACGTAGCTTGGGTCATAGTCCGGTGTCGTTTTTTGATAAGCCCTAAATGCTGATCATAATTATAATATTGAGTGTAATAAACTAAAATATTTATATGGTGCAGTTTAGACATTAACGTGTGTAATGAGGGGTTTTTACATCCGCTACAATGCTATGAGAAGTTAAAAACAGGATTTACATGCAAGATAAATTGCCAAAAAGAAAAGCTGAAAATATTCACATGGGAGAGGAGGAAATGTTTGGCATGTTTCCTTGATAAATGGCTTAAATTGTTAATCTATTATCCTAGTATCAAAATTGGAAGTCAGAGAAAATAAGGCTACGCAAACTATATTCAGTGAAAAAAATCATTAGTCCAGACCAGATGTAAAAAGAGATTTTTTTTATTAAGAGCACTACATAAATGAACTTTATGCAGTGTGTGTGTGTGTGTGTGTGTGTGTGTGTGTGTGTGTGTGTGTGTGTGTGTGTGTGTGTGTGTGTGTGTGTAGCCTGCCAGCCAGCCAGTTGTTTTAACTTCTACAATGGCAGAAGGAGGAGATGTGGAATGGGAGCTAAGCAAAGAAAACATCCAACCATTGCGACGGGGCAGAGCCATATCAGCCTTACACGAGGCGCTCAGTCTACAACAGGATGGACTCAGCTCTGCCATCAACCAGCAGAGACAGTATGGATGATCTTTAAAACATTGTTCCCAGATTGGGTGACAGCAATTTCTGTTAAATGCTTTTCTTTTTCAGCAGTTTATATATGATGACAGAGGTTCTGTGGATTTGTGTTTTTCTAGGGCCTTTGAGTCTGAACTGCGAATGTATGATGGAGATGATCCACTTGATGTTTGGGATCGGTAAATCAAATATGTAAACAATAGTGTATTTATATGTGCTGCTCTTAAATCTTAGAACATCTAATCATCATGTGGTTCTGTCTTTTAAAGGTATATTAAGTGGACAGAGCAAACTTTCCCTCAGGGAGGAAAAGAGAGCAACCTTGCCACACTGTTGGAACGAGCTGTGACCAGATTCACAGAGGAAAAGAAATACCATGATGACCCTCGCTATGTTGAACTCTGGATCAAATTTGTACGTGTATTATTTTAACCTCTGACTATGTTTGCTAACAAATGCAGCAGTAATAACTTTTGCCATAAATGTGTATTGCATATCTTTAGGCAGAAAACTGCCCGGAGCCCTTGGACATTTTTAGGTATATGCAAGCGCAGGGAATTGGAGTGACACTGGCATCCCTCTACATTGCTTGGTCTGGAGAATATGAGAATCAGGGCAACTGTCGTAAAGCAGACCTGGTCTACCAGGAAGGATTCAAGAAGTGTGCGAAGCCGCATGATAAGCTCCTACAGTTTCACAAGTATGGATTTATCCAGTAAAGTTTGACGTGTAGTTTGAAAATGCTAAATATTGATAATCCCAATTTTTCATATTATTTGTAGGGCTTTGCAGGCACGTGTGTCCCGACAGGTGATGATGAATGTGGAGGAGGATAGTGATGATGAGCCCAAACAACCCGAGAGAGTTTCACTAGCTGAGCTCAAACACAGAGGGAAGAAAAAGGCCATCGCCCCCATCAACAGAACTGGGTCTGCAATCAGAAGTAAGCTCAAGAATATGCAAATAAAATCTGTTGGGGATTTTTAAACTGATAATACCATCCATCATATTACATTCCAGCACCTTTTAAATATCAGCATTATCATAAAAAAACGGTGTTCAATTGAACAGGTAGTTCTAGAGGCATGCAGTCACACGGCGCCCCTGTCCTGGCCAGTGCCTCAAACAGTCGGTTGGTGGTCTTTGATGAGAACAAGACTCAAAGTGCTGGCCCTTCAGAGCCTAAGTTAGAGGCGTGGGCAGCCCCTCCCACTTCCAGGGCAAAGGAGAACGAGCGGAATCCTGAAAAATGGTGTGATGTCAAGGTATGAGTTGAGGAGGTGTTGACTTAGTTGATCTAAATGTGTGGAGTGTAACCTAGTGATGTCAATGTGTATGTACTACAGGTGCCCCAGAAGTCCAAATTTGGACGCACTGTTATGGCCCCACCGCCTCCCAAACCCACCTTCCAACCATTTGTTGAGGAGTCAGACCAGCCTCCAACAATGTGAGAGACAAGACAGAGTTCTAACTTTTCTCTACAGTTTGGAATTGTTGCTTTAATTTGCTGAATTTTATTTTATTTTTGTACATTTATTTTTATTTTACATCACACATTCAGGTTCATGAAATAGGAAGCAACATATTCCTAAAATTGATGATTATCACTGAAATGAATGCTTCAACAATTTGGATAATTAAGTAAAGCGCTTCCTGTTGCATCCTCTCAATTGTAACAACTTTTGCTGTTTTGTTTTTTCAGTTTTGTATCATTGCAAGTTAATTAAAAATCATGTTTTACAGGAAGATGTTATGAAAAAAATTCACATAATGGCTTGTGGCCATTGGGCAGTAATTAGTTTTGGTATTTTTTAATTGACACTTCATTTAAAGAATGATACATATAACATAATTATATTAGATTGTATTGAATACAAATGTAAGTTGAAGCACTATTCATGACTTATTTCCAAGTTCAGTTTGTGATCTATATTTTGCATCTCCCTTCTACCCCCACAGGACTCCTTGTAAAATCAACCCAGCAGTGAACACCGTTTTATCAGCACGCAAGCCCCGCAGAGAGGAAACTCCTCTAAAGAGACTACAGGAGCACCATCAGCAACAGAAGGAAGCAGAATCAGGAAAACTACAGGAGCAGAGCATGTACTGTAAAGAGCTGCTGCTCAGTGGCGCCACTGAGTTTTGCTTTGAGGAACTGCGTGCTGAACGCTACTTAAAAAAGGTGACACCAGAGGTCAAAGGTCAT
Organism: Etheostoma perlongum; assembly: GCA_026937815.1. Taxonomy (NCBI): domain Eukaryota; kingdom Metazoa; phylum Chordata; class Actinopteri; order Perciformes; family Percidae; genus Etheostoma; species Etheostoma perlongum. The sequence continues at coordinate 10,020,598 of CM049390.1, read as the reverse complement.
AAGGATCAAGCTTGCGCCAGTGCTTCAAACTAATGCATCTAAAAGTTGACAGTCTCTTCCTTTTTTTTTTTTTAAGAATTTTTGCCTTCATTTAGACATTTATCTGCAAGTATCATGTAGTTAGTGACTGTATTTGTTATCCTGCTGTAAATATTCCTTTTTTTTCCCACTTACTCAGAAAGGTAAAAAGACAAATGCTTTGAACTAAATACAAAGTATTTTAGTTGTTTGATTCACTATTATACAGTGGGGGGGGACAAATAACCTATACAATGTAATTGAATCCTGTGCAAAATAAAACTGACTATAGCGTGGAACTTTTACACAATTTCAACAAAAATTATATATAAATAACAGTATTTCAAAGGCTACTGGATTGTATTATATTATGTCTACTCCTTGTAAATACTAAACACGTTTGTTCACCACAGCTTGAATCTGCTGCAGATATACATTATACTACTCACAAGTATTCCTTATTTCCTGCTTTTCTTCTTTTTTTTTGTCCATTGTTCTTAAGAACAGTGTGGTTTATATGTGTGCTGCCTTTTAAAGTTGATTTGTCTTGTTTAGTATTTTCTTGAGCAGACATTTCAGTACAATTCAAACACTGTGAGAGGGCTTCAGTGAGGTGATTTAAATGGGTTTAATGTCTGAGTGAAATGTCCCTTCTAGGCATTGGTGTTCAATAAACCGCTGAAATTGTTTGTTTAGTTGTTTTTCAGACTGAGGGGTTGTAGTAATGCACGGTCAGCAAGAGACATTTGAGGGAAATTATGGATTGAATTCCGGTAATGGTATTTGGATTACTAATAAAGCTCAAGAACAATTTAGCGCCGAGTGAAATCTGTTGTTACAGTTTGAAGACTCAACACTGACTGGCATAAATAAATCAATCTGCAATAAATACATATAGTTATTGCTGCTTATTCTAATGAAGTGACTCAATTTTATTTTCTCACTGCAGGATTTATTTTAAGGAATTCCGACACTGGGCATCCGACTTTTATGAGCAAATCATGCTTTCAGCTAGTCAAATGTTAATCATTGTCCAGGAGGGGTTACCCAGAAGCCCGCTGATTAAAGCGGTGGGAGTAAATCTAATCTACTGTGATGATGGAATGTACTTCACAAGTAGGCAGCTCACAGGGCAGAGTTTGATGAATGGCTGGAAGATAGGTGGTTGGTTCATTAGCAAGTGAAATCCACCATTTGCAGTTGTGGCAGAGCAGGCCTTGGTTATCTTCACTACCCTGATGTACTATGGACTGTTGCTGCTTTTACATGCTCATGGACCACTGGAGGAACAGACTTTAATCTCATTTTTGGAAATGTGACACTGTCAGCCAAGATCCTTTCAGCTGGTGAGTTCCCAAACTGTCTACTTTAAATGTTGGCTTAGCACTGAGTGCAGCTGAAATTCAGTGATAAATGATAAGCAACATGAAGCACTCCCATCATAACACAGCATAATGCATCCTCTATGGCTCGCTGTTTGGCAGGACTTATTAAAAGCTCATCCCATGAAAGCATGCAGCCAGTGACTCCAATAGTGTCTCAGACAGAAAATCCATAGCTCTCCCTTACTGCAGTGGACAGATGGTACAAGCAAGCTACCTTTTCTTAATGTGCTTTGGACAGGCCCTCAGAGAAGAGCTTTTGTTCAGCACTGTTAATTTGATGGACAAGAACGCTCAGGCTTTGTATGAGCCATGTTTTACAGTCAGAGCTCTTGTTTGTTGTCTTTACATGCACATGCAGTTGTCTCAAGCCTCTACAGAAGCTCACTTAGACATTTTGCATCAAGATGAACTACACTTGGCAAACCAGGCATGGAAAGGGGAAGAATCTCCAAAAGTGCATCAGTAAATCCTGAAAACAATTTGTTAAAGAAAAAAGTAAAAAGAAAAAATATGCTTAAAACTTCACTCATAGTAGCTCACATTTGACTAAATATTCCATAATGCTGACCTGCTATATCATAATTTCGATTTGGGAAATTAAAAATATGACTTAACTCATAATTGTGACTTTTTTGTGTCACAATTGAGCATTTTTGTTTTTTATAACTGATTTATCATCTACTAAATAAGATAGGAAAATAAAACTGGTTAAATTAGTAAAGGGCTTTATTGAATAAAGTTTTATAGTTATTAAATCTGATTCTGTAATATATATTTGCATATGTGACCCTATTGGTGAGCACTATTCATTTCTCATGTAGTTGCCTCACAGAATTAAAATGAATTCATAGGTCATCTGGAAATGTCAATGGATTTTGACAAGAAATCCCATTTGCTTTAGCTGTATAGGCTGAACCCTTATAACCCCTTGGTGTAATCCTTACAGATTCATCCTTAACAATAGAATGAATTGAAATGCAAACCATTAAGGCAGTATCACTTATATGGACCCTGGGCTTTCATTTAAATGACAGTGGTTTAAGACTCATTGTAAGCCTTTTTTTACATTACAAGCTGTTTCCACTATTTATCCAAATGGGGGGTAAATGTATTTAGGAGATGCTTTAAAGGTCTTAAAGTCTGATAGTGAAGCAGACAAATTTACATTTAAATAAATACTGAAACGTAATAAATACTTATCTTAGTTACCATTATAATGTCTCTCCATAGAAACGTGCTTAAAAAAAAAAAATCCTGTCATTACAAAGACAATTTTTGTTTTGTTTTTCAAGGCCGATACCAATTATTAGTTCATGAAACCGATAACTGATTTTTTTGGAACCGATATGCATTGACAGTGAATATGTAAATAAGATTTTGGAATGTTACATACTCCAGCACAAAACATTGTTTAAATACTCTAGGCAATTATTTAATAAATTAGCAACATTCATCACAATACACCGTAAAAGATAGTCGGATAGTGTAATGGGTGGGACATTAGTGAAACCGAAGCAGACAGAGGGACAGAGCTGTGGCCTAGCCAAAATAGTTCGCTTTTTATTTGATTTACTATATCGGTTATCAGGCAAATAAAATATGAATACAGATAATCTGCAAACTGCAAAAAACGGCCCAATTATCGGCCAGAGGGACATAAATGTGTTCTTATATTTATCATAATTTACCCATGAGTCATATATTTGTATAATGCATTGCTGTATTTGTTGAAAGAAATGGTCAAGTTGAGTAAACGCTATCATGAAAGCAGAGAGAAGTTTGTCATTAATTAACCCTTAACCGCTTAAGTTTCCTTCATACGTGATATGAGTTTGGGTACATGAAAGGCTCATCAGATGAGCAAACAGGCTTTTTTTGTGACAACTGCCATTTTTTGCATATAAGAGACATATGACATGACCGTTTTATTGCTGTTCGCAGCTCTAAAGTCAAAAGAATATCACAAAAATAAGTCATGCAAGGCTGTAAAATATTGCCAAGCCAATAAATATCTGTGACAATAATGCTGACATGTAAGAGTAAAAGAATGGGAGGGGTTGTGTCTGCTACACCCCCAACAGGCAAATCTGTCATTGTTATGCAGCCTTTTTGATGTGTAAGTAGGAACATCATCATTTAAGCTTGTTATAGTGCCTTTGCAAGCGTCTCATCATATCAAAATGCCATGTATAACATGTATGCCCTGAATCTGGCTCACTCTGCTGCGAGCAATTTCTGCATGACTTGACCCTAATACATTTTCCTGCTTTGTGTCTGGTCTTAGCTTCTGTATAAATTATTCAGGAAATGATTGTGGTGGAAAGAGAGGGGAATGCTTCAGTCAAATAATGAGGATGCTTAACTGGGGCAGTGTTGTAACTTCAGTTTCCTTTCTACTTTAAAGAAGTCACATTGGACTCAAAAAAGATTGTAAGGATGAGGATTGCACCTTTTACAGAAATAGCCCCCCCATTCACACACACACACATAAATAAAACAACCCCTCCCACCATCTGCTATCCCTGACCCTGTCATTCCATGGATAATGCATTTGACTGAACAGCAGCACACTGGGCGAACACAGCGCCTTTGCATTCTCATGTCACCCACAATACGTGCAATAGGGACAGAGGGAGAGATGGAAGGCAGGGAGATGGGTGAAAGGTATCCCAGGTGATGTGGCTGAGCTCTCCTCTTCTTACAGTCACTGGAAACCAGCTTAAACACACACACAATACACACGCACACACATGCACGTGCTGCTATCAATTCTTGTGCAGCCCAATGAGGGAGTGGGAGGAGGCAGAGAAAGAGGTAAGTGATAAAAAGAGAGAGAGAGAGAGAGAGAGGGAGGGGGAGGGTGTGTGTGTGTGTGTGAGAGAGAGAGAGAGAGATAGCGAGCCAGAGAAGAAGAGGGGGGTGGATGGAAGGAGCTGTATGGGGCTGTGATATTCTCTCCTCCTGGATGCTGCCTTTCCTCTTCATGGCTTTGTCCCTCCTTTGTACGGTCACCCTGTGTCCTCAGGAGCAGGCAGCGGTACACGGACCAGCACTCAGCCACGGAGCCGGGGTTGAATCAGCCCCAACAAAGAGCCTTTGAGATGGCAGGGTGTGCTTCTGCCTGGAGGGAGGAACGCATCAGGCTTTCCCAGGCAAGCGGCAGCCTGCAGTGTGCACTTCCTTGAGAGCCAGCCCTCCACGTCGTTGTGTGTATGAAAGAGGGAGAGAGAGCGTGTATGTCCGTGTGTGAGTGTATGTGTGTGTGAATGCGAGTGTATAACAGTGTGTATGTGCGCACACTCTCGCTTCCAATCCTTCTTGGAGGAGAGCGACTCTCCTCTTCACTAAACGGAAAGGTAAGGGGGATGTCTGATTCCCCCCCTCTTCTTACAATGATTTATCCCTGTTTCCTCTCTCCACGGTGAGGAGAGTGGGGTAAAGAGGGGGGAGGTGGTGGGGGGAAAAAGGGGCTTAATGTCATTGATAAAGAGCAGGCTAGTGTATGCTGTCGGTAGGCATTAGCCGTGGTAGAGGTTGAGAAGAAGGAGGTGGAGAGGCTGGGAGCAGAATGCAGTGCAGCCAGGTCCTGATGTGGGGGAGAAAGGGTAAAAAAAAGGAATACATAGTAGGTAGCTGGTTGTATTCAGTGATGGACTGCATCTCAAAAGAGCCTTCACCTTATGCTCACCCTTCCTCCTCAGATTCCCCACATCCCCTTTCTTCCTCTGTCGCTTCTGTCCTCAACCTCTATTTCAAGATAAAGGATACAACAATCCCTAAAATGTTGTCTTCTTTGAGATGGATCACTCTTGACCAATACAGACGGTGCCATTGCTATGTTCACTGTGGACAGAGGCTTTCTGTTTTTACTATTGTGCGTGTGTGTAGGCTTAGTTCTCAGGTGATCTTTCTGGTCATATTCGTGCATGAGGATTTAAGCTGCTACAGTACACACTTCAGTAGATGGATGCTAGCACAGGAGAATAGACTGACGTGACACATTTTATTAACAGCATTTACCTTCATTCGTTAATGTAATCATTAGAAAACCTGTTGTGCAAGAGCTTGCATGAACGTGAGAGGCGATGTTTGAACAGTGCTCTGTTTGACTTTATTTATTTAAAATATAAGAAACAAGTAATCTGCCATATTGTGGAAAACAGGTTTGTAAAGTATTTCTCTCAGTCTCTAGTTTAGATGCTAAATCCCCAGTGTAAATCTATTTGAGGCTAAGGTGTTTTAAAAGAAGTGCATGGATTTTAGTTTTCAGCTAGTGCTTTAGCACTGCATCTGGACTCATTCTTATTGACAGGAGCTAAACATTGATGCAATTGCTTCAGAGTTGGGACTGCAGACATATACTGTAAGTGATCAACACAAAGGACTTTATCAGATCAACAGGATTTTGATCCAAACTGCATTCTCAATGGTGTTTTTAGCAGTGAATTTTATGTCTCATTTCAGTCTGACGATAAAGTAACTGAGGCTCTCCTGAAACTACCATGTGTTTGTGTCTCAGGTTACTCAGGTCACTACTTGATATTCAAGGAAGAGGAATAGAAGAGGGAAAAGAATAGAGGAGGTGGCAGAGAAGGTCTCTTTGGTGCATGCACACAAACACACACACACACACACACAAGTCTAAAGTTTTTCTAGAGGCCGTCTCAAGTCTCCCAACTCTAGTCCATGGGACACTGACAGGACAGGAAGTGATACGGTCCTCACACATAAACACAGCACACAGGTGTAGGCGGTACATCATCGTCATGTGCCATGCTGTGTTCGTGATTGTTTGAGAGGAATGCCATTGTCATGTTCATGTCAGCAGAAGGAGGGGACAGTGGGCATTAGCAGCTTAGCGTTGCTACCAGCCACGAGACGTCAAGCACTAAGGATTAAAACAGAGTCCAAATTAGGACAGCATGCCATGATTCCCCTCTCTGGGCTGAAACAGCATCTATGCTGGGTGACAGAGGAGGGTAGCAGAATCGGTGCAGATTGATACTCGTTGGTTAAAAATGGTTGGTGCTTTGTCCCTGGGAGAGACACGCTGAGGCCTGTGCTGAAAAAATATAAATCAAAGCTTTCATAAGCACATGCGCGTACAGTAAAGCTTGCACCGAGGCCTGGCGCATCAATAAATTAGACCCAAGAGAGAAGAGTTGGGCTCGTACCATTGGTTCAGGCTGATCATAGATCTCCATCAGTACAGTGTCAAATTGTTCAAAGCACTTGTGAGAGCCAAGAGGATCTTTAATTAAACAGAGTGTTGGTCAGTGCTGCATTTCCGTACTCTCCTGACTAGCCGTTAGTATACATATTTTTACACTGCATGAAGAAGCACACTTTCTTAATTCAGAGTGTTTTTCTAGTGATGTGTCAGCATCAATAGAACATCCCATAAAAGCCCCAGGACACTAGAAGTGTTGCTTTTACAATGTCATTATCTTAAGGTGTTTTGAGTACATAGAGGCTATAACTTTTACTGTGCACTTATGTCCACACTCGCTGTGGGTGACAAGAAACTAGTTTTCTTTCTTTGTCCATTATCGTCTCTGGTATAAACTGGCCAATATGTCAGATGACAGAATGATATACGCACTCTGTTGATGCAAGTGTTCTGTCCTTAAATCCCCTTTGCTGTGGCTTGTTTACTGCAGACAAAGCTGCCCAAGATAATGGAGAAAAGAGGTTATATCTTCAGAATAAAGATTGCGCCTTGCCACAGAACCGTGCCATTAAATTAGGCAAATAAACACGGACACTGTAAATCTGTGTCCATCTATTCAGCATCTTTATTCTTTTCATTTCTGTCCTCTCACTTTCTTCCTTTCCAACTCTTTTGTAAGTGTCCAGACTCTCCTTTCCTCCCCCACTCTTTCTCTTCCTGTCCTGAACTTTCTTGTTTCGTCTGTCAATATTAACACAAGACTGATGTGAACTCCTGCGCAGCTGTCTGCCCTTGAAGAACTGACAGCCCACATTGATGAGCACGGACATCACAGTTTTCTATACACTTCCAGGCATTTTGTTACTTCTTCAGTGCACAAGAAAATGACAGACAAGCTCCTTGATTGTTTACTTTCTTAGAACCGCAGTGCTCTGTGACTTCAAACCGTTTCCGACTTGCAGAGGTTTGAGTGAAAGCCTACACATGACACATCGCTTCGAGTTATGTGACATTAGATATCTTGCGAGTTATGTCACTATCAATGAACTCTGTGTGGATATGGGTCATCCCTGTGTAATGCCCAATTTATAAACTGAAATTAAAATTCAGAATATGAATATAATTTCATTAAACATTATTTGCAGGGCTGTAGTCAAGTCGACCTTTGTCAAGTCCAAGACAAGTCCAAGACCAAGACTAGTCAAGACCATGTCCAAAGGGGTTTAAGTCCAAGTCAAGACCGAGTCCAAATGAGAGACAGTCAAGATCGTAGAAAGAAAGGGTCAAATTAGGCCACAATATTTACTAATAATAATGTTCCCATTTTTGAACTTATTACTTGTCCTGAAGAATGCATTGTAGAAAGTGCTCGCTGACAATTAAACTAATACCAGTTTTCTGAACGAGCGCTTTATCAATGGTTTTGTTTTGAAGGAGGAAGTTACTTTAGTACATAAGCATATTATGCTGGACTCAGTCAAGACCAACTAGACTATTTGGCCAGTCCAGATTCTTCTTTTAGTGCTTAACTTTTCATAAACCATATACTGAAACTAGTCCATGACATTCACTTCACATGCCCTTGGGTATGCTCTACATTGTGCCCTCCTTACCCCTAAGTGGAGTTTTTTTTAGAGGTAAAAATACTTTGAGGACTGAGAAAGTTGTTTTTGACCACTTTTGGCCAAAACTGGCATCTTTACCTGTATTTTCTCTTTGCTGATGAACCTCCTGTGGTTCTGAGTAGCTCCTTCAATGTCATGCATATCCTGGAGCAAGAGTCTAAAGTCATGCTAGTGGCTCTGTGAGTACTTAGGCACAACAGTGCTTAATAACACAATGCTAAAGTCAGCATGCCAACATGCTCACAATGTTAACATGCTTATGCTATGCTGGTATCATGTTTATTTACCAGCTTGGTTTAACATCTTATAAGGTTAAACCTAATTAGGTGGAAAACAAAAAGACGAGGATAATGGGAAAGTCCTTATTTTTTAGCATGTATTTGGTTTAAGACTAATTGAAATCTGGACCTGATGAGAAATCAGGGGACTATTGTGACTATTGAAAACTATTGTGTTTCATCCTGAGGGACACACACATTTGTGTAGCAAATTCAAGACGATCCACCCAATAATTGTTGAGACATTTACCAAAATAAATCAATATGAACCTCACACTGGTGCTAGAGGAAATGTCAGTGGGATGCATCCTCTGGAGAGCTCATGGCAATCCACCCTGTAGTTGCTCAGATATTGCAGTTTGGTTCAAAGTTGTGAACTGACCGACTGACCGACTGACCACTGACCAACCGACCAACCAACTAACTAACAAACCAACCATATGACATTGCCATCCCCAGCTGCTAGCAAGACATGTTTGCACAATGAGAGACTTTACAGAGGCAGTAGATGTGTGCCATCCTCTAGCATTTCTTGTATTTCAAGTGCTTTGTCATGCATGATGTATCAGACCACTAGCATTAAATATGCATGACAGCAATGTGTTGTTCCATGTCATTGAACGCAGCTTATTACATCACTTGTCATCTCCTATTGACAATCCTTCTTTGTCTGCAGAGGTGAATTCAAAGAGAAAGCAGACAACTTAAGTCATAAACATTGCTATTGTACTGTCCGATCACGTCCAGCGCTTGTGTACCTATTTAATGCCCTCAGATGTCGTGTGTATGTCTGTGTGTGTGTTTGTGTGTGTGGTGGTTTAATGAAGCACAAGGAAAAGGAAGAGATGACCAACCAAGAGCCCATTCTCCTTCTCCTCCCAGTCTCATTACACTCAGAGGGCAGAACGGTCATCATAATGAAGCTGATAGGAGAGCAATCTCTAAGACCCCCATACTGCACTGCAGAGTCCAAAAACAGCAGTTAAGACCTTGATGCTATCTATGCTACTATAAAATAGATGTAGCACCCTGTTATTCAGCATAGCTGGATTATGCTTATACATGCATTGACAAACAGAAAAAGAGGATTACTTCATTCCCATCGTCTCCCACCCTCACCTCACCATTTGCTGTACAAAATAAACACGTATGGTGCTAGAGAGGACAGGGGTGGGAGGTGCACGATGTGTCCTAAAATTAGATCAGTGAAGGATTGAACACCATATTAATTCTGCGAGCACAGTCACCTGCACACTCATATATTCCTGCATGCAACAACAAAAAAGAGAAAAAGAAAAGGTAGAAATCAGGGCAAACAGGAAGAACAAAAATAATTTAACAGAGCTTGGAACACTAACGTTGAGCAAATCCAATATCTCTTTTATCTCTCGATCCCCTCTCCCACTTATCCACAACACAACCTGCTTGGGGTGATTTGAACATGAGGGGAATGCAAGCATGCCCTGTCCTCTTTTGTCATGTTCTCTGTGGGAAACGTATAAATTGCCTGCTTGCATTTGTCGCTCTATCTTTATGCTCATGAGATTTTTGGTGACTGAGATTTTAGTTCTCACTGAATTGTGGATATTCAGGTCACGCCTTCAATTTTTGCTCATGCCCACAGTTGTAGAGATGGAAATACCTAATGTAGCACAATTTCGGAGTGACCTCATCCTCTTTTGCTCTTCACATTCCTGACAGCAGCCGGCTGAGTTTTTGCCTCAGCACTTTGATAGATTCAAGACAAGCCACTGAGGCATAGGGTCAAGTCCCTGCAGTTTAGAGGGATGTGACTAGAAAGCGTGATTATGCACTGTGCAAGTTCAGTGCTGTGCATATGTATTATACAACGGGCTTAGAAATCAATAGCATATTGTTATCAAGACAGTCATAAGCTTGGCGGAGATGGAAGGGTCAATATAAGGCCAGTTGCACGTGATTAAAGCTTGTAAATCAATAATTGCATCAACTTTTCAATTTATTTTGCCCAGGCATGAATTAACACAGTGCATGTGTGTGTTTCAACTTGCCTCTAATATCACATTAGAAAGAAAACTGAGAATGAATAATGAATGCTGTGACATGTTCGGTTCTCCGCTGCTTTAAACTAATGAAGCTTGATAAAGTACTATACAAAGCAGCCGTTCCATTTGTGCTTTTATGAGCCCATTATTGCTGGCAGTGGAGGACTGTAGCAGTTTGCATTTGACTCATGGGTAAATATTGATCAATCCGCTTGTAAAAGGATACATAAGCGCTACGTGTAAATATTTGTTTAGGCAATGCCAACATCTGAACAGCTATCTAAGGAGATAGTTTCTTTTGCAGCGGAAACAGAAAAAAAAACAGAGATTGCAATATTCTGTTTTGCAGCTTGTTTACACAAGCAATCCTTATTCAAAAGCAGCCACAATTGGTGCTTAAAAGCCTTTCTGCGTATGTAGGAAGGAAACTGGGTCTGTGTTTCTCTAATACTTCCAGGTCTGACTGTAATCTTGGCCCCAACGTCTCTCCCCCTACCTCCTGTGAACCCTCACACAATAATGTACCTGTCAGATGGAATTATAGTCCTTCCCAGCACCACATTATGTACATAGGGAGAGCACAGAATGATACGCTTATGCAACACTTATACAGCATATTAGCCTTGTGATTGAATTATCCTTGGAGGATGATGCCCCCACATCCTTACACCGCCTTTCTTTAATGAAGCAGGTTTAGCTCATGTGACCAGTGGGCTTAATCTCCATTTACCTTCTTGTGATGTGGTGGAGCAAGTGATGGGGTAGCGACCGATACAGCTCACAACAGTTGTTGTCAATGCTGATAGGAGCTGTGCTGCTCTGAGCACGGAGGTGGAAAGAGGAAAGACTGCCAATGTGATCACCTGCTGAGCATCAGACAACTGCAAAACTAATTTCCTCAACTCCCACCATTTCACAGTGCACAATGACAGATTGTATCTGATATTCTAGGGGCATGTTGTAGGGCTGTGCGTTGGCTACATACACAAGTGCCTTAAAGTGCTACATTCTGGTAAAGTAAACAAGACAATGAGTCTACAGTCATGCTAGTGGCAAGGAAATTCTGACTTCCCAGTTCAAATGGAACCAGCACACCCTGACTGCACATGCTGTAGTCACTTGATGCACATGTTAAGTTGAAAGGACTAAACCATGAAACTGGTGTACTATTGCACACTCAAGTGAACTCAACACAAATTGCCAAAACTTCTGTCAATATTTGCTTTTATGTAATTTTGACATTGAATACAGAATAAAAGAAACAATCTAGGATGTGTTCCTTCCTACCTGCGTATTTCTCAACGTTGGCAATACGCACCCCAAATGTGCAATAAAAGATAAGGGGATCAATCAGTCACAGACTGAACAGAGCAGCATTGCCATCCCTAGAGCCACGCAGCTATCATGCCTGGCCAGAACATCCTCTATACTGAGAGCTACATGAAACAGTATAAATACTAATCATGAGACTTAAATGATTAAATGTGCTCTATAAATAAATTGACTTGACTTGACTTGATTATCTCCCAGTACAGCTGCACAGCTGAGGAAATGAGATGTAATGTATTTAATTATTTCCCTACACTTGAATGGAAAATAAAGCTTAACATACTGTAAACCAGAGTTAGTTGCTCACCACATGCATGGCCATCCATCTAAGGATTAAGTAGTTACCCTCCCTGCAATCAAGGGCACACAAGCTACTAATTAGGATAGGATATGAGTTATAAAGGGTTTATGAAGGATAGCCTGCCATAGTATATTTGTGTTTGTTTGTGCGTGTGTGTGAGCATGTGTTTGTGTCTGTGTGTTGTACTCGTCCTGCTAATGCACTGAAAGCCTGTGGGCGCTGGCCAGCCCATCCACGTGCTCAGCAATAAAATGGCACAGAGAATGATTAAGCCTTGATTGACCAGATATCCTTCATTACACATGTGCTTACAAATCCATCCACTCGTCTTAGAGCCATTCTTATAGGCACAAGCTTGTGACAGCCAGCAAGGCAGTGTCCAGAGACATACACATCCCAGACAGGGAACAGCTTTTAGATGAGCCATTTGAATATTTTCCCACGTGGAAAGATCCTCTGTTGTCAGATTTTGTTTGAATACACTTGGTCAGAGAATAAATAATAATATAGAGTGGTCAGTCAGCGGCACTATCACTGGGGCAGAAGAGATTTGCTTAAATTCAAATGTCAAGATTACAGTAACTGGAGCATGTACTTTATGCAATATTGAGTGCAGTTTATTAAAGGCTGAACATTTTCCCCTACAGGCACTTTTTGAAGAGGGCAAACTGTCGACCACGTGGACCTGAGGATGTTTCGCAAGAAGAAAAAGAAGAGGCCTGATATATCAGCGCCCAAGAACTTTGAGCATCGTGTCCACACCTCATTTGACTCCAAGCGTGGCTTTGTTGGCCTGCCAACCCAATGGCAGAGCCTGATAGAGAACCTGCGCAGGCCTAAACCCATGGTGGACCCTTCCAGGATCACAGAGGTGGAGCTGAGGCCAAAGAAGGTACACCACACCTTCCATTAAACTATTTATTGATCCTCTAACCTTACCTTGAACTGATCACTAATGACTAGCAGCACACCATTCAACCAGGCCCTCATTAAGCTGTCATGTGTTGCCATTGTAAAATATGATATGCTGCCTGTTGTATTGATGCAAAAGTTTCTTTCAGTGGTGCAGAGGCATCCTGCTGTCTCAGAGAATGTCATAATCCTCTGATGACCACGCGGAAAGAAGGTCTGCTCCCCTCCCCATCTTTTTGCTTTCTTATCCATCATGGGGCTGGGCTAATGACCCTGCTCTGTACACTGACTGTACAATGTTGAATACTCAGAGGGGCCACAAGATTTATTACTCCATGCAGGCAATTAATAACAGTCCACGGTGCCTTCCCACAGATGTCAAGCATAAGGGATAAAAAGTGCAGGTACAGGGAAGGAAATGCCAGTTAATGATAAAGCCTGCAACTCTCACGATTTCTATGGTTCACATAGCACATGGTTGATTCTGTTTGTGACCCTCCAGAAAAAAATAGAGAAAACAAACATTTCATTTATTCCCTAATGTGACTAGTGATGTTCGATATGAAAATGAGTGAGTGTGGTGTCACCTACCTAAGAACAAAACATATGGATGAAAATACAGTACATTTCAGGTTATTGCTATTAAAATAACATTAATATTATTCCAGCATCTTTTACAATACGATATCTCACAAAGGCCATTATCACCTGCCAATCTCTCCTCTTGGAGAGGTGCTACTACTGTAGGTAAGATGTCATCTGACCTCTACCCCCTGTGCAGATGTAATGGCACCGAACCAGGAAAACAGGAGAGGCTGTTGACTTGCTGTGAACTGAACATGACTCTACCCTGACTGAGAGAGACTAATGAGCCAGCATACAGTTGCAATAGTATCACTTTCTGGCAAAAGATCTTAAGTTTGTCTGATCATTTTCTGTCAGGGCAGGTTTGGCTTTGCATGCCCCCTAACTATGCATACCATCTGTAAAGTCATAGGAACAGTTATCTGTAATATACATATTTTGCAACATAGGAACTGTTGTTGAGGCTCTGACTTTGAGGTATGTCTCCTGAAACATTTGCTTAGTATATCTCTTTGTGTATTGTCAGAATGAGCCACTGAGGAAATGATTTAAGTCACTGTCTTTGAAGAATGACAAAGATGTCCTTTACAGATTCTCAAGTCTAATTTTAACTCACCTCTGAGCAATGATTATGTCACCCTCATAATTTCTCTTCCAAAATCCAAAATTTTTCAATGATGTGATCATGGCAAGCGCAATGTGATTAAGATAAACGCCTCTCCTCTTTCAGACCATTGTGCGGGGTAGCATGATCGGTCATGGAGACTACATCGCAGCTATGATCAATGATATGAACCGTCTGTCTGTGACCAGTTCTAACTCTTTGAGGAAGAGCAGCCCATCAGCCAGAAAGAGGGCCCAGTCACTGGGAAGACTGGGGGAAGTGAACGAGAGAGATACTTACCAGTACGAGGACCTGACCCAGGATGATGAAGACGATGAGGATGCGGGTCAAGACCAGTGGAGGGACAAGGCCAGAAACATCCACAGTGAGACCAACACCCCCTACTTGGGCATGAAGAAGACTATCACTCTGCAGCCTAATGGAATCTTGCCAAAGGCCAAGTCCACCTATGAAGTCAGCGTTAGCTCCCTAGAGGGACCCTTTCACCAGGTTCAGTCCCAGAACATTCCGGTACTAAGTCACGGGGCTTATATGAGCGGTGAAGTGGGCAGCCCTCAGGAAAGACTGATATGGAAGAGAGATTTTCAGCTGCCCAGGGGAATGCCACCAAATCAGAGACCTTTAGCTTGTTTTTACAGCCCAGCTATGGCTTTACAGCAGCCCCATGGTGATCAAGCGACAGTTGCAACGGAGCTGCGGCCCAACGCACCGATGTACATGCCCCCCCAGAACAGCCCTGGGAGGCCGTTTTCCTCCTATGACCTGAAAGTAAGTCTGACATTACAGCAGTTTTTTTGCACATCTTTCTCACCATTAATTGCACTGATAATACATTATTCATAGAATACACAATATATGCATATTTCTGCTAACATTATGTACATCATATTAGTCCTCGACTGATTTAGTATGAGCTCTGAATCCATTTCTTGTCAAGAAATAATTTTTATGCTTAGGTTGTAGAAACTTTAGCGAGGCAGCATATTGATTGGATTTACACTAAAGGTTATTAAAGCTCTGGGGTTGACTTTTTTAATTCTACAGTTGATTATGAAATGTGGGTTTATAGTGACAGTGGGGTTGTAAAAGTTGAGAGATGGTGTGTTTGGCAAGATCTCAGCAGGACACTTGGGTCCATATAGCAACATCTTTACATGGGTCGTATCAGGTGAAGTGGATGCAGAGTGAAAGACTTGATTTACATTCACTTTTAAAGCGGATTTTGAACCCCAGGCAGTCGGCCAACTCCCTTTCAGCTCCTTTCCTTAATGTTCCCCACCCTTTTCTCTTTTATCATGCAGGCAGAGTCGACAGTGAGGTACCACTCCGGCTTCCTGCCCACTGGCAACAGCAGTCCTCTTGTGGGCGGAATCAGACCCCAGCGAACTGTACGCTCCTCAGCTAGCTACACACTGGGCCTGTCTCCTAACATGGGGCTGAGGCCAAATGGGCCTGACCCCTTTCTGAGGCACTCTGGATGCCCCAATCCTGCCTACCCCCGGCAAGACAGCCCTTCCCAGCCTCGACCCTCCCCTACAGGCTCACTAGCCACCAGTCCTCCAGGCACCTGCTCCCCTGCTTTCAGGCCCCCACAACATCCTTCACCCAGACCACCACCAGACCCACCCAAGGTGACCCATGAACAGTTTAAGGCGGCCCTGCAGATGGTGGTAGACAAGGGCGATCCACGGTCTTACCTGGAGAACTTTGTTAAGATTGGGGAGGGCTCGACAGGAGTGGTGTGCATTGCTACAGAGAAGCATAGCGGCAGGCAGGTGGCGGTGAAGATGATGGACTTGCGGCGGCAGCAGAGGAGGGAGTTACTATTTAATGAGGTACAATATCAAACTACATACTAAGTGATTGCCAAAAACAAACACAAACCAATGCATTAGGTTACAGCAGCAAATTTGAGGTTTCATGCTTGCTATTCTTTGTCTGACATTTGAAGGATTAAAGGTTTATTTCAACCTGGCGTTTGTCCCATAAGAAGGGCTTTAACGGCCGTGCTAACTTTGCTCTCTCCATCTTTTTAAACACTTGCCTCCACCTGGAGAATCCATTATGGCTTGTTTCCCAAAATCTCTACAACAGAGGTGACAAGTGCCAAGCTAGCATGGCCCATAGAGTCATAATAGCCACATTTATGGGAAATACGCCAGGTTGCAATAAACCAGAGTTTTTCTTCAATGCTTACTTAAAGGGGTACTCGGATGATTTTACACATGGAGTTCAGTTTGCGGAGAACTACTCAGCCTGTAATAACACTTGCGTAACGTCTTCAGCTTAGGCTTGGAGACGTTGAAAGACGTGGGTGTTTACAAGATGGCATCTCTGATGAAAGACATTATTTAGTTGGGTAGTTAGAGCCTGATCCATATTAAAGAGTAACAGTTAGGATACATTGGACTTACACTAAATTGCTTGAGTACCGCTTTAACATTGGATAACCAAAATGTAGCCACTCATGGGTCACGTCTGTAGGAAATTATCATTTTAAAAAGATTTTGATTCTAACTTGAATGCTTTGTTTGGCAGGTGGTCATCATGAGGGACTATCAGCACAGAAATGTGGTGGAGATGTTTAAGTCAGCCCTGGTGGAGGAGGAGCTGTGGGTTATCATGGAATACCTGCAGGGTGGAGCACTGACCAACATTGTGTCTGAAACCAGGTACAAGCACCACCGAGATATAATATTGGTCATTCTTAAGAAAGCTGCATTGGTGTATTTCTGTTTGGTTATGATATCATCTTTAATAACTAAATAAACCACAAGGGGGTAGTGTGGTATCGACTACTGAGGGATCCATGTTGCTACCAACAGCATAAAGACCATCATTCAGCCCTCTCGCTCTCATTCAAAGCCTGCTGCTTTTCTCTGGGGAAAAGTAATAATTCAATAACATAATTGAATATGTGCATGTTTAGATGACATGTGGATAGTCAATTTTGGTTTAGAATTTGATTTCCTGATGCGGTCCTGTTGTCCAGCAGCGCATACATCAAAAATAAGGAAAACTTATCAACCAGCAGAAGGGAGTTGAATTTTGTTGGGGCGTTTTGTTTAGAGCTGTCAATGTATTGTATATTATTAACAGATGGTTGGCTCGAACTCCATAGGGTGACATCAGGGTTAGATCGCTTGACTCAAAGGGACGAAAAAAAATCTCTGAAGCCAGATGACATATCAAATGAGCCAACTGTCACAGCCACTGTTTGTCAAACCCTAAGATGATCAGTATATTGGCAGAACAATCAAGAATAAGGCTCCTTTTCTTTTTCTGTTTTTCCTGGCTGCAATCTGGTGTCAAATAATTCTTTCAAAGTCTCTTAGGGTGACTCATAAAAGTCTCTCTCAATTAAGAAAATGAGTAACTACATAAATTAACGCAGGGAGTTTTTTCCTAATATATGTGTCTTTTAAATATGATAAGAATCAGGTGTGGGAGAATGCAGCACTTTGCTAGGTAACTCTACATTTGTTTTCAGTGGGCACATGACCTCGCTTGTTGCTTGAAAATGGCCTTTTGTCTCCTGGCTCTTATGTCTTTATGTTGCACTTATAAAATATCAAAGTCACATTAACATTGTGGAGGAATGAACATGTTTTGTTGGTCATGCTGCTGTGTGGGAGTTGTTGTTTTGAACCTTCCACTTGTTATTGTTGCCTTTAATGCACTGTGATTTACCGTAACTCATAATGGAAGTGTGAAATATTAATGAAATGTTAATGTAAATTTGTGTGTGTGTGTTATCCTGCAGGCTGAGCGAAGAGCAGATTGCCACAGTGTGCGAAGCTGTTCTGCAAGCCCTGGCCTATCTCCATTCACAGGGAGTCATCCACAGAGACATCAAGAGCGACTCTATACTACTCACATTAGACGGAAGGGTATGATATGTTGTTACTCTTTCTTTCTGTTTTTTTTTTCTTCTCTTTCTGTCTTTTGCTATCTTGATAGTAAGGTATTTTTATTGTTCCCCACAGGTAAAGCTTTCAGACTTTGGTTTCTGTGCTCAGATCAGCAAGGACATCCCTAAGAGAAAATCTTTAGTGGGGACACCCTATTGGATGGCTCCTGAGGTCATCTCCAAATCACCATATGGCACTGAGGTAAGGGGGCACATTCACTCACACTGAATAACAGTGGTGATCTCTCTCATGTAGCGTAAATGCTAACAGTGGCAATCTGTGCTGTAACACCTGTTACATAATTTAAAACTAAATATGAACTAATATTTAAACGTGTGATTGTACACCAGGTGGACGTTTGGTCAATGGGTATCATGGTGGTGGAGATGGTGGATGGAGAGCCCCCGTACTTCAGCGAAACCCCTGTTGCAGCTATGAAGAGACTGAGGGATGAGCTGGCTCCTACTGTGCGAAATGTCAGCCAGGTACAAGAACAATCACAACATATTCTGTCTTTAAATATGCTATGTTGATATTGATGTTGATGTTGGCATTTAGCTCAAACACTGTATCACAGAGCCACTAGCATGGCTGTAGACATTTATTAATTTTCACAAAAAATAACAAACTATTATTTAACTACAAATTATTATGAATTGTAATAAATAACTACAGCAATATTTAATCATTACTCTCTGGTCCAGATCTCCCCAGTTCTAAAAGACTTCCTGGACCGTATGCTTACTCGGGACCCCCTAGAGCGGGCTAGCGCCACTGACTTGCTGGAGCACCCCTTCCTGCTGCAGAGCGGATCACCTCAGTGCCTGGTCCCTCTGGTAGAGCAGTACCGCAAGCGCATGTCTCGTTGTTGACCCTGTGGGGCTCCCACTCCCCAACACCCGTCTTCAGTCTGACCTGTCCAGGCGAGAACCAGCACCTGGGTCCAACTTCTCTAGCACCTAAGCAAACAGGAGATCAGCTCCAGAGAAGCAGACCCAGAGAGGATGTTGCTGCCAGAGTGATGGTGGCAGAGTGATGGTGACACGCATGGTCTCAGGCATGAGAAAAGCACTTTAGGAGTGAGTTAAAGGCAGCATGCAATTCTTCACCTCTTGACTCGGCTCAATCTGAATATTGACTGGCTTCCTGATTCAACACAACACAACATGGTGCATATCAACTGATAGCAAAAATCAATATTACACGTAACTAAATGTAATGAACATATGCTACTCTAAAGATCCTTTATAGTGTTCATAGTGGGCATTATTGCTAGCAGTGTAAAGCTTATAAAGCTGGTGTTAGGCTTAAACCACAGTAGCTCATTGTGAAATTGTTAAGGAAGTATAAAGTTACCTCTGCACACTCGCACTCTCTGTTGTGGAAACTGGATAACAACCTGGTCAGTACACTTCACAAAAACTGACAGTAGACTCTTTGCATGGCCAAATGGAGGCACACCTGGCCTGATGTGAATGCTTGAATATGTACCAAACTGGGACGTGAAAGAAAATCATCCTTTGTTAGCATAATAAATGGGTAGATGAAAGCCCAGCTGCTACTATTGGGCTATTGGAAAATTTACCAGTACCGTATTCTTCTTTTTCATATTTATTCTTTATTTACAAAAGGTGTTGTGGGTTGTTTGTATGATGTGAAGTTGCAAATAAGGTTTCATTATGGAATTGAAACAGAGCAGCAGATAAATTAATAATGTAAATATAAATACAGAATATCAGGTCCTTGTACCTGCTTATCTACTGCAGTAAATTATATATGATAAATTCAAATTTTTAATTTTCTTTACTGAAATGTGAGTGTATAGTTGTATGTATGTGTGCATGTGTGTATCAGCACATGGGCACATGGATGTGTGAGTTGACATCTCAGTGTTTGCTTCTGACCCTCTTTGTATTGTGACAGACTTTTTAAAAACGACAAGACGCGTGTGTTGCTCCTACAGAAGTTGTGTATGACTGTATTTGCATTTGTTTGCCTAGATAAAGCACACAGGCCTGGCATGTGATGCTGCAGGGCGTCCACCTGCTGAGAAACACTTTGCACATAGTCTTTGTATTCTGACACGGATACATGTTGACGTGTTTCATGTATTTCTATCTCTGTCTTGATTATTCACGAAAAAGAATTACACATTTTAATTTTGTATAAATCAATAAATGATGCATATTGAATCAGAATTCATTTAGTCCTGAATCTCCCCCCCACACACACACACACACAAAAAGTGATGTTTTAAAGTGTTTATTAGGTATTTAGCATGAACAAATACATTGCACATTTAGTCTTTAAGCAAAGGTACATTATTTTTCAGAAGCAATATTTAATTCCATACAATATAAATCATATATATATGTGTGTGAAACAAAATAATTATTTTTAATAGCTCATATACTGATATGTTCATTTATAAATTAGTTTAAATAGCAAAATTGTATCCAGCTGTAGGTAATTGAACACTTAGCTCTCATTTTAATATTGAGGAACATTGCAAAAACTAATATACTGCAATATAAGCGAACAGTTATTATTTCTCTCAATAAATAGAATATATCACTAAGTAATCAACCTGCATTATCTGGATTTTAAGTGCTGTAAAAATGTCCATTTGCGGCCATATCTGTTGCTTAACATTCTAATCGAGGGCAGACTGAGACGAGCAGCTTTCAAACTCACACTTCACTCCACTGATGCTGTCGACGCTCGGCTGGCTGTTGACCTGCTGATGTGTGTGAGAGAGGGGAAAGGTTTCAGAGCGCGAAATCCGCCCTCGGCCGTTTGAAGATCCAGACGAGCTGTCTATCACCAGCCTCATGAACTCTGGTGCGGTGAATCGCCGCAGCAGTCTGTTCCCCAGGCCCATGAACCCTGCCGTACGGCTTGGGATCTTCCCAGACTCCAGCTCCTCTCTGGCAAACAGCAGTTTGTTGTGTCTGCCTATCGGGCAAAAGCTTCCCCTCTTCTGCTGCTCTCTTCTGCTTGGTGGAGCTATGTCATTAGCCTCTTTTCTCTGTGATTTAACATTCTCCTCGAGTACTAGCACAGGCTGACTCTTGCCGTTTAAAGGTTTTGGCACCGAAACAGTTTTTTCGGCATCGTTTATCATGCCCCGAGTGTTTCCTTGACATTCCATCTTGTCTATCAGGCATCTCTCATCCTGTAGCGATGCTCTCTTTAATTTGCTGGCTGACAGGCTGATGTCACTCACATCACCCTGATAGGACTGCTTTCTGCTGCTCAGAAGGTCCAGGTTAAACGACTTTGCTTTTCCCCAGAGAGGAAAACTTACTGGTGTTTTCTCTTGAAGTCCATTGTCTCGACTGACATCTTTCTGGCTTGGCTCAGGCAGAGAGTCCAGTGTTTTAGCTCTCAGTTCTCTAAGCTGGCAGTTTTGTAGTTGTTTGGCAGTGAAGAGAACGCTGTTATCCCCCTCAATCTTGCTTTTCTCTATCTGAGGAGGCAGAGCCCAGCTGTGGTGATGGTTGTTGTCTTGAGACTGGCTCCTGGGACATCTGGAGCTGTTCCACAGACTGCTCATGTCTCCAATCTTCAGCTGTCTCTGAAATATCCCAGGCAGTTGGTCTTCATTATTATTCAGCTGCTTGGAGAACCTCTCCACAACATGCCTGGGGAGCCTATTGGGCAGCCGCCACTCTCCTTCATCTATGGTACCCAAATCAGCAAGTGGATCATCAGTGCCCACACTCCTCCTGCAAGGAAAGTTCAGAATCTGCACACACTGGTTGTGTCCAAAGAAGTTGGCCACCTCAATTGCTGAGTGACCAGCATTATTGGTTCTGTCCAGCTTCAGTCCCAGTCTTTTAAAAGCACGGACCAGAAACTCCAGAATCTGGCTGTGCCCAGAAAAAGCAGCATACATCAGAGCGCTGTTACCCCAGGCGTCAAAGATGTCTGGGTCAGCATTGAACTGCACTAGAAGCTTGACCACGTCCAGGTGACCCATCTCACAGGCATGGCTCAGGGCAGTGCGACCGTCCTCATCCTGACAGTTGACATCTGCCCCTTTCTCCAGCAGCAGCTGGTGAACTTGGCCCTGCTCCTGGAGTCTTGCAGGCAGACAGCGTGCATGAGCGGAGTGCGGCTGTTTTCGGTCTTAGAGTTGATGATGCGTCCGTCTAAGGCGTCCAGGATAAAGCGTGCAAGGTGAACTTTACCATCGTGCATGGCATCTAGGAAAGTCTTGGTGCCAGAGCCCTTGCGTAAATCTTTTGGCCGCATCATTCTTAAACAGCTACTTGTGGAGCCGAGCCTTCAAGTGAGCTGACACAGAAGGTGACAAATAGGGAGAGAAAGTGTGTAGCAAGTTCTCTGAGGCTTTCCGTGTTGACAGTGAGTGTGTTTAACTCAGAGTAAGACTCAGAGAGGAACTGACAGTGTTTTTATACCTCCCTCTCCACATGCCCTCCCCATGTTGCCTAGGAAACAAACGTCTGAGGACCATTATGCAGTGGCCGCATCCATTCAGCGCAAGCACTCTCTGCCTAGAGAGTGATATATGCTATTTGAACAGAATAATTACTCAAGGAGAAAAACATGACCAGTATTTTTAATGTGAGGTCTGTGAGGTTAACTTAAATTAACCTTTTTTTTTAACAAAATGCTGCTGATAGAATATATATGGATATGAAGGGCAATCCAGCATTAAGTAGGACATAATGAGTAGGGCATAATGTTGAGTCCCATTTATATTTAAGGCTATACTCATATCAGGACACTTACCAAAGGTCTGGGGTAGATTAAAGGCTTTGAGAGCTCACTTCAAAAGGGGATTTTTTTCTTCCAACATGCCTTTTAAATACTGCATCTATCAATCCATCCATCCACCCTGTGGTTCTGCTTGCAGTTTGCTTTATCCACAAATCATAATAGTAGTTTTAAATTATGCTGCACTAGTGTGCCTTGACTTTCTCAAGGTTTTAAAATAATGACTTTACCTGAAGTCTTTTTTTGCCATCAAAAATAATAAATCCAAAGAAGAAGAAGAAGAAGCTTTGTTTTATTAGCTTATTGAATGTATTGAACAATAATATTGTTTGTCTTTGCGTTTGTGTGTATTAGAGCAGAGGTGGGTAGAGTAACCAAAAATTGTACTCAAGTAAAAGTACTGTTACTTCAGAATAATATGACTCAAGTAAAAGTAAAAGTAGTCATCCAAATAATTACTTGAGTAAGAGTAAAAAAGTGCTTAATGAAAAAACTACTCAAGTAGTGAGTAACTGTTGAGTAACGTCTGATTTATTTCTTAACACAAGCATTAATCAGACAGACAAATATACAAAATAATCATCTTTAGGCAAATTATAGTTCATCCAATCAATAGAATAAAGAATAGAATACCACAGAGGTAAAAAGAAAAGTAACGAGCTTATTGTAGCCTAATGTAGCGGAGTAAGAGTACAGTTTCTTCTTCACAAATCTACTCAAGTAAAAGTATATTGATTTAAAACTACTCCTAGAAGTATAATTTTTTCAAAAACTTAGTAGTACGGAGTAAATGTAACTCGTTACTACCCACCTCTGTATTAGAGTATGTCTATCCTGGCCTTGTAAGCAGGTAATTCTGCTCAGCCTTCATACTTACTAAATGCACCACTATTAACAACAAAAGCTTCAAGTTTAAAAACTATTCTCTTGAATTTTAGGTCAAGGCTTGTGTATAAAAAAGCGACAAGGAGCCCTTTACGCAGGTGTTACTCCTCCACAAGACCAGACTTTTATTTTAATTGCTAATATTAATCTCAGCAGGGCCAAAACTGTGCCAAACAGTAGAGGTGAGAGAAACATTACCTTTCTTGCTGTTCACCATCCAACTTCATCAAACCCTCAGCAGGTCTTTTAAACAACATCGAGAGTCACTCACTCATTTAAACAGGACTGAAATTTATCAACACAAACCAACACATCCTCCTGGTTGTCTTTCAGTAGATGGAAGCTATACGTTTTAATACAGACATATCTTTTTCATCATAAAGAAATTTCATTGCCAAATTTTTTTATAACAAGGTCATATCATGGCAAGCTCTTTGTCGATTACAGTACTTATAATGCCAGAGATCCCACTCTAGATTTAGCTTCACAATGCCTGAATCAACAGGTGTTATGTCCTTAAGATTAATGCTCTGCCTTCAAAGCATATACATTATCTGTTGAAAAGAAGTCGTAACTCTGTCCAAATAATAAAAAGGCAAAACTGAATTACTGAATATTGGAACATTAAGCTCAGTATATACGATAAAACAAGACAAGAGTCTACAGCCGTGCTAGCAGCTCAGTAAGGCTGGGCCGAGGCGAAGTGTTGCTTTGAGCTAAATGCTAACATCAGACAATAACAACGCTTTACTTACATGCCGGCTTAAAGCTTTAATGCGTTACTTTTTGTGGTTTACGGTCATGAAAGGCTGTATCATGTGGATGCGCCGACAGTTTTGTTTTCATTACTTAGAACTCCTCATGGGGGTGGCAGAAACTACGCACTGTAGCTTTCATGTTTACCATCTTTACCATCTTCAGATTGCATGTTTGCATGCTAAAGAAACCTGAATGCCTGAAACAAAATTGAGCACATTGTGCATTATACGCTAGGCTACTGCTGAATAATAGAAAGCCAAAGTCGGTTATTGTCCAGTAATAATTCAAATAATGCATACTGTGCATAAAACGCCAAACACTATAACAACCACTATAGCTGTATCGTTGACATAATTTTTAGCTAAAGAGTAGTGAAATATAGTGGCCGAGTTTGGTCTTCTGCGATTATAGCCCAAGCACTTCAAAGAAAAGTGTGTACAAACTTTGGACTTTTGACTGGTACTGTATGTGTTCAGCAATGCTAGTTAGAACACTGCTTCTATACTGAGCTTTTCATTACATTTTTTTATTATATGGCTTGGTTGAACTCTAATGTAGAAAGCTAATGATAACACACTGTTGCCATAGACGCAGTTCAATCAATCAATCCGCTGAAAGAAGTCTGGATAATTTATCAGCGAGTGGTGTCCAAACCAAGGGGGTAACCCTCTCCCCTCTAAGCATAGCACCTATGGGGCTATTGTAATGCTAATAAGCCATCACCTGCCGTTAGCATTCCATTGACCACCATTTATTTCGGCACCACTTTTACAGCGAATAACTTTACATCTGAAGCGTTTAAAAGACTATTTGTCTAATTATTGCATTTTATTTAGCAATAATTAGTCTGTGTTATATGTCATCCCCTAACATATACCTACGCTCGCTGTCTCTGCAAGATTCTGAATGATTGAGATTCCTCTTGGCACAGCTACCAGAAGACTTACAATTTTCAGACAGGTTGCTCATGTCACATCTACCTCGTCAAGCTTAGTTGGAAGCTGCGCAGTAACGAACGTGGACACAGGGGTCTAGTGTGTTAGCTTAGCTAGCTACATTGCAACATGTTCAACGTTAACTTACAGGTGTGTCAACATGCAGTGGCTGTGCAAAAAGTAAACGAGATGAATGAGGACATAAACCTCAACATAAATATTCCCAAAGAAGCCATTCACCATGTCTCACTTCATCATCAACGGAAATGTTCAGTTTAATGTGAATTAGAGCAGCCAATAGCCCGCTAGCGCACTACAACGCTTCAGCTATTGTTATGTCAATTCCTGCAGTGATTAAAATAGCAGCTGGGTAATTTTTCCACCACGGCAGCACCCCATAATAAACTACCACAGCCCGTAAGCTAGCTACAGAGTTTACGTTGCCATGGACGCAGGATTCCAACCGTAGAGATGGAATTTTCTTAGAGCGGAAGCAATACAATTGTATTTAAATCAGTAAACTCCCATTTAAATCAATATTTTGTCTAAAATTATTGATTTATTTGGTAAGTAGCCATGTAATAAGTAGGGGTGGGACAAAAAAAAATATAATAAAATCGATACAGCATAGTATTGCGATATTTTCAGTGGCAATACTGTATCGATGTAAATACTGTATCAATATATCGAGCAGCTTCTCCCTTCGTCTTAAAATGGTCATAAATCCTGTAACCTACTTCCTTGTTTACTGCTGAAATGAATCAAATGCAAGAGGAGAAAAGAGCATCTGTCTTTAGAAAAAATATCTAGTGTTTAATGGTAATTTATTTGTGCTTTAAAACGTAATCACTGTGAAACAACATAAGATGTATTTCTCTCTGCCTACTATACAATTTCAAATTGTTTTTTCAATTTTTTCAAAACAACTAGTCCCAACTACAGGTTTGTTGTAACCTTGGTTCTCTGAGTGAAGATACAATTGCTCCACCGTACATATGGAATAATTAATGGTGTAACTGTTATTTATGCAGGACAGAAGCCAGTCATTGAGTTTGTAGCAAACCCTTTCAGTGCTCGGTTGTCATTTTGTTACTTTTGATTAAATAAAGGACTATTTTTCAAGTATTATTTCTTTATTGAAGTTTTCTTTAAAATAATTTTAAAATCTCATCTCGATCTCATGAACACAATCTCTTGTCTCATCCTGTTTCGTGAGCTGGGGTGTCTTGTCACACCCCTAGCCACTTATAAACATTGTAAATGAGTCTCTCTTCATCAGTGGGGACTGCTGACTTAAGGGAAAACGGAAACGTCAAGGAGTTCAGCATAGATTTTGACCAATTACAATAGATTGGATGCACCTGACGCATCAAGCAGGTTAGGACATCCTTATTAAGAAAAACTGAAACAATCTGATGTTTGCTCGTTCACATTGCATCCAGTGTGGAAGAGGTATAATTTGCTATATGGTCTGGGATCAGCAGGCTAGCATCCTTCAGACCATACACTGAATACTGCAGACTGGATGTGGAGCATGCATGTTGATAAAGTGCCACATCAAAAGTTCTTGTCTGTGAAACTGTCTCAAAAAATGTGCATATCGCCTGCTTTCCACAACAAGTAGGTCAGGCGGATGGCATCATTCTTTGTCTTCTTCACAGGAGGCTAATTGTGTTACTCTCAATGTTGACAACAAAAACATAAAAACAAGACTCCAGCATCAGGTCAGTACTGTCGTATTAATTGGAGGGTAAAATAACAAAAATGAGGACACCTCTAGGATCCTCATTTTTTGAACGTTGCAAGAGAATGATAACACTTTTTATCAGGTGTTCTAGTTTGAACGCTCTTTGACTTTGGCTTTTTCAGAAGGCAGTTCATCCAGAAATAGATTTGAGCCGCCAGGACTGCATGCATCCTGACATGGCTGCGAGCTACACTTGAGTTATTGTGTTGGCCCCTGGCTACTGCTGATTATCTGTATATGGGGTGACATTTTCTGCTCGAGCTGTTCGTTCTTATAAGAAAGAGTTCTGGATAGATAGTCCATTTCGAAAGGAATTCCAGGGGGTAGCTGTCTATCCTATGTATACCTTTTTTTATTCTAATCTTAATCTTTAGCAGACGGCAAACAAAATAAATATAATTAATATTCCTGTCTGGACTTAGAACATTTTGTGGTACAGTTTAGCAACAATTACCTGAAAATACATAAGTTCCACATTCTAGTGTGTAATTTCTAATATCACTTTTAAATACCGGTATACACATAACTTGTGATTTTGCGTTTATATTTACACCTTGTAGGCTATACCTTGTGTCATACCCAATATTTTCTTAGTATTAATTTATCATATATAATAACAAAAGTTTTTTGTAGCTACTTAACAGTTATTATATATTTCTATATTAATGGCCTTTACTACTAGTTCACAGATTAGTCAACCAAACGACAACATCTATATCACTTCAGTACCAAGAAGAGTGCACACCATGGGTCTGAAATCAATAAAAAAAAACATTTTACCGTGCAGCAACACAATTATATCATTGTAAACAGCTGTATGAATATGAGTGAATAAAATCAGTAATATTCCTAGCAGAATATGTTCACTTAGCTCTGTTCACTTATCCTCACAAGGTCTGTGTGTTTCTCGAGGACACCTGTTTCAACTTCAACATAATGGAGTTATGCAAATAACTACAACCAAGTTAAATACAAGTTAATGTCTATTTGTAGATGTCAAACCTTCTGTGTTTCATATTGACAAACCTGCAAATGTTTGTCCATTTTTGCAGTAGATAACACATGTAGACTGTAGCACAGTGAGTTAACTATCCCTGAAAAAGGATCCTGCTGGGACTAAATCAAAACAGGACACACTTGTTATGGCAAGCCCTTTCAACCTTTAATCAACAGGGCTGACTCGTAGCAATTTAGTTTTCTCTAGTCAAAATGACAAAATCGCCCAAATTACCATAATAGTTTCAGATATATATGTTGTTCATTGAAGATATCTAAAATGCCATTGTGACTAGTAGAAATTCATTTTTTGATATATAAAATTTGCTTTTCTTAAATATAATTGTTACTAGTATGAATATAATTTTCTACCAGACAGATATAATTGTAGGAATCATATAAACACTACAATGCCACCAGAATAGAGAGGTCCAGAAAAACATCAGATGCATAGCCTATTGTATGATATGAGGATGATGTATGATATTTAATCGGACTTTCTTACCTTTCAGTGTTTAGAGAAAACAGTACAAGTAAAGAATGGTGAAAGAAAAGAAATCTATGGCTCTATGCAAGACATATAGTCACTCTACCGTCCATTCACTGAATGTAAAAAATTATTGAAATGTGGATGAAATATTCAGAATGTGAATGAATTGATACCATGAGACTTGCTAATTGGACAGATGTATTCAATAAAGCAGATATAGTCATGGTAAATACCTGATCTCCCATTCATTGCAGGCCAGACCCAAGCAGGAGCCACTTTGAATGCCTGATTAGAAATTAAAGCTCGTGTCAAGTTAAGGTGTTATCGGCAGCCCTAAACGTCTTAATTAGCCACTGGGGAGAATGATCTTTCAGTGCCACAAAATCAACAGGTTCTTTTGAGAAAAACTTATAAATGGAAACAAACCACTGAGCTGAACCCCCTTGGTAACTCCACTTAGCTACGAACACCTGACCTGGGGCTAAATTAGTGCATGAGGAGAAGGTAGGAAATAAAGTTCATCCGGGACCAGAATCAACAAGGCTCATTCATTCATCAACTAAAAATGTTTACTTACCAGTGACTCAACATGTCCTCATCCTCCATGGACTACTTCATCTTCTGCCTGCTAATTAAGCATACCTGACAATGACATGGTTGAGGCTATCACCTGCTTTACACTGTGAAAAACAAGATGCAACTGTGACCTTCATTTTCCATACCCTGCACAAATGTATTAAGAGAAAAATATTGGCAGCTAAGGCACAATTAACCTATTCAAGTTCAAATCTGTAACCTGATAACATGTCATTTTCCTAGGACATGTCACCATCACCATTTTAGAAACTCCAGACTTCTCGATTTCTGCCTTATGTCCAAATATCAAATCACAACAAATCACAATCAGACTTTGTTTCCTCACAGTTATGTAACATCTTAACACAGGTAACTCTGTCATTTGAGCAGTGGGGGATAACAGCTCCTGCTGGGACAAAAACACTGAATTGATGCATTCATATTCAACAAGAACAATCATGTGTCTGTGTGTCCATTCACTTCCTCTAATGCCCTTTGATTTGATACAAGGACACAGCAGTCTTAGGTTGAATGGAGATTTCACTCGTCTTCCGTTCCAGGAAAGAGGCAGCAGCTGGCCTGCTGTCACTGTGTAACCATGGTGTGCTTGTATCATTGCTAAGGTGCAGACAAGGTCGCTGTGGTTGTCCCATAGCAGAGAGAAAATGTCATGTGCAACAGCAGAATCTCTTTAAATGAACTTCCAATCTTGATAAAAGTCACTTTGCTATTGTGTTCAGTGTTTTTTCCCTTATTCTTTTTTTTTAAATCAATTGGCAGATAATGTTATATTTTTCATTTCTGTCACAAGACTAGGGACGGATTGCAAGACAGAGCTAGAGAGAGTACAATTACGTATAGTTACAGGGTTGCAGATAAAAGACTGACAGCAAACCAGGAGCTGCCACTCACAGGGGCCACTGATATGTTATTGGCCAGGAAGCGGCCCCCCTCAGCGCCTTTACTCTCTCTGTTCACAATAATTATCTCCTAGACTCTGCCACAACCAGATGGTAAACAGTAGGCTGTTCCCTCAGCCTTCAGATTTAGTGGGCTCTAATATCAGTTCTCACACTGAGACATTTTGGACAGAGAATTAGCACCTACAGCATTACTGGCCTGTGTTCTTTTGGGGGTCTCAATGCAAACTGAGACAGAAAGTATGCTGGTTTTGCACAGATGAGCAAATCAAGTACTTATTTAAATATCTCCGTTGGATGGATTGTCAAGAAATATTGTTCATGTTCCCCTCAGGATGAATTGTAATGATTTGGGTGATCTTCTGACGTTTTTTTAACCTCAGCTCTTCTTTTTCGTTTAGTAATGCTAAATGTTAGCATGCTAATACACTAAATTAAGATAGTGACCATAGTAAACATTATACCTGCTAAACTTCAAGATGTTATAGGAATAGTTTTACATTTCTTCTTCTTAGCAAGCTTACGTAAGCATTTAGTTCTAAGCACAGCTGTGCTAACACATTTGACTGCTGTAGACAATGCTGGGTTAAAATTTCACTTGGCCTAAATACTAAACTGTATTTTCACCTAACTACCTCCCTGCGCAATCAATATTCATAAATTTTAGTTTAAAAGTCAGGTTTAACATGTACATATGGCGTAACAAATTCCAAGACAAAGCAGACTTGTCAGCAACATTTCTTGACGTAAATCTGAAAATACACAGTAACAGACATAGCATGTCTCCAATGTGCAAGAAATCAAACTTGTCACTGATTTCCTGTTGAACAAGAGGACTTGAATCAATATGTTTTGGCCATGCTGAGCAATGGTGCTGTTTCCCATGAGCCACCTGTACCCCATCTTTTATCTATCAGGTCTGACGGAAATTCCTTTCCTCCAATGATAGGGAAGAGATGGAGGGCCAGAGAGCTCATTCTCCATCTCCCACCTGACAGGCCTTATTTCTGGCCCTGTGGGCACACTCACCTCTGACAGCACAATAAATTGTACAAATGGATGACAAATGTATATGGCCACATTGTAGGAAGATGGGTAACACTCAGCCACACCTGGAGTAAAGGTCTGCCAAACTTTTACACCCACAAAGGAAGTAGCAGCAGCAAAAGGAAGGTTTGACTGGTTCAGAGAAAAAACAGAAAGAAAGCACCTGGATGCGTTAAGACAATGACAGATGCCAAGTTTTATTTCACCTGTTGCATCGGCTGTCTAGTTTCCTTACGGTGCAGATCCACTATGGCAACATGACTGAAATATGGTATTGTAACATAATACATCCATGGTTGATACCCCAC
This sequence comes from Etheostoma perlongum, assembly GCA_026937815.1. Taxonomy (NCBI): domain Eukaryota; kingdom Metazoa; phylum Chordata; class Actinopteri; order Perciformes; family Percidae; genus Etheostoma; species Etheostoma perlongum. Next base: position 9,989,029 of record CM049390.1, on the reverse strand, counting down.
GCCCTTGACCGGCAGCCGATTGAACAAACGCGTCACGTGGGACTGGCAACTCCCTAATTTCAAAACAACACTAATGGCGGCCAGTTCGGAATACGATCCAGTATTTTACGAAAATAATTCACCAAAACTTGTTTTTGAAAACATTTTAAGCAAGAAATAGGCCATACAGTTGCTGAATCTGTCTTCATTTCAGATTTCTACTTCTATTGGATAGTTGCGTCACGTTCAACTGATTCATTTGCATAAAGATGGCCATTGGCCAGCTTTTTTGACGTGCAGTGCCGCCTTCCGAGATGCTTTGTGGCCGCGTTAAAGTCGCTTGACGTCACCCATAGGAATAAAGTGGAGCGTGGCGCGACAGAAATATTGCACGGCCAAGTGGATCTGCACCGTTTTATGGACATTGAGATAAAAAGATGCCAATCCTTTTTATTTTGTTATCAACATTTTATTGATTTTAAATATTTAACACAGACCATATCAGTCATACCTCACCTTGAGACACAACAGCTCTGTAAATAGCAACCCTCCATGCTCCCCTCAAGGAACTTCACTTCTTTATAAATGAACTAATGGCTCTAAGACCCACGACTATTTATTTTCTCCTACACATGCTCTGCCACTGACGTACAGCGTTCACCTTCTAATTGCTCATACTGGCTCCTGCTGCTCTTTCTTTAGCTGCACGCAGTATACAGTAAATGTAGCTTTGAGTAAGAGCATAAGTTTCACATCAAATGAGCCCCCAGTATGACTTATTTCTTCGAAAAGAGCCACTTTGTGACTCACTTGCCTTAAGTGTATAACATAAAATGAATGTTGCCATGACATGGTGGTTGTTACTGCAGCTTGAGACATTTTCCACACCCACCATTTCTGTCAGTTGCTGCCCCATGGTGCAGATATGTAAAAAAAAACTGGTATATGTTCACATTCTTGCAGCTTCAAACAGATTGAAAAAGCCTCCATGTGAATGGATTTAAGAATAAAAATACTGCATGGTCAACAGCACCAAATTTCCAATTCTCATTCACATCCCTGCACTCGGGAAACTGTTTTGCTGATTGTTACTTTAGCATGTTTGACCTTCATTGTTTTTTTTTCTTTCATTTAAAAGTAAGAAAGCAAAAGCTTTGACTTTAATTCAAACTATTAAACCTAAATCAAAGCCCTTATTTGACTCTGATGCCATATGATATAAGTCAATTCCACAATATTTCACATCACTTCATGCCATAGACCCATTAACACTGCAGACCCAGGTGGACTGTGTAGATTGTTATGTAGGCCTACATACAGTCATTTGCTGTTCAAATCAGGCATCTCTCCGGTTATGTAACAGTGCAGTGGCTGCCAGGTTTCTGATATGACTCTTGAGTCTTGGTTATAACTCACAGGGAGACAGATGCTCTCATTCAAGTAAGGTTGGGACTGTAATGGAAATATGAACAGGCAACAGTGTATCCAAACATGGCAAAAAGTCCAAGCAAGAGCAGAATATATCACCCGAATTGAGCCTGATTTCATGAATTTTAGTAGTATGATAGTATCAGTCAAGTAACCATGAGAGTGCTGTCTACAGTGTGTGTGTGTGTGTGTGAGATTGTATGCATCTGTATGTTTGTCTAAATGTAAGCACCTATCCTCAACACACGTAGGAAGTTAAAATTTGCATCCCTGAGAAGGTGAAGGTGCTCTCACTGGCCCTCGATGCTCATGTGACACACAGGAGATGAGCCTCCTGGAATACTTATTAGTCTGCTTATCCCACGCCATAACCATGATTTTAATTGAATTTGAATAAAACATTTCCTGCATCATGGTGAAGACATGCATGCAAATAATGTATAAAGGAATCCGTATTTAATTGCAATTTTTTCTGTTGGCAATGGCCGACGTTGTCACCTGTGACAGGACAAAACATACTTTATATCATATTTAATATCTCCAGATCAATACAGTGTAGAGGTTTACTTATTTTTGGCTTAGAAGCAGAGAAATGCGCCGTTTTAACGAGATCTTCTAACAATTGTTGGCCATCCAGAAGCTTTTTAATCCATTCTGGAATTACAGTGTCTTTGTAACATAAATAAATAATTATAAATCCAAAAGTCAATTCACAAATCTCCGTTTTGTTTCGCGACCTTTCCACCCAGCGTCACGTCTTGTTTTTAGCTTCCTTAGCCATTAGCTCCAGTTTTCCAGCAGGCTGTTTGGTGTCTTTGTAGCCCGGCAGAAGTTTAGTAATCCGGCCGGGAAGACACTGACTTTTTCGGAGACTGATTCCAAAGCGATAAATCCACGATTGACTGGCTATTTAGTTATTTAGTTATCTCTTTCTGTATGAAAATAACAACAAACCTCCGCTCAATTCGGGACTTCTATTCAGTGTGTATTGGGAAATAGATATAGAGAGGCCAGGGTGACTCCTGGAGGCATTCTAAGGTCTAACAGACTTTTCTGGAAAAAATAGTTTAATTTAGATTTAAGATTTGGGAGAAAAATGTTCAAAAGCCAAAAAGATTTTTTTTTTCATGTTCTCTGTGTGATTTCAATACATTTCTGTGAGCTTTCATTTACGTTTAGTCTTTTCCTTTATCTTTATAGTCATATAACAATGTATACATTTATGTGACATCCCTGCAGCATCCCTGAGAGCCCAGGTTCTCCTGAAAAAATAATGTCTATAACTTGATTGTGCATAACAGGGTTGAGGTTACACAAGTATTATTATACAAGAAGACCAGGGTGACCAAAGATGGGAAGAAATGCCTTAGACCTGGAAGGGCTGTATAAGTACCGTGTCCAGCCCACAGAATGATCCACACACACACACACACACACACACACACACACACACACACACACGCATGCATACTCAGCAGGTGGTGTGTATGGGGGTGGTGTGGGTGCTTACTGTAATATTCATCCTGGATAGCATCCATTTCAAGTCAAGATGGACTATAGATCATGAGTCTCCACTTCCTGTGGGTCAGGCCTGCTTCCTCATACAGGAAACAACAAGACTACAAGAAAAGTAGTTCACTCTTCACCTGTGCTCGTCTGACCAAAAATACACAATTGTTTTCTCTGCTAATGTTGTTTTAATCTTGCATTTTGGAATTGTGCTAAATTGAATCTTTAAATTGCTGGGTTTTGTTTCTCTGTTGATTTTCAGGATTACTATAAAGTAGACAGACAGCAAAAGAGAAAAGCTACTGTGGAACTGTGTTTCAGCTATTTGCCAAGATTTAATAGGACTGCATTGATGGCTGGTGTTTTGTTGCTTTCATTTGTTGTGAAAATCTCTACATACATACATTCAGAAAAAAGATTGTTTACAGTAAACTCCTTTTAGGCAAAATAATATAGAAAGTACTTGTTTGTGCTTTATGAATACCAAAAAACATGCACCATATCAGCCATTTCATTCCATATCCTCATGTGTAAAACATGCTTATTTTTTTATGCTCATTTTAGCCTTCATCCACCTTTTGTGTGTGCATTGATGCTCATGTGTATGTGTTCTCCGTCCGGTGTGAGCAGCCAAGTGTTGCCTGGTGGCAAAGATCCTGCTCAGGCCATCCCTCTCCAGCTGGTAGAGCTGCCAGTTGTCTTCATCTTATATAAGATTATCAGCCTGGTGATTCAAGACTGACTGGTTTCACACTCTCAAGCTCACAGTTCATCTGTGAGGTGGCAGGACTCTCAGGCACAAGCTGTGTCTCCCACACGTGGTTTGTCCAGATCCTTCACTTTTAAATGTCAGTCATGTCATTTGATTCAGAAGACGGGAGGTACACAGAAAAGGAATAAGTGATTTGGACAGATTGCTTTGAACGGTGAGTCAGAGGAAAGCTGTGTTCATTAATAAATGCATGCACGTGTTGACAAAACAAGTGCCTCATTGATACAGTATGACAGATTTCCCCGGTCTCTGTCATTTAATACACCATATATGGAGCTGACATTAGGTTGGAACATTCTTTATCCAAATGATTGTCATTTGCATTCACCCCACTCCATGTGCCTTTTGGGCTGCAGCAGGGCGTGGGGCACTGCACGGGTGTTTTACAACAATAAAAAAAGATTGGGAACCACTAGTTAAATAACGCATATTTTAACATAATTTCCAGAAAATGGGCAAATGAAAATACAAATCAATATGTGATTATTAGGAGTTAGGCGATTTGAGATACTAATTCTCCTGTCAGGTGCCATGTCAAATTTTGCTTTTATGGATACATTTTTTCACCTCATCAAAACGTAAAACATTTACTTTTTTTACACTCAGGTTTCTGATGTGCAAATTGAATGTGCACAAAAACAGATGAATGGAAACACACTTACTGGTCTAACAGTTAGAGAAGTATGTTTGTCAGCCAAAGGTTGCCAGTTTGATCACTGGATCAGCAGGAAGAGTAAGTGAAGCTCCCCCTTCCTCATTTCCAGTGCTTTTAAGCAAGGCAACACATCTTAGACTGTGGTTACAGATGGCAGCTTTACAGGTGTGAATGTGAATAACTATGTAAGTGTAATCAGGGCTTTTAGCCCAGTGAGTATTAAATGCAGATCAGTATCCTGCTTATGATCAGGTTTTTGGTGCGTACCAATTACATTTTGAAACCAACATATCATCATATCCTGGTTTTATACATCTGGATATGTTAGCTGGAGTGTACCGGTAGAAATGGGACGCTGTAACATGTAAACACCTTATCCAGGTTTCTGATAACTATCTGCAATGCAAGTCACATAATGGCCAGTACAACAAAAAATATGATAATAAACAACAAGGATAGTATGCTGAGATTGCATTCAAGCCAAAAACCTTAACAGTGATAGTAAACATATGACCATCAAAACCAGACTAAGGACTGGAATATGCAGCTTAAACTTACCTGGAAAAATAAAGACACACATATGCAGTGCAAAGTACAGTTTATTAAGGACTATTCATCACAAGAACACATTATGCAGAGGAAATATTTATGTGCTGCCTTTTGTGTATTTCCATTGTCATGTCTCCACATGACCTTCATCCCGAAGACTAAATGGAGCTTTTTTTCTGCAAAACCTTCTTTACAACTGCAACACACCTACATCTCACAGTGAATGTTTTGCTGTTGCTTCATGGAGTATTACACACAATGTGCTGAAGTGTTGCAGATGGAGCCATTCGATTCAGCCTGCAGACTCTGATATTCCATTTTTCTTGCTACATTAATTTCTATTTTTGAACTGATTAAGAGAACAGAAAGGAGCTTTTATTGATGGACCTTCATCTGGAATATATTTGTCGCTGAATTAAGGTATTTTTGGTTGGTGAAAAGCAACAGAAATAAAAAGTTAAAAGAAAATGAAAATCATGTCCAATTAAACTTTTGGTCTACAGGACATCCACAAAAACATCATTTTGGCATAATCACTACCAAAAGAGCTTTCCCTATGAATAGCAGCTCTAAATGGAAATTTCACAGAGAGCTAATTGAATTTTTTTCTATTCCACAGTTTTGCTCAGACTGAAGGTTATGTAACAGGTTAAAAGAAGATGTAAACGTTTCTAAAAAAAAAAGTGAGGCGAGGGTTACAGTAAAGGGTCACGCATCAAAAGGCAAGTCTAACCCAGGAAGACATCTCCATAGAAGCCCACTCCCTCCACCTTCTTGTCTCCAGCCTGGTCGACCAGTTCAGGAAAGTAGGCCCCCACACACACACATTGACTGCATCCTTCACCTCTGCTGGCAGAGATCTCAATTTCTGATCTTGCTCCTTTAGGGCCTCCTGATTGAGCTGCAGACACAAGGGCCAAAGGTTAGTTAGAGGTTACAGGCTTGTCAAAAGGACATATTGACATTTGCATAGTTTATTCTCTGCCAGGTGCTTGGCATAGTCTTTAGAGAATGGATTTCTGTATTGGCACCAGTAAAAATAAAGATCACAGCTCACCACAAGCTAGGGAATTGGCTTGAACCCAGTGGATTGATTTCAAAGAGTGATGAGGAGCTGTTTTAAGGATATTTTATATGGTGACAATGTGCCTGTATTTAAGGTCCCATGTAATGCTCATTTTCATGTTCACTTGTATTTTGGTTTTCTACTAGAACATCTTTACATGCTTTAACCCTCCTTAACCAAAATTCACCGTTGGGTTTGAAAACATCGCCAAAGATAACCACTTCGTAGAAAGAAACTGAGAAAAGCTCCAAAAGTGAAGCCAAAATCCCACCAAACTGGATGGAAATCTCACATTTTACATGTCCATCTTCAAATATTTGCCAAAAATCAACCATTTGCATGAACAAGAAGCTGTAAATATCATAAAATTCTATGCTCTTATAGCTTAATGGTAGCAGTCATATTTGGTTACAAAGTATTAAGACTGCAGACGGCCTAGTGTAAAGTTTGTAAAAATGATGTACAGCTAAAATTCATTTTTCCGGACACCCATGTCAGGAGGTTTGCTCCTCAATGCAGCAGGCCGGGTTTGACTCTGACCTGCGGCCCTTTGCTGCATGTCGTTCCCCCTCTCTCTCCCCTTTCATTTCTTCAGCTGTCCTGTTAATAAAGGCCTAAAAATGGCCAAAAAATAATCTTAAAAATGTTCCCTGTATTGTATGGCCTATATGTGTGTAACACTGGGAATTGTCAATTGTTGTATTACTTGATTCTACTGTTTTTCTATTTTTTTAAATAAATTATCAAAGAAATTTTTACATTTACATTTACAGTTACATTTTGCCTTTTTTGTTGTTAGCCCTTACAGCTGTGTTATTCTGCTCAAAAGACATTTAGGAGCTATTCCTGCTTCTGGCCATGGGTGTGTTTGTTACTGAGTGATTAACAGTGTAACAGTGGCAAAAAAAGCTCAGAAATGTCTTGGTGTCCAATGTTCAAAAATACATTCTTTGCATATCTGTCTGAATAGACCTGTATTCACCCTCTGTCTGAAACGCTCCCTTTTAAGCATCTGTCTACTTAAGCCCTCCCTTCATGAAAAAGCCCATTCTTTTCTGATTGGTCAACATTTCCGGGTCGTCTACATCTGTGTCATTGCAGCCGGAAAAAGACTGTATCAACACTTTCTACCTTTATATAGTTTAGTTGTGAGTTCACGGAAGTCCTGATGGGTTGTTTAAAGGCACAGTTCCTGAACACAATTCTCTGTGTCTAGTCTTCACAGATCTTCAGATGCAATGGAAATGTAAACAGGATTGTGCAAAAGACCCTTTTCATTCATAGTTTAGTTCCTGAGTTTCATATGTTGTTGTTTAGGAAGGTGCATTATAATCCTGTCTAAGTGTACCCACGGTGTCAGTGTGTGTACCTGATTAGTCAGGGTCTTGATTTCCTCCAGTGTAGCAGACTGTTTCATCATCAGAGCCACTTGCTGTGGGCTGTAATCTGAAGACTGTAACAATACAATAGTACAACACAACATGAAGCATCTGTAAAACACAATTGATTTGTGGTTTGAGTCTGTGTGAGCATGTGGTATCAAGTGAGAGTTTGCATGTATAAGCAGTACTGCTCATGTTTCTCCCTGTGTGTGCGTATGTGTGTGTATATATCTGTAGAGGAATGCACTCATGGGATACAACCTGAGCAAGAGAATCAATACAGTTAAGTCACGACAGGTTGGACTTGTCCACTTTTGTTAACCTTTCCTTATTTCATCGGGCCATTCAATACTGAGGCTGTGCTGATTAAACAAGTGATTGTATTTAAAATAGTTGCTGTAATTAATGCGCAAATGCTGATTAAGTAGATCATAATTAGCTGTAATGTGACCCTAATGTGCATAGGGGTGAGTGGAGTTTGCTTCAATGAAGTCAATTGGAGAGGAGCAGAGTGAAATGGCCTGGTCTTTAACCCAGATACAACAGGTCTAAATCTTGATGAGCCAACAGAGGAGCTAGAGCGGAGCCCAGTGAGTCATCGACCACACGTGGATTAGTCTGCTCCCTGTAAACAGCTTCCGAGTATCAGACAAGCCTGGCCTATGGTCAGGGCCCATTGCACTTTACTCATTGGGTGAAAAGGTGTGTGTGTGTGTGTGTGTGTGTTTGTCTATGTGGGTGGTTTGTGGGTGAATGGGTTTGCATGCTCGCTGTGTACTTACAGTTTAACAATGTATGTGTGTCTGTAAGCATACACGTGGGTGTTTGTGTTTAGATGGAAAGCGCGCTTTTGTTCACTTCTTGAGGCACTTGCTGTCTTTTCATAACCATAGTTACACTGTGAAATACAACATGTGTTGAACAAGCCCGTGGATGTCCCAAAATTGATACTGTTTATGACACGTGCAGTGATGCGTGTGAGCATGTAGATTCAAACTTTAGTTATAATCAGGTGATTTCCTTTAAAGGAGTAGTTTGACACTTTTAGATGTATGTTTTTGTCTTATAAAGATACCATTCTCATGTTTGTCCATTACAATTGTGTTTCCTTTGGACAGATCCAAGCTTTGTGTTTCCCCCAGCTTCCAGTCTTTATGCCAAGCTAAGCTAACAAGCTTTAGCTTCATACTTTCCACACAGACATGAGTTGTATCAATCTTTACATTAAACTCTTGGTAAGAGAGCAAATAAGCACATTTCCAAAATGTCAAACTACTCATTTAATTATACATACATTGTACATACATGCTTAACATTTTAAAGATTACTTACTGCATCATCAGACTGACTAGGCTCATCCAACAGCTCTATGCTCATTGCCCTTTTCAATCTAAGAGAAGATAATTATAATTTTCAATTAGAGCACTTGTACATTATTAAACATTCATCAAATCAAGCCAGACTTAATGTGCATGCCATGTGGCAGAGGGGTAAGAACATGGATATTGCTTCATCATTTTGCTCAGGAAGCTGTAACACAATAAAAGAAATGGCAATGAATGGAAACACACAAAGTAACTGAAGGCAAGGTCTGTGAACTCACTTCGCTTTCTCTGAGGATGAACATTTTGAGAGTGTTTTCTTCTTATTCTCTTTGGTTTCACTGCAAAACAAGGCAAAGACAGAGAGTGAGGACTCCAGCTTGATTCAAATCCTAAAAAGGAAAAGTGTCCCTAATAATAACCTTTTCCTTTAAACAAGAGATGCTGGGCTGTGTGTCTTTGATGTGACTTTTTCTTTACAGTGGCAGGAAAGCTTAAGAGGTTATAATGTCTGTGTGGACAGGTATATTACCAAGGCTAGCGTCGATCCCCTACTGCTGTTTAAACACCTGTTGGATAATGCGTGTCCTGAGATAACCATCTGCCAGCTGGGGACTTGGGATAACACACACACACACACATCCAGAACAGCATAAGCCAGCCAAGGTCTTTGGAAGACCCGCACATTGAGGTGATTATTTGATGGTATTGTCTTATTGTCTTGCAAAATGTCAAATGTTTCACCTCAGATGACACACACACACACACGCACACACACACACACTCACAGTGTCCCACCAATCTTAGGGCACAGATTGGACAGACTCAGCAAAGCACTCTCAGTGTGTACATAATGTCCCAAATGTGTTTTATATGTGCTCACACCTCTCCAGGGTCTTCAGTTCAATGGTGTGTCTCTCTGTGGCCATCTCCAATAGTTTGGCTAGTCTCTGTCACAATAGGAGGGAAGTGACACAATCACAGTCAAGATAAAGCTAAAAACTGAGAAATTACTGCTTTAAGTACAGCACTTTAAGTACAGCACTTCAGTAAATGTACTGATTTACTTTAAAATGTCTTTTTTTCACATTTTAAATGGAATACAGAATTTTTTAATGAGCCAACTTTAAACATTAACAAGTACTTTACTAACCTCTGTAGCACACTGCTCTTTCTTCTTCTTCAGCAGATCGCACTGCTCCGTCCACATAGCTTGCAGCTCAACCTGCATTTTTTCCTTCTGCTCAAGCACCCGCTCCGTTGTCACGTTGGAGTCAGAGGTGTTTCCCCCTCCCCTGGTGAAAACATAACATGATAAAAAAAGTCTATTGACTAACAGCCACTAATCCCACAAGTACAAAAAAATTAATGTACAACCGTGTGTTACTGGAAATCCTACAGTGATTCTCATTTGGTCTTGAATAACACACGTTTTGTCCGGGAAGCTAAGAGCTGTGCACGAAAGACCCATATTCATCTAGTTGTTCTCTTTATCCTCTAATATCCTGCTTCATCTGGAAAAACACATTAGCTGAGGAATATTCTCTGTGCCTCTAAATGTAATCTCATTAATGACACTGACCAAAACAACAACAAATTCATTAATGGGTCAGTATTAATACCCTGCTACTTTGTTGGAAACGGAACTGTCTTTGGTAAATGACTACACATTAACAATTGGACAGACATTGTAGATATAAGTACTCCACCACAAACACTATCTAATCGTCTTTTGTCAAACATTTGTTTTACTACCACATTTCAGCCAGAAACCCACAAATAAATAGTAAAAACATTAATACCCTTACTCTTTTTTCTTCACAGAGGCCTTCTTTTTGATGGACTTGAAGGAGTCAGAGTATTTCTGAATCAAATCCTCTCCTTTTTTCTGAAACTTCTTTTCTATCTCTTTTATGTCTTTCTCCTGGCGCTTGGTGACCTTCAGATAGTTTTTGTGCTGTGTCAGTTCTTCAGTAGTCACAGTTGAAGGCTCTGCAGCATAAACACACACGAGTTTTTTTATAATAGATTTATTCCAAAAAAAAGTATAACATTTCCTATATTTTCTTTCTTAGTGACCTACAGTGCACTGATAAAATGGAATCTGTGATGAGTGCAGCACTTAAGCAATTCTGTGTTACCTTCACTGCATGACCGTGGCTGAGTTGAGTTACCTGATCCTGTGGACTCGGGCGATGCGCTTGCTGGACAGGACAAGGCCACAGCAGCAGGCTCTTCAGCAGCGCTGGAAGCTTCTGTGTCTGGTGTGTCATCTGAAGCAGGCTTAGGGTTTGTACCGGAGTCGTTCATAGGCTCCTCTTTGGTTTCAGGAGCTGCCTGTGGCTCTGGAACTGCGTCCTCCTTAGGGGATGCCTCCTCATGGGACGCAGAGGCTTCAGGAAGGGTTTCAGCGGTCGCACTTCCTGCATCTGTGGCTGGATCTTCAGCAGGAGCGTTGTCAGAAGTTTGTGGAGATTCTGCTGCAGGTTGTGGAGTGTCTGAGTTGTTCTCAGCCTCTTCTTTAGCTTCTTCTGCACTCTCAACGGGGTTAGACTGGGGTGATTGGTCATTGGCGTCAACCAGTGTTGAAGGTTCGGATGTGGCCTTTTCTACAGGAAGTGTTTGAATACAGCTTCTTAATTCAGCATCTACTACAAGAACAATAATAAAGCTCAGCAGCTTTCAAAAAATAAACTCTGAACTGTGTCCCATATTCACAAGCTTCATTACCTGCAGCAGGGGCCTCACTTTCCTTAGCTTTGTCCGAGGGGGTTTGGACCACAAGAGGCAACTCATAGGGAGAAACGTAGTCAGAGGGTGACTGAGTGGGAACAGAAAGGACAGGAACATCACAATCTAACAAGAATGGTCATCTTCCAGGTAGTGGATTAGTGCTGTTAGTAATTTAAAAGAGAACTGGAGACATGATGTATGTGTAGATGGCTGACAGTTGATTTTTGTTACCTCCTTTGTGGCCTTTGTGGTCTTCTCTGTTCCCTTTGTTGGGTTAAATAAGGCATCTGTAAAATCTGAGGTAGAAGGTAGAATATGTGTGTCATATTTAGAAGGAAATACTACTAAGCTCCACACATCCAAACTAAACAGTATTGTCCTTGATTGTAACTCTAATAACATGTATTCAATTGCAGCAGAGGCTTTATCTTTTACAGAAACACAAAGTAAAAAGCAAAGCACCTGCAAAGGCAGCAGGAATGTAGTCCTTGACCTCGATGTACACAAAGAGAGCAGGCAGAGTCAGTGGCATGTTGCTCTCACTGCGCAGGCAAATGTGATGGAAACCTGCAGGGTATAAAACAAATCTCGGTAACCAAAAACAAGGGCAGCTCCTCTGATCTAGAAGCTGGCCAAAATAAGTTAGAAATCAGTCTGAGGCCTCTGATGACTCACTGGGCTTTGAATTATGGAGATTAGATCAAGCATGAAGTGATGTGTTTTTTCCCTCAGTTTCACTGACCTGATTGGATGGCATCCAGTGGGATGATCCTGTGTCCCAAGAATTTACCGTTCTCCTCATGAACTACAATTCTTAGAGAAGCCATTTCAGGGAGCAGTATCTATGCATCATAACAACAACAAATATAGTAATACCAACAGCAGCAGCAAAACAGTGGGTTATAATGGCTGACTTCACACAAACACATTCACTTGCACATGTATTTGTGCATATTTGAACGTTATTTTTTACTGACACACACCTTCTCAAAAACAAAAGGCTCCTCATTCCACACTGGGTTGATGGCGTTGGGTGTGGTGGACCACTTTGTGCGATATTTCTTCTTGGGGTCTCCTGGCAACCCAATCACCTCCACCTCGACTCCCGTTTTTACGTTTTTGTCAGACAGAAATTGGCCCGAATAGATCTGGATAGAGCAGGGCCAATATTATTTGATGACATACATGTATGAAGTGGCTGGCAGTTTAGATGTGGATGTGTCCTTTTGTGTGGACCCGTGTTCAGGACACAGTGGGTATAAATAGAGCTCAGATTTTCACTCATGCAGAGTCTGCTGAATACCAGGAACCATATTTCACCCTCAGCGGGAAGCTTGTATTATTACAGACTCTTCATCTATGCACGCACGTATGCAAGCACGCACGCACACGCATGCATGCATGCATGCACGAACACACATACACACGCACACACACACACACACACACACACACACACACACACACTTCCCAAGGCTAGTGAGACTAATTTACTGCTCAATTTAGAAGTGCAAAAACAGCTCCCAGCAACACACATATTGCATCAATTTCCCTACGTTCCAACACAAAATGATGCAACTTTAGTATGTGAAATGTCATTTGAAGACTTTATATTTACATTTTTTCACTTTTTGTAGTTCATTTGCACATATATCAGCATCCCTATGCCGGACACACCACAAGGATAGTTAAAGTGAGAGAAGGATAATAACAAAAAGGCTGTGAACCTGCCTTTATGGTCAGTGTGCTTGCCACAACAGTGTCAATCCTGTCACAAAAAGGGTCAAATTTCTTGTCACTGCGACGTAGAACATCGTGCTTGAGAAGGTAGCCCGTTCTTCCATTGAATTCAAACAGAGCCATGTTCAGCTGCATGGGGAAATCTGAAAATAGACACAAAACAGCCCATTCATGCCCCCTCTCTTCAGCACCAGAAGCAGCATTTGGGATGCAAAGCACAGCAAAGGCCCCGCACAGAACAAGAAGTGCAACACTGACCTGCTGTGGTGAATAACAAAAGCTCAGGTTTTTAAAAAAAAAAATTATATTGCAGAGCATGACATTTTAAAATGTGTCGGACTCATTTGGTGATTAAAGAGAAACAGTGAATGGTTACATCCTTTCCTGTAGACGTTTATGTCATTTTAAGTAGTTATCAGTGCATTGTGTCCATTTCTACCCATTGTCTGGTAGTTGAGCGCCACCATCTGGCAGCCTACATTCCAAAAAGGCTGGGGGCTGTAATTGGATGAGTCCATTCTTGTTCCTTTGGGGTAAATTCTGCTCATCTGCCTCTTATTGTACCTGAGAAAGACAGTTTAGGAAGTTGTATATCTCTGTATTCGTATGTGACCCAGGATACTCTTGTGACAACATAAAGGAACATATTTTGACCTAATTGTGTGTTATTTTAAAATCAAATTCAGCTTATTTAATACAGGTTGTCATATTTTAGAGCATGTACAGCACTCTTAATGGATACTCGACAAATTCGACAGCAGTCTTGGAAATCATTGCTTCTCCTCTGGTCTCCACAAAAGATGAGATGACGTAACTCTTGTTTTTTCTGTGAAGGAAGAAAAGAATAGCATAACTCAAACTGACTTTGATTTGTTAACCTGTACAGTGAGTCTTGCAAAATCTATTAAATCTGTGTTTGGGTTAAATTCATGAAGAATATACATACTTCTGGCATTGTCAAAAGACACAAATTTGTTGGGCTGGATGTAGTTGACCAGGGATGACATTGCCTCATAAGCTGTGACTTCTTGTCCAGCTGTGCCCTGTGGGGGATCAGCAGGAAGTTAATTGATGCTTGCGCTGTTTTAGCTGGACACGGATGATGTATGCCAATCTAAGTGTTATCGCAACGCATACTTTACCTCATCTGATGTCTTCATTTTTTCCTCATCTTGTTCCTCTGTCTCCTCTTGCTCCTCGGTGTCCTCCACAACCGTGTCCCCTTCTTGTTAAACATATAAACATAATGTCAATCACTCCTAAAACATAACTAAACAGGCCTATTTATGAAAAGTAATCTGATTTGGCTTGAGATTCATTGTCCACCTTGGTTCTCTTGGGTGCTGGGCACTGCATTAACAGGATCCTGGGAAGTGGTGTTTGGGTCCTGGGTGGGTAAAGCTGTGGTTGTGGTCTGCTCAGTGGCTGCCGTGCTGGGTTTCTTAGCTTGGGTTGGCTTTGCATGGCTGCCTTTCTTGTTCTTGATGAGGATCTTACCCATGAGCTCAGATGGACTGGGGAGCTGCTGGCCTGGCTTCAGCTGGACAGTAAAGACAGATAGAAAGAAAACTAAAACTTTTAACATTTCACATCTTCCCAAAAAACAATCTTTAAAAAGAAAAAGAAAAGAAATGTCCTCTCCTTAACAAACACACACACACATACACAGGCTATGGCTGTTAATATAAATCAGTTGGATGGGTACAGGAGACTATGAGGGTATAAAAGCGATAAGAAATTTATTTATTATTTAATTTATTGCCTTCATGACACAGTCACACAGTATACCACGAGAATTATTTTTCTAATAATCATTTATCAAACAAAGTGCCCCCCCCTCCAGTCCCCATCTGTTACAGTAACTTTATTCAGCTCTATTATTTTGACAGTGAGCTGTGTTGCAGCAGTGCACTCACAGGGTATTTGTCCAGCGGATCTGTTAGCAGGGCATCACCAAATATGGTTTTGCAGTAGTTGGCCATCTTCTCCTGTTGTTTCACCCTGAAATAAAGCAGAGTAACACCTGTTACTGTCTGCTGTTACTGCCATAACGAAAGGTTCAAATGCATCTTCAATATGTACCATCAATTTTCCATTTGGGATAATGGCATCACAACATTATTACATTGTGTTACAGTAATAGCATTACATGGCATGAGTTTATTGATAGCTCAGGTCTTACGAGTCAACGTGGTTCTCAAATGAGAGGATAACGGGATACTGTGAGGTCTTAAAGGCGCTCTCAGCAATGGCCTCAATCACATCCTGACATCAAAAAGAAACAAGCATTATTGTTTTTCTAGGCATTTACAGAAATGAGACTGTTATTTAAATTAGATTATAATGAATGATATCCAATGAGCAAGTGAGCTATAAAATATTAGTCGATGACACAGCAGCAAACAGCACTAAACATGGATACAAATAAAATAAAATCATGAATATTGCAGAAAAGCATAAGATCAGCAGACTGAGCCAATCATGACTATACTCACAAAACATAAAGAGATAAAACATGACAAACTGCAGAGCTATTGCTTCTATGCAGAGGCCCCATTCAGCTCCAAACATATCACATCTAGAGGCTGAGAGTTAACTGAACTGAAGTGATGTGTCCCGGTCCCTGAGACTGGAGCTCTGGCTGCCCTTAAATGGAAGTGTTGAGAGTGAGAGGATGACGATGTGTGTGCGTGTGTGCATGTGTGTGTGTGTGTGCATGTGTGTGTGTGTGTGTGTGTGTGTGTGTGTGTGTGTGTGTATGTGTGTGTGTGCATGTGTGTGTGGAAATGAATAAAAGTTGGATTCATTTTCTTTTTATGATATCCATGAAACAAAGCAATCTGTGCTCATAGGAAACTAGCGGATGGCCATTTCCCAAACAAGCCCAAGAATTTTTAGAGACAACACCAAGTAAATAATCACTGGAAGAGGGTTAGTCTTACAAAATGTATAGTTTAGTAGTCTATCCTTATATCGTCTATAGCGCTTCATTTTCTGGATTCAATACTTTTCCACTGCACTAAGGTAGGCCTAGTTGAGTTGTCTACATGAAGTACAATAATATTAACTAATAAACTGTTTATGGTCCCAATGGCTATATTGCATGATTTGTCTGGGGGTTGTGTATGTAATGGGAGGAGGTCCAGATGAATCTACAGATGGTTTGAAGTGTCCATGTCACAACGTAGTCATAGAATCTAACTGGGCTAAATTGTATATTGCATTGTTTCTTTAAAGGAGGATGTGCCTGCAATGACAGGTCCAGACTACAATAAAGTTTGATTTAATTAACAATTAAAAAAGAGAAAACTATAAGAAAAAGCTCTCTTGGCATTTTGGCATACACTTCTGAGACAGTAGCTAGCTTGAGGTCTTCATATGCAAATAATGTATTTGTATTCGTTTACATCCCTATTGTTTAGATTGTGCAAGACCCAGAAGGGTAATGTTTTAGAAAAAAGGAGACAAAAATGTCAATATATAAAATGTTAGTGTGAAATGTAAAATCCCCACTGAAGGAATGCCTAAAACACTGTGTAACCACCTTGAAGAGGATCTCAGTTGTCATGGTGAAGCCGTGGGTAATGATGGGCTCTTCATCTGGAGGTTTGCCCTTCCAGCAGTCCAGCTCCAGACAGCGGCAGCCGGACAGCAGACACTGACGGTACATCTCCGGAGAGGATACGCCAGAGAACTGACCAGCTGCAGGGGGACAGACAGAAAGACTAAAAAAAAAAAACAGCTAAATGACTCTTAGGTGTTGAGCTAATCAGGTATGAGAAGTTACAAGCTAAACTCCAAATAGTGACCTGTCAGGTATGTGTTGTGGGAAGACTTGATGAAATAGTG